>JAKGUB010000346.1:1465000-1802500 GCA_026261675.1 Hippocampus mohnikei
ATTTGATGCTAAGACACCTCCACCAAGGTGAGTGGCCATCGTCTCGTCAGCTTCATCGCCCTAAGTCACTAAAAATGGCCCAAAAGACATTAAAAGGAGTGATTTTTTTTTTCCCCTCCACAGCTCGAAAATACTCATTGCGGGTAAGACTCGATTCTGGATACACTTCTGAGCGAGCAAATGATAATAACAGAGCAATGTTTTCATGTGAATCTGCGTTTGTGTCACTGTTGTGTGCAGAAAAAGCCATACTGATTGTACGTCATGACAGAGAAGAACATGCAGAAGCAGGCCAAGCATTTCGCCCTCATTTCAGCAATGGCGTTTTGAAAAAGAATTTTTCATTGGGAGATTACCGCGACGAAAAAAGGAAAAGCAGTTCATCTTTTCGTTTAGAGCACTCCAAGTGCCACCATTCAAACTAACACTAATATACACAGAAAAAAAAGTTGTTCTGTTGAATTTACTCGATTTTATTTCGTCCAATTTTTGCAGGACATAAAATCCTCTGAATTCAAATACATTTTTTTAAGTGGACTATCCATTTACTTGGGAAAAAACATTTTTCGCGGTGTACAGAGGGCCCAAGTGTTCATCAAAACCAAAAACATATTTTATTTCTGAAAAGCATATTTTATTATTCAATAATATTATTATGCAATTTGAAAATTAAGACTGCATCTAAAATAGGAAGATTAAAAATGGTCTTGAATATTAATTTAATTCAAATGTACTGCACATAAGTGTTCAGTAGAAAATACGCCCAAATTAATGTTTGAAAACAAACACTTCTTGAAAGTTTTCATTCAAATGTTTTAACTTAAAACATGAAACGAAACTGAAGTCATTATTTTATATACCACTAGAGGGAGCCGTTGTAACACGAGTGGTACCACGCTTGGACCGGCTCAGTTGATAACTAAAATGAAGATACAGTAGGATGAAATAATTTAAATGTGTTGCTTGAACTTCAAAACGTACAACCTTTCGAGGCATTTTACGTTGACGATCAGACTATAATCAGTCCCTTCTTATATATTTTCCCTCAAGTTAGTTGTGTAAAAACTACTCAGCAGATGCTAATGCTGTAAAACTATTTTGTCGAATGCAATTCCTACTGACGAGAATTAGATTTATCTCCCCCGTGGTCCTGATTGCTCGTAAGAACGCGTTTTATTTGTCACGATCTTTTGCCTTTCCTCTGTGCTAAATGCTTGTTGGTGTGTGGTAATACTGTATCAACGGAGCGTCACAAGTTCCCCAAGGGATAATATGTAAAACACCTTAACTTGGTTAAATAAACACACTAAAGTCTGCTTTATGCGCTTCTTTTCGATCAAATAAATACACATAATCCTTTGGGTCCACTCCGTCGAGCTGGATTTGTGTCTCAAACTGAACATCTGTGTTATCGCAACATAATCTGTCCTCAGTGATCATTTATGTGCCTTCTCCAAGGAATATAATAGACAGGTTCCCTCATTAAAGTACTGACTGTCGCAGAATAATTATGAATAAAAGCTTCCACACATGACTTTCACGTAGCGTATCCGAATTGTTGTTGTCAGGGGAGGCCATAGTTTTCCACTGTCATTTATCATGAACGTCAATGGCCGTGAGGGAAAATGTTTGCCTTTCCGCAGGTATGCGCTTTCAGTGTTGGGGATTATTATTATGTTTTTGGGTTCGTTTTGACAGTCAAAGCACATCTGCTCGACAGAGTTCACGGGGCTTAATCATAACTGCCTCACCGGCTAAAAAAAATACAAATAAAAAACATGGCGTCTGCTGTGGAGAAAAATCAGGAAAACTCAGACCACCAGAGGGAGACGTCAGTCCGTCCTTCCTTCGACCCATTCGTGTATTTTCTGAACCCAATCGATTAATTCGAGGTGTCAGCATCGATTAATTGACAAGTGATCATCAAATTCACCGACACCTATATTGACAATCAATTATTAACAGCCGATGTGTGACTTAAAATTGAACAAATCCTCCGATTTCAACCTCTCAGCATTTAAAATGTGTTGATTTCGCTTGTGTCTCGTGAAAGCAGACTGATTTTTTTTTATGTTTGTGTTTAATCAAAATAAGGCTTTGCAACTAGGCAAACATCTGGTTTATACTTTGGAGGACAATGCTTAACATTTTTCCCCACTGTCTGACGTATTACGGTAGCTGTAGTTTGAATAACCTTTAATTGACATGTCAAACCTGAACTGACCTCAACTAGTAGCTTTTTGCTCTCAGTTTCTGAAAGGTTGACGAGTAAAAGCTCACTCCCTCTCAGGTTATATTGCTTCATTTTGTCAAAAATTAGTCAACAATGGCAAATACACAACAACAATTGTTTAATTGGGTTAAAAAAAAGATTTTGCAATGGACTTTAAAGCAAATTACCTTTGTATGTCACTATTCCATTGATCGGTGAAATTATCAACAGAATCATCAATTCTAAAAAAAAATATATGAATGTGACAGCCCTACTATCAATCGATGTAACATTTGCAGCTACTGTCTCTTTTATTATGACGAGCTTACACAATAATAATAAAAATATGTTTGCACATTTGCACAATTGGATATTTCTCATCATCCTCTGTGATATGACATATAATCACTAGAAAATGTCCTGCATGAATTTGATACGACCTGCCACCTGTTCAAAGTCTCAAATTTGTATTTGTGAAAGTTATTGAAAATGAGGCTTTCCAATGGAACCTTTTTCACAAAAACACCAATATCAAGGCCAAGAAGCTAGTGAATAAAATCAAACAGGAGATATGACTTCATTATATGAATTCATTTGAGAACTGTTTCACCACATGTAATTTTTTTTTTATAAAGTAATCACTCCTAATAGCATCTTTTAATACCTCATTTATGGGCGTACAAGAAACAGAATGAACTGTATTCATTCTGAAGGAACAATAATTGGGAAAACGTATGTCTTGACTGTCTCTTCTAGTGGGAGCCTTAACGCAGCAATAAACCGAGCGTAAGAGTTGATCAATTGCAGATGTTTGTGTTAGCCTGTTGCCAGCACTAAGTGTCTCCATGCGGGGCTGAGGGACAAAGTGTGCAGCCCGGGCGGGATCTCGAGTGTTCATAGAAGGCAAACAAAGCAGAGCGGTGCTCTTATCTGTGTGGGAAAGAAAATATCAAATGATGCAACAACTTATTGATCAACTTGTCAAGGCATACAAGCAAACACCTAAAACAAAGATTTTGCAGCTCACGGCCAAATCTTTTTCTATGCATTCATCGCGGACAATATGAAACTACGAGCTAGATTTTTGTTCCTTCTTGCTTCTATTTTCATTACTGTCAATACTGGAGTCAAAACCGTCAGATTTGTGTTGGTATTATAATGAATGGCAACATGCCAACGTGTTTTTAGGCTGATGATCGATGCCATTGATGAGCCTCATGTGAAGGTGTTTTTTTTTTGTTTTTGTTTTTTTAAATAATTTGACTACTGAATTCAGTTAAATTCATGATTTTGTACATGCAGATGCATGGCGATTGATGCCTTGCTGACAGTTCTCTGTTGTGACAGACCACGGTGAATAAATCCATCAGAATGGAATCATGTACCAGAGCGTGTTCTTCTTTGACGATCCTCTCTGTTTCAAGCGCTTTCTCACCATTTTGTGGCATCTTTAGGTTGTTGTTGATCAAGTATTAGCAGATTTTCAATATGTAATGTTTTAATAGTTACTGTGGATTACATATGACTATATGAAATTTTGGTTCCGGGTTTAGCAAGCATTTAGGGCCTTGACTTTGACACCTGTGATGTAGGCAATATAGTTTCAAATTCTAGTGCGACATCCGATCACACCGACAGGAATGAAAATAGAAGACAATACACAGTTGTCAAAGTCAAGGCCCGGGGGCCAAATCCGGCCCGCAACATCATTTTATGTGGCCCGCGAAAGCAAATCATGTGTGTCAACTTCCATGATGCTTGCAAAAAAATCTGTTCCAAAATGTCAAATTGTCATGTGTAATGAATAACCTTGAGCGTTTACAATAATTTTGTTACCCTGCTAACACTCACTCAAAGAATAATTGAGCAAAATATACTGTAGTTGATTTGACTAATTTCAAAACTGGTAATCCATCAATTTGTTGTGTACAAGTAATAATATAGAAACATTTGTTTAGTTTTACTGTTGTAACAGCCCACCGAGGGAAGACATAACCCCAAAGTGGCCCGCGACAAAAATGAGTTTGACACCCCCGCTGTACAGTATTTGGACTGTCTTTTGAAATTTATGTTAGGTTAACGAAGGACTCTGTATCACCCATCGATGAGAATGTGAGTATGAATAGCTGTTTGTTTATATGGCTGTGTAATTGGCTGGTGACCAGTTCAAGATTTAGCTGGCCTCTTGCCCAACATCAGCAATGGGAAAGGCTCCAGTTTGTTTGTGGGTCTTACTGCCATTTTTTTTTCTCCAGTCAGCTGTGACAACTATTGGAAAATGTGCATCACGTTGTGTGTGGTGGGCCTTTATTGGAATTCTCATCTTTCTGTCTTCACACTTGCTCTCTCAGCTGTTGTGTTGTGACACATTTGTAATAACGCCGGCGAATTCTGAAAAAAAGCTTGCTGGGAAAAGCAAAGCGGCTAATTGCCATCACTGTTCCGTACTGTCTGGTGGACATCAACATATGCACAGCACTTTGTGTTCCTGCCAATTTCTCTGGTAAGGTCAGGTTGCAATTCTCGTCAAGTAATAAGAGAAAACGTGTGTGTGTGTGTGTGTGTGTGTGTGTGTGTGTGTGTGTGTGTGTGTGTGTGTGTGTGTGTGGGGGGATGTGATGATGACCTCATTTTTTAAAAAAAAAAAAAAAGAAAAATAAGGCCATATGTACACTCTCTGCCCCTCTCGAATAAGCTTCTTCTGGGTTTCTACTTTTACCAGCAAAAAATGAGTACAAAGTAAATGGGATTTATTTGTTTCAAGCCAGCAAATATTTAACTCCGATCGTAAAAATGGTGTCAGAGGCATGTCATTGCACAACTATGCACAAGCCACAAGATGGAAACGTTGGATCCAGTTATATAGTATTCACATAAGAACATCTTGGTTATTAATTAGGTAGCTGAGGTCCGACTGTGTCCGATTTCAACCATTTCTGTTGGTCCTTCAAAGGTGAGGATTAATTATTGAATTATTTACTGAAAAATAGAATGGAAAACAAGGCTGCTTGGCCCAGCTGCAGCGTGTGCCTGCAAATGAGTGATACACCACTCGGTAACGCCTTCGGTCTCTGATAGGCTAGGTTTGTCGTGGTGTGATGTTTAAAAACAACATAATATTGTCATTAAAATGAAATTAGAGGCAGAAAATAGGGCCATAGCAGGATGAATTTTATTCTGCTCTCAGGACATATAGACTTTTTTTTTTAAACCCTCGTGCCATGCAGGTACACGTCATGTACACCCGAATGCGTTGTGTTGCAGGACAGATGCATGCCATGCATGGCTTTAACCCCCCCCCCCACCCACACACACACATCCATCCATTTTCTAATCCACATATCCTCACAAGGGTCACGGGCGTGCTGGAGCCGAACACAGCTGTCATTGGGCAGTAGGCGGGGTTCACCCTGAGCTGGCTGCTAGCCAATCGCAGGGCACACAGGCGAACAATCACACCAAGGGACAATTTGTAGTGATCCGTTAACCTACCATGCATGCTTTTGGAACGTGGGAGGAAACGGGAGTACCCGAAAAAAACCCACTCAAGCACGGGGAGAACATGCAAACTCCACACAGGGAGGCTCTACACTATGTGCCGCCACACACACACACACACACACACACGCACGCAGGTTCAGGGTGTCCCCTGCCTACTGCCCGAAGACAGCTGGGATAGGCTCCAGCACGCCTCGTGACCTCCACCCCACCTCCAAGGCACAACCATCTTCACTCCGCACATTAGTCATCATTCAAGTTAATGGTGACTGCATCATTTATTGTTTACCTTTTACTGTACGCTAGCTACTTGTACCCAACTGCAGACGTTCCAAAGGTAACAAGACTATTTTGACAAAGTAAGCAGTAGAAAGTAAAGAGTGTTAAAATGTACATATTTGAGAGTTATTTTAAATGTTAAAGTGTAATTTTAACATTTTTAGATTTACAGTAAATTACGTCTATTTTCTAGTTGAGCAAAGTGCAGTCTAACTGTGCATAGCTGTAGTTTTCTTTCTTTTGGTATTTTGCTTGACTTTAGAACTGGTAGAATTTGGCATAAAAACATGTTTGTGCCCATGTCCACCTTTGTAGGATGGAAATAGTCTTTTCCCGGCCAATCCTCACTGCATCCCTCATTTGCATTAAAATCACGGTGGCCCGAGCCCATTACGCCAGAGTATGCCGCGCTTGACATTGCAGAAACAGAAACATACTTACTGCAGTCTGTACATGACATTGGCAGATAAACTGCAAGATCTCCCTTTGCGGATGACGTCGTCTGTCGTATCGGTGACGTGACCCCTTTGCACCCCCGATCATGCGTATGTGAGACAAGACTGGATATGGATTGAAATGCTGGAGAGCATTTTGTGTGGAAAAGTAGGACCAAACTGCGCACTAAAATTGTGATTCATGACACATTGCAAGCTGCGTTGCTCTCCTTGTGTTTACATGAAAAATGCTTGTAATTGAGCGGGACCTTCAGACTGAAGTGCTTTCGCTCGTTTACTCTCTCTTGTATACACTTCTCAGTCCCGTTTTCAATGTCTTCACTAGGTGCCATTCGGCTGCAAGGCAAGGCCACGCACCGACACTCACGCACACACACACGTGGCACATTGCGTGCACGCGCTGGCTTTCAAAGCTGCAATTCCAAGGGTTTGGCATCCACAGAAGGAAAAAGTGTTGTGAAGGACACAGTGACAAGTTGTGTGTTAGCCAACCACAAATGCAATCTGATCCTCCACAATGTCAGTTGAGTCGCACCATAAACCTCACGCCCTTGTGTTTCTCTTAAGAGATTACAATCCATCCCTGTCGTATTGTATTTGCACCCTTATTTTTTGCACTCTAAGGAGGATGTAGTTTGGTTTACTTCTCTATTGTAGGCTGCATAAAGTAGTCAACACGTTCTTCTGACGCCAATATGACATCTCTGTGACGCGGGTCTACTGCGAGAAGTATCTCAAAACATTTTCCACAACTTCCTTGGAAATATTTTGACCTTTGTATGCTGACCTTTATTTTGACTCCTTACAATTAAGTCTGTTTCTCTTGTTAAATGATCAAAGAAGTCTGGTCAGCACTTCTCACATTCGAAATAAAACCACACACAGTGTAGTTAACGGTGGTCTCTTCTTTCCTGAACAGCACCTTCAAGTACACTGTCATTTTGAAGCAGATGTCAAACTACTACTTAAACCTTTCAGGGACAGCGGTTAAGACAGTGGACAGCTTATGGCAAGGGTCAGGAACCTTTTTGACTAAGAGAGCCATGAAAACAAAATATTTGGAAATGTATTTCAGTGAGAGTTTTATATATACAATGATACCTCCGCTCACGGACGCTTAAGCTCACGAAATTTTTGCCTCAAGAACATTAAATTCGCGAGCATATAGTCTCTGCTGGCGAACTAGTTTTCGGCGGACGAACCAAACCAAGCGGTCGAACAGCGCCCCGGTGGCGGCCACGAGAATCGGCGACGCTCACGGCGTCCCAGTTAAATCACCCCTTTCTTTGAGTGCGGACGTGGTTTGTGTTTGCTAGACATTTTGGACCATATTGAGTGTACTTTTGCTATTATGGGACCGAAAAAGACCCCGCCACAGGCTAGTGTTAAGCCTAAGAAGACATTAAAGAAAATTACGATCGAGTAGAAGAAGGAGATCATTGAAAAACACGAACGAGGTGTGCGTTTGTGTGACTTAGCGTCCCAGTACCAGTACGCTAACACGCAACAGGTGTCAATTAAGAGGTTTTTAGTCAGCAAAAAGGATAAAGAGTCTCCTTCCAAGAAGCAAAGAAGAGAAGCCACACCAGAGGTTGAGTTACCTCCAGTCCTTATGGAAGGTGACTCTCCTTCCAAACCGTAACTCCCTCCCTCCCACTCCATTACATCAAGCCATCAACTACGATCACAAAGGTAAATAAAACGACTTTATTATACAGTACAGTTTATTTCTTTAATTTCAATACAATAGCACATTTATTATACATAAAATAAGGTATATTTATGTGTAGTTGTAAGGCTGCACTGATTGGGGCGTCTTTGAAACTTCAACGGGCACACTGGATGAATACACAGACACTGTAACATCATACATCAGTTTCTGTGAGGACATGTGTGTACCAACGAAGTCCTTCCGTTCCTTCAACAATAACAAGCCATGGTTTACTCCCAAACTCAGGCAACTCAGGAAAGAGAAAGAGGCGCATTTGAAGTGGAGATCGGGCACTGTACAAACACGCCCGAAACCAATTGTGAAGGAAATTAACATCGCAAAGAGAAGCTATGCAGAGAGGCTGAAAAACCAGTTCTCTGCTAACGACTCTGCATCTGTGTGGAATGGCCTGAAAGCAATCACAAACTATAGAACGCCATCCCCCAAACAGTGAACAATAAGGGTCTTGCTGATGAACTAAACACGTTTTCTGCAGATTTGAAAAGGACACCCCCATTTCCCACACTCACCCACCTCTACCAGATACTACTCTATCTACCCCCCACCCTCTTTTTCTCCACTACAGATCCACGAACAGGACGTGAGACGGCTCTTCAAGCAGCAGAAGATCAAGAAAGCTGCGGGGCCTGACAAAGTGTCCCCTGTTGCCTGAAAGTCTGCGCTGACCAGCTGGCTCCGGTCTTCACACAAATCTTCAACAGATCCCTGGAGCTGTGTGAGGTCCCAACCTGCTTCAAACAGTCTACCATCATCCCAGTTCCCAAGAAATCGGCAACATCGGAACTGAACGACTATAGGCCTGTCGCTCTGACGTCTGTGGTCATGAAGTCCTTTGAACGCCTTGTGCTGAACCACCTAAATAACGTCACCGGACCCCTGCTGGACCCTCTTCAGTTTGCCTACCGGGCAAACAGGTCTGTGTAGGGCGCAGTCAACATAGGTCTGCACTACATCCTCGAGCACCTCGACAGCACAGGGACCTCACGCAAGGATCCTGTTTGTGGATTTCAGCTCTGCGTTCAACACCATCATACCGGAACTCCTCACCCCAAACTCCTCCACCTCGGTGTGTCCCCTACGATCTGCCAGTGGATCCTCAGCTTCCTGACGGGACGGACACAACAGGTGAGACTGGGAAGCGACAACATCATCAACACGCACCACTAGCACTGGAGCCCCACAGGATGTGTCCTCTCTCCACTGCTCTTCTCCTCTACACAAACGACTGCACCTCAACAAGTCCAGCTGTCAAACTCATAAAGTTACTTGAGACGACACCACGGTCATCGGTCTCATCAAAGGCGGCGACGAGTCTGCGTACCGACAACAAGTGGAGCAGCTGGAGCTTTGGTGCAGCCGACACAACCTCGGGCTGAACACGCTCAAGGCGGTAGAGATGATCGTGGACTTCAGGAAACATCCTTCTCCAGAGTTGCCCCTCACACTATCCAACTGCCCTGTGTCAGCCGTCGAGACCTTCAAGTTCCTGGGAATCACAGTCTCCCAGGACATGAAGTGGAAGTCAACACCATCTCCATCCTGAAAAGGGCCCAGCAGAGGATGTACTTCCTGAGGCTGCTGAGGAAGCACGGCCTGCCACAGGAGGTGCTACGTCAGTTCTACACGGCAGTCATCGAATCAATCCTGTGTTCTTCCATCACGGTTTGGTTTGGGGCCGCCACAAAGAAGGACAAAATCCGACTTCAACGGACAATTAGGGCGGCGGAAAAAATCATTGGCACCGCCCTACCCACTCTTGAGGACTTGCACACCGCAAGAATCAAGACAAGGAACACGGAAAATCCTCCTGGATCCCCGCATCCTGCCCACCACCTTTTCCAGTTACTCCCCTCAGGCAGGCGCTACAGATCCATGCGCACCAAATCCAGCAGACACTTGAACAGCTTCTTCCCTCTAGCCATTAACTCCTAAACAGTCACTGACGTAGTCACTCTTCTTGTGCAACAAATATTGTATCTCTCTAAAATGGTTCAATGATTTTCTGCACCAACTGTACAAACTGTAATAGTATTGTATTCTACCACTGATCACTTTAGCTCTGCTTGTAACTATGGTTCACTTACATTATGAAATGTCCTTCCATACCAATTTGTCATGTTCTTGTTTATGATGATACTAATGCAGCGTGTATACCGGAGACAAATTCCTTGTGTGTTCTACATACTTGGCCAATAAAGATGATTCTGATTCTGATTCTGATTCTGATTCTGATTTAGTAGAAAATTATGTTTATTGGGACCTGGGAATGGATTATTCTCATTTTAATGGTTTCTTATGGGAAATAAATGTTCGGAAGACGAACTTTTCGGCTCACACACCCTTTCTGGGAACCAATTAAGTTCGTGAGCAGAGGTATCACTGTATATATATATATATATATATATATATATATATATATATATATATATATATATATATATATATATATATATATATATATTTTTTTCTCTCTCTCTCAGAATGTATTCTCTTAAATAATTTTGTGATAATACTCACCATTAATGTGAATGGTTTTTCGTTCCTCACGATTGCTAAAGATCCAGCAAAACTAGCAGAATTATAGTCAGTTTGCCGGGTCCATACGCGGAGTTGCTGCTGGCTAGCTTGCACCCTGCTCAGTAGCTTGCACGCTTCCCTTCTGCTGTAGGGTATTTTGATGCGAACGTAGCATGGCGCGTGTCAAAGTGCCGCTTTACATTTGACCGTTTCATCGATGATATTTTGTCATTGCAAATTAGACACACCGCAGAAGCTGTACTCTCCACAAAGGTGAATCCTTCGGTCCATTCGTCCTGAAGTCTACCATACTCGTCATCACTTTTTTCTTTTCGTCATTTTATTCGTTTAGGATTGGCTTTGAGCTAATGGCCGAGCGGGCTGATTCAAAAGGGGGCGTTTACCTGCTTCCCCAAAAATGGCCAACGTAGGCCAGTATCATCAAATAAAAATATCTCCTGCAGCCCTGAACAGGACATGAGCAGTGAAAAACCGATGGATGGATTAAACAAGCGAGAATATTTTGTTTTATCTGCGAGCCAGATGCAATCATCAAAAGAGCCACACCTGGCTCGCGAGCCATAGGTTCCCGACCCCTGATTTATTGGGTTATCAGGTTACGGGTTATTATTATTTGTGCATGAAATGGTTAAAGGGGAACCACAGTTGACTTGGGAGGAGATGGTGTTTCCAGGAGTTACATATCTAGATGACGGGTTCTGTTTCTGGTGGGTTAAACAACCGCTGTGAGATCAGGTCTCATTACGGTCATCGAAGAACTGCATAATTAGTGACCCCTGAATGATATCAGAGGTGTCGAAACTGTCGGTTGTGCATGGAAAACTTACTCAACAGAAATCACGGTGACTTTTTCTTCATACCATAAATCGGACATGATTCACTGTCAGACACTATTTAGACTATTTCTCTGGTCTCCACATGGAATGTTTTGTCCTTGTGTGTATCCAAGTGTGTTTGCATGAGTTTAAAGGCATCTCAGAAATAGTTGCAGTCTGTCTAATCACGATGACGTACATTTTTCCCTGCGGGACGTACCGTACCCCTTTGAATGTTTATGGTCGGTAAGCAGCAGTCAGAAGTGTGTGTTTCCATTTCCCGCACTCTAAAAGCACTTGGGTTATTTCGTAAACTCTCACCTCTTCTTGTGCGCAGGAGCATTTTTTTCTTCTCTCACTGAGGGTGAGATTAGCAGCCTGGATTTTCCCAAGGACATTTTTTGTGCTGCAGGAGATGGTCGTTTGCTATAGATTACAACATCATTGAGATAGACAGCTGCAAAACTGAGAATAATATCCATGAAACTTTGAAAGGTTGCAGGTGCTCCATACAGACCAAACGACAGAACTGTAACGTGGAAGAGCCCTAAACCTGGAATCTGATGACTGATACCTTTGACCAATGGGAGCCCTCCTTGGAAGCTGTCTGCAGGTCACGACTTGCACTGTAAGATGCGACTACCAAAATGTACTCGGGGCCACTTTTAACTGTGACAGGTGCGTGCCTTCCGTTTTTTTCACTGAGTTTGAGTTGGACAGGTATTGGATCACTTAAAGCATTTAAATGATGTACTATATCTTGGTCACGTTTTTTTTACATCGCAAACCTGGCAGTTGAACAGTGCAAGGCAGCTTTGTTGACATAAAATAGTTCATACACAAGATAAATCAATGTGCTTCACAAAATTAAAAGGACAGCATTTATAAACAAGAGTTTCAGAGATTTCGAATAAGAAATAAAAAGTAGCTTACTAAAATTATACACGAAAAAAGTTGACTTGACTTCCAATGGTAACTTCTCCCATTTGTGTGCAGCATAACAGCTAAATGCTGCTTCACCATGTTTGCTTTGATGGGTTTACATTCAATTAGCATTTTTGAATGTATTCGGGTCCTAAACCATTCATTGATTTTTTTTTGGAGCAGTGGTGTGTCGATTTTTAAAAAATCCATTTTGCAGTATGGCCTGTCTTCATCTCGTCATGTTAGCTTCGCCGTGCTTTTTCTGGGTTGGCGAATCATATCATTTGCTACCCTCCACCACATAATTTCTGAGATTAGTCTAAAGGTTTTATTGCCCAGTTTTCTGTTCAGTCAAGCGGGATCCTTTTAAATCTTGTCTTGGGTGTGGGTTTTGCATATGCATCATTGCTGCTTCCTTTCTTTTTGGACATTGTCCGCCGCCTTTGTTCCTGTGCATGCATATGGTTCCGCTGGGTCCTCCACACGCCTCATTCTGTGTAAACAGCAACTCCTACTCTCTGTCGTGCGAGGTAAAGGTTTTTCCTGGTTTTCCTTTCAGAAACAAAAAGCAAAAAACTGATGAAGGTTCCAGGAAGGTAACACAAGTCAGATAGACTCACGCCCGAGTTTTGAGATCACTTTTTGCAAACCTAGTCTAAATCATGCAAATATATTTGCACCATGTGTTTAGATGGACAGGTGTTTCGTTTCAGTTTGTTTCCTCCAATGTGCGGTTGCAACTGCTGCTCTTTGGATTTCAGAGATATCTTAAGAGCATCGCCAAGTAAAACATCTTTCACCTTTTGCTCGGACACCAAAATCATTGTTTTTGTTCCATATCTTGCATATTTCAAACCCCTTAACAGATTTGCATGTGACCTTTCATCATACACTGTGGAATCAAGATGCCGTCAAATGTGCCTGCATGAGCAACACACACTTCTGGGGGTCAAACATTTCACAAAAACTGAAAGTTTACGCTCCAACTTGTGTTCGACAAACAAAAAGTATGGGGTTTCTTTTGTCAGACGAGTGAATCATTGTCAAAACAATCAAAAATTCAACTTGGATGGCGAGAGGCATTTTTGACAACATCTTGGGATTTGATTTCATCCCACGCTGATTCATGCGGGTCACTCATAGTACCCGCTGACTCATTGTTACTGGAAAAGAAGGGCTTCTCAGAGTGGGCCTGCAGTAGTCTTAGTCTCAGCGCCTCGAGGGATAGAAGCAGTTTCATTTTACAAATAAACTCAAACTCATTTTGATAGCTCAGTGAGTCATGATAGAGTCTCAGCGTGAGTCACAGAAGTGCTTTGCAAGAGTATCAGATCATGTTTACACGACTTATATATGCTGTATTTGAAACCAAAACCAAAAAAAAAATCATGAAAAGTAAATATTTTTGAATGAATCGATATGTAAGTTGTTTCTTTTGAAGATACATTTCATATCATGTACGTTGTACGTTGAGCCTTAGCATCTGAAATGCGGCGGTGGCTCACGCATCACAACGATACGGACAAGCCAGCTAAGTCTATCGGGCCTCCAAATGACTCTGCGCTGACACAAGGAGCTTGAGTCAGGGTGATTTGTTGTTGATGCTGTGACTTAAAAAAATGTCAATAGAATGATGATCGGCAACAAGGATTGTTGTGAAGCACTTTGTATGGCCAATTAGTGGTACAGCGCAATCACATTCAGGCGGAGCTTGGTTGTGGTTCATATTCGATCCAAGACTGGATTTATACTGCAGATCCAAGCGTGCGATTCCATTTTTTTTTCTCCTATGTCCAACTTCTTACATTTACTGAACATTTGAAGTGAATTTGGCTGTCATGTTGACATGAAACAACCCGTATGAGCAGATGCCCCAATGTGCATGAAAGTAGCAGCACAAGCCTCAACACCAGGCAATGTAACACAGAAGTAAACTATAATGTATAAATAATAAAAATATTAAAGATTACATACCGTTTAGTTTGACCGGGCTGAATCTTACCCCCATTGATTGAAATAAGGGTAACCTCCACAAAGCTCCAACCCACTGACTGCCTTCTGCAATTTTTATCTTATAATTCCACATTTTGAAGCCATATGAGGTTTTTTCGCTGTAGCTTATATTTGCAGTGGGTTTTATTTGAATACTTTTTTTTTTAGTTTGTGCAGACACAGATGTTTATAATCACTGCGAATTTTGTTTCCTGTTAGGCTCACATGCTTTGTGCATTTATTTCACTGCACTTGTTTTGTCTAATATTTGACATGTATTGGATTTTGAACCACATTTGGAAGAAGTGAGATTCTGATAAGAAGATAGCCGAATCCATCTGTTACTTGTGTATTTAGGCTGCCAAGATGCATATCTGAATTGCATGACCTGACAGTAAAAAAAAACAACAAAAAACATCAGAATTGCGTCACTTCAACCATGCAGAGTAAATCCAGCCTCAAGTAAAAAGCATGCTCTATGGGGTTGAGATCAGGGGGCCCATTTAACCATTGAAGAAAATAATTTGCTTGCAAAAAGTCTCGAGTTGCTCTTCACAGTAACTTGCAGTCAGACAGCGACAGTGAATGATGGCAGACTGTTTTCCATTTCCGGAATGGACGTCATTGCGGGGACACATATGGCCGCTCAATACATTTTTCACAATATATGGGCGGTGAGCTTTTTGGACTGTACCGTTCCACCGTTTTTCCTTTGTAAAACTTCATTGATTTTATGGAACAGTATAACACAATGTACTGTATTTCAAGCATGAGACCCGTATATAGATAAAAAAAAAAGAACCCCTGATGCCTGATGAAGCAAATATTTCACGACCTTTGAACTCCTCTGGTTCGTTGCTGTCTTTATCTCAGCCCCCCAGAACCCCCTCCCCGAGGGAGAAAGCGAGAAGTGGGGGGGAGACAATATTCCAGTAAATCTGCTTGTCAGGCTCCTTCTTCATCCCAAAGCTCTCTTACTGTTTTCGAAATACTCCTTTTACTACACACAAACACGCCCGCGCATACACATGCACCACACACACACACACACACACACACACACACACACACACACACACACACACACACACACACACACACACACACAAAGGCTATCTGGTGTGTGGAATGTTTGCTCTGTTGGGGTCCAGTTACAAGGGGGGGGGTCACTGGCCATCTATCTCATTTTGACATCAAACGTCACTAAAATGGAAAAGAACAGGTCATGAAACAGATGCATGAGGTCCCGTACGTTTAAGCAAAACATAGACATCACATAACCCACCGTGATGCACTCAAAGTGATTTACAGTCGTCACACTGAAAGCTTTTCTCACTCGACTCCACATGCGCTGTTTATCTGAACAAAACGCTGTCGGAGTGAGTGAATGGAGCGATAATGATGGCAGAATGGCAGACAGAAAACAGACATACAAGCAAGCAGCAGGGGTAAGGAGTTTATGCTGACCATTTGACTCAAATAAACTGACCGGGACTGTGATTTAAACTCGCATAGGAAATTAATGCGGGCTTTTTCCTTAACAGTCATACGGACGTCACTTGAAATTGAATTCTTGAAAAATTACAGTACAAAATAGATTGAAAAGTATTTAATTAAGGTTTTTTTTTCAATAACTCCTGAATAATTACAGTATGAAGTTGAATCTCAAACATGGGTATTCATAACCATAACACTAATTATAATATTAAAATTCAAAAAGAGGTGATAAACGTACCTGTCAAGCAGTACCTGTCGCTAATTCTACATTGCTTCTCATTCCTCCCTAAGGCCCTCTTCGCTCTGCTTCTGTATGCTAATGTTATACCATATCACAAAAAAAATACAGTATATATATATATATATATATATATATATATATATATATATATATATATATATATATATATATATATATATATATATATATATATATATATATATATATATATATATATATATATATATATATATATATATATATATATATATATATATGAAGCCCAAGCTAACAGGTTAGCACCAGGGTACGGGGATGTGAGAGTGACCGGCACAGAAAATCATTGACGCATTGTTGGTTTTGTTCATTTATTTTACTGTACAATATGTCTAGTGTTAAATACTGTATCAACATATTGTCATGTATATTTTTAATCATACAGTCTGTTTTTTTTTCTACAGTTGTAGCATCGGTAACGAGCCCAAGACAATTAAGTTTCCCTCTTGTAGAACCATTAATCCTTTTTGTTGTTGCTGTTTTCGTTTTTTTAAAGCCCAACAAAACCACAACAAGTGTATTTCCTCATGAAAGAGAATCAAATAAAGGAGATGGGGAAAAAAAAAGAATATGACAATTAGAAGAAAGCAGAGGCACTGAGAGGACGAAAGTCTTTCCAATAGTTTACATAGTACGTAAAAAGAGCACGCCCTCCCACCCGCCAACCGCTCTCCCCTCCCCTCAATTTATGACCCTCCATGCTTCCTCACTCCTCCGCCATCCTCCTCCTCCTTTTTCCCACCCCTTCTGCTCCCTCCTCCAGACAAAAGCGGAGCTCAGCCCGAGCGTTTAAACAAACCAGAACCAGCAGCGCGCACACACCCACACACACAGACACTCACACAATGCCATACAGCTGTGATGTGTAACACAGAATGAGGCCGAGGTAAGTCCACTGCAGCTGTTAGTGAGGATTACCTCATCGCTGTGTTTTATGGGAGTTATGAAACTTACAAAGACTTTATGTGACTCCTTAAGAACCACATGTTGTGTTCTCTTTGGTGTTGTTTGGGAATTGTGTTGTAAAAACTGACGAGAACGTCTGAATGGAAGACCCTAATGCAAACCGCATGTAAATCTATAGGTACCGTTTGCAACAAAGGTCAAGTTTTCTTCTTGTTTCTGTCTTGTATTCTTACAGAGGACAGATCCGCACCTGAAAAGCAGAGTTCTCTGGAGAAGAGCCGGCTCATGACAGCGCGGAGCGAGACATTAACCAGATCAGACTTTGGGCCCTCTCCCTCACCTTGCACCTTCTGCCCGTCAGTCCCCTCCCCTGCAGGCATTCCCTCAGAAAAACCAAGCGAGACAGTCCCACTGAAAGTTCCTCTCCAGAAGCGACAGCGGACACATTGGAAAGGACAAGTTTGGCTGAGATGGGAGACTTGTGTCACCCTCGCGCCTCCAGCCCGGATGGGGAGACGGTGTGTGAGGCTCTGGCCCGTCATGAGTCCACTCTGAGGGAGGCCATCCGGGAGATCCACGTGGATGTCAGTGCCTTTAAGTTAGGCATGGAGCATCGCCTGGAAGACGCGGTCAGCATGAGCGGGACCCTCGGGCGAGCCATGACTCAGCTCCAGCGGGAGAACCGAGAGCTCCGCACTCAGCTGCAAGCTCTAAGCCGACAGGTGGAACTCCTCGGTGGGATGAGCGGTCAATACGGCAAACACCACTGCAGTGACATCCAGGAGGGGACCTTCGGGAAGGCTGAGTCTCCCTCTCAGAGTGTCATCCAGCCCTGCGCTGTGGGTAGTCAGACACAGACCTGCAACGGCCATAGCGGTCACATCGACGCCGCAACCACCAATGCAACGCTCTCCTCGTCCCCAAGCTCCAGCAGTCCCCCGGTCGCTTCACGAGTTTCCGCCATTGTGACAGGTAGCAGCCCGTCCACCGGCCGCTTCTCCAGTCGAGCCACATTTGCAGTCTCCTGCAAAACCAATGTAAGTGACCGACCATTCGTATTTTCACCATTTTTATCTGGCAAACACTCCACACCTTTTTGTCAAAACCACCAAGTGAGTTGCAATGAGCAGACCAATAATTTGAGTGGTGTGATGGCAATATTTGGGGCATATTTATATTATGCAGTTAATCAGTACACTTCAAAATCTAGTCCAATTTTCATGTCTTTTGTCCATATCTACCTTCAGAGGTTGCTAGTATGTCGAATTTAATTGGAAAACTTTTTTCTTTTTTTGTAACTTGCATCTTTATTATTTTAACAACTTATAGGACCGTACAAATCTGAACATTTGAATACAAAGGGTTTTGCATATTTCCACCTGTAGTTAGTTTCCACAACAACGTCCATGTATGGCTGCAAAGATCCTTTAACATAGGAAACAAACAAAACAACGTGCAAACATATGTGACAGAAAACATAAAAAATAATATATTGTGATCAACAGTGAAAAATGTCCCTTATTTTGGATTTATATCCGTAATCTGCATTGACTTCCCCTGATTTGTGGTGTCATTCTCTCATTCATTCATGTGTTTGTTTTTTATATTCCTCCCATTTTTCCCCATCTCGTTTTAAACCTCCCTACTTGGACCCTCAATATGTTTTTTCTTTTTTTTTGAAGTAACAGCTACTCCACATTGTTCCATATCCATCTCCAGAGAGTATAAAATGTTAGTGCCTGTGTGTGGGAACCACTGCTTCATTGCTCTTTGCCATATTTGGACTGACGGACAACAATCGGCTGAATGAGTAACTGTGTAATACGGATGACAATTTATCAAACAATGGCCCTTTTCTACTTTCATCCAGTAATTATCATGCCATTTTTCCAAACTGGGAAAGGGCTGCTTGTGGTGAAGGGGCAGATTGTGAGCGGAGCTGGTGCTGTTTGTGTCGCGGTTGCTTGGATGTGTCAGTGGGGTTGGGAAGCAGCACTCCACGACGCTGCTACTATGTCGTCAGACGATGCGTACTCCTGGGAGGTATGGTTAGGATGGACGTGCGCTTTTTCAGGCTCGAGGCAAATATGTGATACTAATGTAAAGGATCCTTGCTGTGATCCGTGAGGTTAGTCGTACACGTGACTCCTGTTTTTTTTTTCATTCTTAAATACACGAGATGTCAGATTTCAATTCAGGAGCACTAAATTGTGGAATGTCTTTTGTGTTTTTCTGTTTCCTTGTCACGCTGCGTTTGTCTGCCTTTTTCCAAGCGGTTTTATCTTCACCTGATAAACAGCTTCCGTCTAATCTCATGTTATCACGTTGCGCACGCACTCATTCACTAACCTTTGTGAATATGAACTTTTTCTCATTTGCCCCACTTTAATTACAATCTAAAAAAGGTCAGTGGAAGTTTGACTACGTATTCTTCCGACAAAAGTAACTGCACACTCTTCTACATATTGCAGGTGTGCTTCATTTATAGTGAAAGCAAAATAAATCTTCCTCCTCGTTATTTTAATTAACACTTGGTAACTTCAGGTTGTTGTTTTTTTTTTTTTTACCCCAGGTACAATATTTGTTTTGTATTTGTGTGGAGACTAAGCACTTTGCATAACTTGGCAAATGAATTAGGAAACTTTCAGAGTATTGAGTTCCAGTTGGAATTTTGCACCCAAAGCCCCCCAATCCATCCGGAAATCGTGGGTTGTAAAATTGGGATGAGTGCAGTCCAAAGGACAAAAGATTTGCGGATAAGACATATAGAGTTAGTAGGCATTTTCAAAAAAACGAGAATGATGCTGTTAAATTAACTTGTTTGGAGAAGTCATGTGGCGGCCCGGTGGTCCAGTGGTTAACGCGTCGACCTCACAGTGCAGTGGTACCGGGTTCGATTCCAGCTCCGGCCTCCCTGTGTGGAGTTTGCATGTTCTCCCCGGGCCTGCATGGGTTTTATATGGGTGCTCCGGTTTCCTCCCACATTCCAAAAACATGCATGGCAGGCTGATTGAGCACTCTAAAAATTGTCCCTAGGTGTGAGTGTGAGCGCTGATAGTTGTTCGTCTCTGTGTGCCCTGCGATTGGCTGGCAACCGGTTCAGGGTGTCCACCACCTACTGCCCGAAGACGGCTGGGATAGGCTCCGGCACCCCCCGCGACCTTGTGAGGGTTAAGTGGATCGGAAAATGGATGGATGAATGAATGTAGAAACACCCTGCGAAAGGTGAAAACCGTGAGGTAGGAATTTCCCCAGCAGGAATTTTTGTGTCTGTGTATGTGAGTGTCTTATCCATCGAAACCAAGACAATGAGTATTAGAAAAAATGATTAGATTTATTTGAGAAAGAAAAAAAACCATGGAGCGACACCGTTCACAGATCTGTCAAGGGAGCCTTCTTCCCCCTCTGCGTTGTGCGCTCTCTTTTTATCTTGTTTTCTTCTCTTTGGGAGGGGTTAAGGTCATCACAATCAGCATTTTGAGCAGCTACACACAATTAGTGCATGATCAGACAACTTTGCTTATCTGCAAAATAACTGGTCAGCATTCAATGGTACGAACAGTTACTTACATTTTCGCACAGTTATATGTCAAATTCCCATTACATGGGTACCAGCATGTTTAAAATATTTAAACACTATTTATAATTTACATATTTGACACAGAGATGACAACAGTCCACGTATTTACTTAAATCTTTAATTATAAAACCTTGTTTTGGTGGCGTAGAAGGTGGGACTCGCTTGACTCAGACAGGCTATAGGTTCACTCAGTGACTCTTCTGCTGGAGGTGCTGACGGTGTAGCTGAGGCTTTTAAATTGGGGAAAAACACGGTGATGGCTATAACATTCATCTTGTCATCTTATTAGTTGAGATAGGCTTAAAGTTTTTTTTTCCAAGTTCAAACCAACTTTATTGTCAAATGTGCTACATGTGCAACATATAGCACAGATGAAATGTCTTTCCTCAGGAGAGAGGAGCCGCTGCGGGTGCCTGCGCCGCTATCAAAAGAACATTTAACATACAATGAAACATTAATTTTCTATCTTTTAGTCTGTTTCTGTCACTTAAACCTTCGTCTGAGCTGTCACTGCTTCATTGTGACGTGACCCAAAAAACAGCTGACCGGGTTGGGAAACCTTCAAAATAAGGCTCCCCGACCGGGTCAAGGCTTTGAACCAACCTGCCTCCGTCACCATTGAAGCAATTTGTCCTTGTTGAACACAACAAAGGGAACGTTTGATTTTAGGATTGATAGATTCACTGCCAACGTAGGGTTAGCAAATGAGGTGGCAGGGGATTTGGTAAAAGGGGGTCGCTGCCACCCCTTACCACCCTTAAAATCTGCTGATGCAATCCACATACTGTACTGGTTTATGGCCTGGGATAAGCTAAGGATTTTTATGAAGACAGCAGTTATAATTAGGGGCCAATGTTTGGATCAGTGGTCTTGTCTTGCCCTTAATGATCGTCTCTTTGTATGGAGTACAACTGTTTTGCCATTGCATTCATAGTACGTCGAGTGAAGTGTGACAGTTTCAGGTATACCTTCCAAGATGATGCAACAAGACTAAAACAATAACAACTGACAATCTGGATTCTTGAGGCACAACACTTCATTGTCGTCACGTGTCATGTTAACAAGGCGCACAAGCAAATGTCATTCATTTCGCCTCTTAAGGCGACTGTTGCCTCACTGTAACCTTTTGGTGGCTACATCAGAGGAATGTTATCGGCTGTGAAATCACATGGCCGAAGCGAAACAAAACAAGGGCACCTTTGTTTTCCGTGACTCTGCAGGAGATCCCCTGCTGTCGGTCAAAAGTTGCACCGGGAGTCTGCTGCCATACTGTCGTTGGAATGGTTCGTTTCATTGGGGGGTTCTTAACAAGATTACCACTCTTGCGCTTCCTGTCCGGAAGACACCGACGTGGATGACGTACGTGCAGTTCATTTGGCTGTTCAGACAGGTCTGTTGGCCTTGAAACGCTGACAGTTTTACGTACTGACTGCAACATTCTTTATCATCAATCCAAGGTGAATGTCTTTGTGCCAAAGTGATGTGCACGGGCCTGTTTGTCTCCAGATACCGCACAAAAAAGGTGGAAAAAAAGAGAAATTCACAAAAAAATAACAAATACTGTATGCCAAAACAAATATGTTGTGGATATTTTGAAGAAGTCTTAAAATATCCAATAGCTAACCAAATAAAGAATGTTGTTTCTTTGACATGAGTGTACAGCGACGTAAAATGGAATATATCCCTTTTGTGTGTTATTGAAATCTCTTTGGTTGTTTATTTTATTGAGACATGATCATTTTCATTTTGATCTTATTCTTACTTGACTATACTAAAAAGCTTAATTGACTGCTTATGTCTACTTTGACTCTGTAACAGTTTAATTAAGTTCAAAATTTAAATAAACGTATGAAACTGCTGTCAGGCTATTGAATAGACGGATCTGAAAACCTGGACTCACCCCCCACTCACCCATTTTTAATATGCTTATATTTATATTTTATAGTTTATATTTATTTATATATAGTTTTTGTTCTTCTACTTTCTCCCTTTCATAATTTTGCTTATCTATTACATCGTTTGGCCATCCCAATTTGAAAAACCTCTCGTTATTCTTTTCGGCTGTGATTGTTAGATTATGTTGATTACTGTATTTTCCGCACTATAAGGCGCACCTAAAAGCATTCAATCATCATCTAGTGGATGCATAGCGCAACCGCAGCCACTATTGTAGCTTCTATTCTACGCGCCTTATAATGCAGTGGGCCTATATATGAAGACAGTTTTAAAATCCGTTGTGCTTTATAGTGCAGAAAATACGGTAAATTGTAAATCCATTGGTTTTATTTGGTACGGTGGTCTAGCACTCAGGTAGTGTCATTTACTCTGGCTAATTTCCAAAAACCTGCTCTATCCCCCCCCCCTCCCCTCCTCACATGAGCTAAGTCAGCTGGGCAGCTTTACCTAATGGATGGCTGTGCGGACTTTCATTTGCAGAACGTCAACCAACCGATCGAAACTCAAGATTAGCTTTCCCAGGTCAGAGGGGAATCTACTGGTCTCAATCAGAATGAAGTTTT
Organism: Hippocampus mohnikei; assembly: GCA_026261675.1. Taxonomy (NCBI): domain Eukaryota; kingdom Metazoa; phylum Chordata; class Actinopteri; order Syngnathiformes; family Syngnathidae; genus Hippocampus; species Hippocampus mohnikei. The sequence continues at coordinate 1,488,225 of JAKGUB010000346.1, forward strand.
GATGCTCTTGATTTATGGTTCCGTACAAAACTTGCATCACATGTTAGATAAGAGCTAATGACATCCTGAGAAGGGAAAGTCGAGCTTGGGGGCAGTTATTATCCATCGTTTAACCATTCAGTCCATCTCTCACTAATATTACACAACTCTCAACCCTGATGCTTATCGACACACACATGCAACACACAACTTGCTTGTCACTAGCTAGTCCAGAAAGAAGATGGATTGGTTAGGTTCATGGGGCTTTAATGTGCTGATCTCAGTTGAAAGAGAATTATTTACCTGGTCTGGAGAAGATTTGCAGACACAGAGTCGCCAGTATGCGGTCTTTGGACTTAATAACAGGGATTTTCAATGTATCTGTAGACTACGCTAACCGCTCACAATATTTTTGCCAATTCAGATCAGTAAACATCCGGTCAAACCAAGACCTGGAATATTTTCTATGCTTAAAACAAAACAAACAAGGAAAGCAATTTGCATGTGTGTATCAGTATTGTACATCCTTTTGAGATAATTATTTTGCTATATATTTGATTTATAAATGTAAACCGAATGGAAATCAATCCCGTGTTGCAAGCATCATAACATGTTATTAACATTCACACACACACACACATGCGCGTGCACACACACAAACACACACACACACACGAAAACGTTCACGCTGCCAACACGGGATTGATTTCCATTCGGTGACTCTCAGTAGGAATGTGAATGGTTGTTTCCAGAATATGTGTCTAGTCCGCCTTTTACCCAAAGTTAGCTCAAACTCACCCGTGACCCTTAAGAGGATACTGTAAGTGAAAAAGAAAATAAAATGAATGGATGGGTTTCATAGCTTGGCTTAGTTTCGGCGGTTTGAAAAAAAACAAAACCTTTGCTATTTTCTATAGCGCTTGTCCTCATTTGGGTTAAGAGTGTGCTGGGCTCCATCCCATTGGATTTTTGTCAATGGCCGATATACGGCGATATATAAACGGGTGCTTGGTCTCAAAATGTCGAGCTGAGGTGTCCTGATTTGGGGAAAAACAATTCTCACACTGTAATGATGTGTGCCATCGACCCAAACTAAATGATAGACAACAACATGATATGAAGCCTGCAATTAGCGGTTGACACTTTCAAGGGTGACAAAATGAATTTGGATAGGCTCCAGCTCACCTGTGTCCATAATGATGACGAGGTGGGATAAAAAAAAATGGAGGCATGAATTCTGTGATTCACTGCTTCATGGTTTGTGGATAGTTATTATTTTTTTAGGCTTTTTACAACCAGAACAAATGTCTCTGAGAGATTCTCGTGAAATTGTACTCAAAGATCTTTTTTTTGTTTGTTTTTTGTTTTTTTTAATGCAAGCACATTGGCTATGTTTTCGTCATGGACGGTTCCACTGCTGAGCAGAGAATGATATTTATCTCCATAAAAAGCTGAAATCGGACATTTACAAACTGTCTGTCGAGACTCGCCATATAACTGACAGCTGACCTGGGCCAAAACTCATCGCTCCTGTTACTGAGGCCTCCCCTCCCCCTTTCTCTCTGAGATTGTCCCCTTCCAAACTTTACTCCCTTATGGGACTCTGTAGTATACACGAATGTGTAAGACGGAACAGGAAAAAGACACACCTACAGCTAATTTTGAGTGTCGATTGAAAAAAAGAGTTGTGAAAAGTTTGCATCAAATTGAAAGAAGTGCACAGCTGAGAATAGTGTGGATGTGTGCGTGTGCATGTGTATACAAGGGGGTGATGGGGGGGGGTTAACAGAGGTATGTGGCTACTCCCTGGCTACCCTTGGCTCTCTTAATGACTTCCAGACAATAGGCTGTGTTCCCGTCATTATGGCCGTGGAAACAAGTTAATAACTGACCTGCCGGTGGGACACCTTGAATGCCCTCTGGCACCACTCATGCTAGACAAAATCAATATATCCAATATCGTGGCGCTCAGCTGCATCAGGAAGTAATATTTCCATTTCATTCACTCACCGGACACGGCATTAGGTTTTTAAATAGTCTGCATTGACAAAAAGGTATTCATTTTATAACGCAGGATATCCCATTTGGTGCTGAAGAATGGAAAATTATGAAAAGCATCTCCGGTAAAGTTAGATGAACCCTTTCATGCACCCTGTAACCTGATAACATGATAAGATGCCCACTGTAGTAACAGCTGTCCCTGAAACGGTTAAAGTTAATAACTCAAGCATGACGTGAGAGGTTGTTTTTAATTTGCTTCGTAGTGAGCACAATAATGCCCTCAAAAAAACTGCAAGTAATTTTCACAATACATCACAAAGAGGTGTCACATGGGCCAATGCAGGAAAGCTACTTAAAATTTCCGTGCAAATTAATATAACAGCATTGCTGCGTAAAGTACAAAGTAGTTTGCGGATGCAAGTATGAGCGGAATGAAACAGTATCTCCTTCTGCACCTTGTGGTTTTCGATCAAGCAAGTCAGACAGGCCTGTTCAGGATTGTTTGATGGAGGTCTGCGCTCTTCTCACTGTGAAGGTAAAGGCAGGATTTTCTTCAGTCTTTTTTTTTTTTTTTCATTGCCCGGGCCGACCTAAGATTGTAGCTGGTGAGTGCCTTTAACACTGTTTCTGTTGAGTGGTGAACTGGTCATTTTGAGATGAGAGCAGTGGGGTTAGGGGTGAGGTAAGAGTTGGGATATGATCCGGTCAGTAAACGTAGCTGGCAAAGATTGTGAGAAAACTGACCAAACAATGTGTTTATTTACACTATTTAAATACAATCAATGGAACGAGAAAAAAAAAACACATCCGTCCTTAGGAAGCTTGTTCTAATTGGGTCTCGGGTGAGTTGAAGCCCATCCCAGCTGACTTTGGGAAAGAGGCGGGGCAAACCCTGAACTGTTGCACTCAAAAAACATTCTGGATTGTTTTGTACAAAACAACCCAATCCAGAAAATTGCGTAATGTGGTAAGTCAGTCCATTTAGACCCGATTTGGTTTCTTTTTCACCCAACTAGTTTCAGAGATTGGACACTTTGTCCCGTGTGTTAGTAAAATTGCTAACTTCTGTGCACATCACAATCATTACATTCATTTTACAGATCTAAAAAGACATCACTCATTTATTCCAGATGGTAGCCTGAAGTATAATTCTGATTAGACTTGTGACTGTGCATCTTGTCCGACTTTAATGTGTTTGGCCGAAGGGCTGACGTAATACCGGCTGATGTGATGTCAGCACACTCCGTGGTCCTCTCCAGCTGAGTGCACGAAAAATAGCTTTGTCGTTAATCCCGGTCACGTGGCTCCACATCAGGGCTCAGGTTGTGAAGTGGGGGGTACACTTAAAGCGAGCATGAAAACACTTTTGAGAGGCGTTGACTAGTGAGCTCACCTGCTGTGGTTTTTGGCAAGCATGAAGATTTTGTAAACGTGTGGTGAGAAAGAGCATCAACTCCGCTGGAAATGAATGGATGCCTCAGCGAGGTTGTACTCGGGTTGTGTTCGTGACTTTTGGGGCTGGGTCGACTGAATGTAACCTGGATTCATTCTGCTGCGGCAAGCTGGAACCTCTTCCATCTGAAAGGCAAACTGCACGATGGAGTGGTAACCAGGCAATCACATGGTCAATCATAGAGACAGACAATCTCCATCTGAACCCACACTGAATTGCTACACCATGACTGATTCACCACATAATTCAAATAACCAAATTCAAATTATTTTTCCTCCCATACGTCTCGTGGCAAAACCCAAAACACAAGAAATTGGATAACCTCATTAGTACGAGAAATAGTCTGCTTCACAATTGTGAGGTTCTGGTTTTGGCCTGAGCCAAGATGTGTGAATATGCATGTGTATGTTGTTGGTGTATATCCTGTATGCAATATATATGGCCTGTCAACCAGCCCAGGGTGTTCCCTGCTTCTCACCAAACTCATCTGTTGCAGCTCACATCCATCCATCCATTTTAGACACTGCTTGTCCTGATTCAAGTTGCAGGGAAGCCTATCGCTGCCTACTCCAGACTGTTTGCAAGACCATTGCAGGGTGGTCAAGCTAAGTCGTGACTTATAAGGAAAAGCGGTATTGAAAATGGCTAGATGGCTAGATGGATATGCCAGATGCCAACCAGCCAGGCCAAATGCACAAACGTGGATTCAAATCCCAGTGCAAGTGGGCACATGGATTTGGGGGTGCTGTGGGGGGGAACAACTAATTCCCTTTAGAGACCCTCTGTGTCAGTGCCGCAAATTGAAAATACTAGTTTCAAGTTTCACTGTCATTCAAGGGTCCGCATACCGTATTTTCTGCACTTAAGGTGCTTCGGAGTAAAAGGCACACCTTCAGTGCATGGCCTACTTTAAAACTGTATTCATAGATAGGGTGCACTGCATTATAAGGCGCATAGAACAGAAGCTACAATAGTGGCTGTGATCGCGTTATGCATCCACTAGATGGAGCTACTTTAAAGGGAATATAATACAATACAATACGGCTTTTTGCTTTCTGCAACAAAGCACTTTACAAAACATTTAAGATACTACGTCCAAGAAATTGATTTATATATAAGGCGCATCAGATTATAAGGCGCACCACTGTCGGCTTTTGAGTGGTCGACTGGTTAGCGCATTGGCCTCACAGTGCAGAGGGGCAGGGATCGATTCTGGCTCGGCTATTTCTGTGCGGAGTTGGCATGTTTTCCCCATGCCTACTGCCCGAAGACAGCTGGGGCTCCGGCACGCCCCGCGACTCCTATGAAACGTTCACCAAGTTTCTGCACACTACTATAGGACTATTGTTCAAAGGTGTGTTTTGAGTGTGTTTTGATTGGATTGGATTAAATTGGCTCAAGGTTAAATCAGGGTTCAACTTAATGTGTTTGGTAATGCTTCTACAGGGCTTTTCCCATATCCACGAGGGTCCACATTTGTCATAGTTTCCTGACCTCTCAACGAGCATGTCAAACTCCCCCTCAGCTTACTGCATCACTGCCAGGAACTGAGAATCACAGAGTGAAGGCTGGAAGGAGGAAGGTGGGCTGCCAAGATAGCCTAGATAGGGGAGTTACGCTCTATTGTTGCCATATGTTGTAGATAACGTGTACTTGTAGAGAGAACTGGAGTGGAAAATCAACAGAGAACTATTTGTTTTGTACACAACTTGAATTGACTGACAGTACAACATTTGTCAATTAATAGTCAACTATTTCTAGCAATTTCACCACAGAGAAGAGCTGTTTGGAGAACTTCAGTTTTTCAGAGTGTTTAATTGCATTGAACTGTATTTTTGAAGCCCCAATTTACAAAAGAAACATTACTACAGGAACAGGATAGAGCTACAACAGATGCAAGCACTTTTGCTGACAAACTCCAATGAATAAACCCTGAACAGAACCATTTAGTGCGAAACAGTCTTCTATCAGAAAGAAGAACGGGGCAAGAAAAAAATGCACAGAAACCAACATTTTAAAGGTTTCAGGATATAATAGTGACGCGGTCATTTCATTTACATTTCTGTAATGTAATCATAACGATAAAAGTAGCAGCGTGATTAGCGAGAAAAAAAAAGTGTTGATATTTCTGAACGGCATATCACCTTCAACTTATAGTTGCATTAGCGGGTCAGAAGAATTTGGTACATTATGGGGAATCCCTCATCAGTCTCAGCCTATGCCAGCATAGTTTGGAGATGATTCACAACAAGCCTGAGCTGGCCCTAACGATGAGCTCTATCAAAAGAGCAGCTTAAAGTCTCTCATTAAATATGAAGGGACATTTTTGAAGCTCTGCAGAGGATCCTCCGCAGTTTAAATATACATTCTGTACGAGAGCACGTATGAAACATGAGTAATAATAATTTTTGCTACAAGACTGCACAGCTAGAAGGCTTCTCCTTTACCAACATAAACATCTATAGGCAAGAAGCTCCGTGCGCTAAGGTCCAAGTTTATATATCTAGCACATATTTTCCATTTCAATGCAAAGTGTTGCTTAAGTCATTTTCCCACAAGAAATTCTAGGGTGTGTGAACGTACTTTTGAAAAAAAAATGGTTAAAGAGTGTTGGATTCCTTTTTACATTCTCGGAAGGAGATTAAGAGACCACGTCCTCATTTCCCTTTCGTGATAGCTTTACAGGAGTGTGTGTGTGGGGTGGGGTGGGGGGGGGGGGGGGGTTGCATGCATGCGTGCGTGAGTTTTTTGATCCGCCACTAAATGGTAGGCGTATCACAAAACTCAAGCAAGTTCCATATTCATTTCAATAAGCACAGAGTACATCCGGTTTAATATTGTAAAAGGCATCAACAACTCGAGTGTGCGGCAGAAAAAGATTGAAAACAGGTGATGATGACACGTTATTCTTGCAAATGAAGAGCAGCCAACAAATAGTAATGTTAGCGCTTCTGATTCACTTGCTGCTCGCGACGTCAACGACAGTTGCACGGAGCAATAATGGCCATCCAACCATTTTCTAATCCACTTATCCTCACAACAAAAAAAACCACATTCTTACTCACAATCACATCGAGGGACAAGTTAGAGTCTTTCATTAACCTGAATAATGGCCATGTATTAATTAATTAACTTAATGATCCGCTCTTACGATAAAATCAGAAATACGTGAACACATGCATACAAATACATGTCCTGTCACTTTATTTTTAGCATGTCCAGGATGCACGCACACACACCCAAAGTGTTATTGGTTAATTATATGTGCACTGCAATTGGCTGGGTGTAAGGCTGGGATAGGTTTCAGCTCACCCAGGACCATATTGAGGAGGATAGGCACTATATATTGATGGATGACATGTTGATTACCACTTAAGTAGATGTAGTTGTGATTTCTAAATTTCCATCAGCAAGTAGTCTTGATCATCAAATCCCACACCAGCCGCTCCAACCCCCACGCTTCCATGGAGATACCTGTGACAGCTAAACAATATCCTCTGACTAAACAGGATGTGGCACTCACCAATGCACACTGGTACCGCCTGTTTAAACAGAAGGGCTTCCCAGTGCAAGTGATCCTGTGGCAACAACCACTATTGTGAGTTTTGCAAACAGTCTTCTAACTGTTTGGTCCAAACTGGAGATACACTGAAAGGGATGGCTGATTGATGAATATAGTTGAATGAACACTAACGCTAGGCCTGATGTTTCATACTGGTAATTACTGTTTAGTATGCCCATTGTACTTTCACCGTAGTAGAAAATAGTCAAACCTACAGAGTCTTAATATTTTGGGGGGGAGAGAAAAGTGCTTGTGGTCATTTGCACCCATCCATTATTCCCATCCATAGGTTGTGTGTGGAGGCAAGTCCAACTATGTCCAGTCGGAACTTCTCTGCCTCACACACCAGCTCGGGCTCCTTCCCTGCAAGAGAGGTGACATTCCATGTCTCGAGAGTTAGCTTCTGCATCTGGGGGATCGGACCGCCAAGATCTTTTCAAACGTTGGGTGAATGGGATTATTGCTTGTAATGGAGAATGAGGCCAATCTATTTTGGTGCCATCTTGATGTGACAAGTGCTACTTTTAGCTACTTATCAACAGAAGGCAGACACTCCAAGAGTCTTGCATGTGTCAGTAAAGAGTAACAGGACTGGTTCATAAACAGAAGATTCCAGTGCAAACCAGTTGTTGATTTTTAACAAAACTCAAGAAAGTTCCACGTTCATTTAAATAAGCGCAGAGTACAGCTAAATGCCACCATAATAGGAATGCTGGATTGACCTCAGAGTCACTGTAATTCTTCAGCTAAACCAATGAGAAAACACAAATTCCAGCCAAACATTATTTTAAGGGGAATAAAGAAAAAAAAAGACCTTTTCACATTTGCCTTTAAATCAAAAGCGTTTAGTTACATTTTCGTTTGAACATAACTACTAAACAAATGACCGTTGGATGTATCATCTGAATCGAAAGAGATCCCATCATGTCGTAATTTAGGAACGTTGTCTGTAGTAGCAATAACAAAAGGGGGGAGGGGTGAACTTGCTTTTAAAGTATGATGTTCTTTTAGACAGGTTCAAAAAATATTTGAATGCAAAACAGAAAAAAAATCAAAAGTGACAAACATTGTTTTTTTTTAACTTTAGATCCTAATCTTTTCTGTTACTTGCTCATATGTTCAATAAACAAACAAACAAAAAAAAAGATCAACGATACATTAATAGTTTTTCCACAGGGGTAGTGAAATTCACAAGCATTGCAAAACCTTTCCCTAGCTGAAGACATCCACTCTCTATTATCTTTTCAAAAATAGATTGCTTATACCCACTCGACCGACATCATCACGACAATTCCCACACTCATGAGAGCAGAGCGTTGCTGCGTGATGGCCGTGGCCTGACCTCAGGTATCCTGTCAGTCGTGTGTGCCGTGTGAAGTGTTGCAGAGTGTTCTGCGGGCACATCCCAAGTGCAGATAATGGAGAGAGTTGACAGGAACTGGAGCAGCCTAGCAATTGTGTTTCCCTTCTCTGACCCACATTGGATTTTAGGGAAGCTCCTCTTCCCACAGAACAGACATTGAACAATTTGTCTCCTTCCTCCTGCTTGATAGTCAGCTGTTTCCACTTTACAACCACGTGCCTCTGTCTCATTTAGAGATCATTCATTTGTGTTTCCCACGTCGGTGTCGATGACAGCATGTTCAGTAGTTATGCGGCTCTGCATTTCCCCTTCTTACTACCCGCAGACAACCTGAATAGCTTGAGCCTGCTTCAATGCACAGGCTCCGTGACACCGATGCTTTGATTCTACGCATGGTGACACCGCAAACCAAGCGGTGAAATGGCCCCAGTGATTTCCGCCAAACACATTCAGCTCCACTCTGACAATTTGAAACGGCAGCAGCTGTTCACTGACTTGCATCACGGCTACTTGTGATTTTACCCCCTGAAAAGCTTTTCTAAAAGGTCTCTTGTCGTTTTTGACATGGTGTAACCTTGCAGAAATGTACACAGCTATCAGTTTCTCCCATTGACCCCTGTCGTGCCAATACAGTCAAACCTCGGTTTTCGAATGTCTCTGTTCTCGACCAATTCGGGTTTCGACCAAAAATTTCGAGTTTTTTATGCCTCGGATTACGACCGAAAATTGGTTCTCGAACAAACTGAGCGCACTTGAATGCACCACTTGACTCCTCTCGCCTTCCTTACGCGAGGAAGTGACGCTTCCTGGTGTCGCTTTCCATTGTGAGCAGACGTGTTCAATAAACTTTTTTTTTTGTTTTTTTTAGCGTGGTTTCGGTTTTCGAACAGCCTTCTGGAACGGATTATGGTCGAAAACCGAGCTATGACTGTAATCACTTGAGTGTTTGACGAAGAGGCCCACGTGACCCAAAGCTCCTGCCAGTTGCACATGGCGGTTATTTGAAAGAGAATCACGTTTGACGCATCTATCTTCTTTAATTAGATACATCTCGGCAGTTTGCATGTTGCATGTTTATGGGAAAGAGTCATCACAGCAGGAATAAAATATACAATACAGCAGGACCCCTTGCACTGAGAAAGGAAGCTGGCCCACGCGCTGAATGATAAATGTATGTTTCGTTACTAACAGCACGTGAATGAAGTCACACACGTTGTATGATCCAAGTATGACGCGCAAACAAAATTATTTCCGAATTTCATCCATGAATTGGATCGCTGGAAGACTGGAGGACTACACAAAATCTCGTGTCTGCTGATAGTCCAAATTGTAATCAGTCCCCCGGTTCTGCGATGAATGAAAGTCATAAATGACGTCACACTCTCTTGAAAACAACATTGTAATTGCGTTATACTGTATGTGCGTTCCAGAGTATTGAGCGAGAGGAGCCAATCGAGGTTGACCAGGCCCCGACACATGCGTGCCTGGAGAATGGACACACTGCGTCAACAGGTACCCACCCGCAAGTGTTTCTCATCATGCCAGTACAACATGTTCTCAAACTCAAAGCTCGAGCACAAAACTGACGTCAAGCCAATTCACTGAAAGGCTTTTAAAATAAAAGGAGAAAAAAGACATTTTACTCCTAAGGCTCACTTTAATGGGGGGATGTTGAGTGCTAGCCTGTTAAAATTGTTGAGTAATGTTTTCTGTGGTTCTGGGAGAGATTTGTCAAGTCTGGCAGATTAATTCCAGACTATTGCACAGTGATGTCATCGCTGTCAGTGCTCTGCGAGTTCTCTCCTGTGTTTGGTTAGAGAGGTTCAAACAAAAACTGTTACTGGACTTTTTGAGGGGAAATGTCAGTCCTAAGTGAAAAGATGCTGTTTACACAAAAGCAGAGAGACTATATTAAGTGTTAAGTTTGAGAAATGATTTCAGAATGATGATCAGAATTAAAAAGAAAAAAAGAAAGGGCACTTTATTATACAGTAAAGCGTAACGTATTTCCTTAAATCAGGGGTCTCAAACTCAAATTAGCTGGGGGCCACTGGAGGCAGAGTCTGGGTGAGGCTGGGCCGCATCAGGGTTTCCACAAGAAAAGCGCTGATAAATCATTCCAATGTTCTCAAATATCTTTATTTTTTTAACTCAAAATAATGAATTAAATAAAATAATTTTAAAAAGAAGCCACTCCGTCCTTCCCCATGAAGTCTTTTACTTCTGCTCTCAACTCAAAAAATCTCTTCAAGATGTTTCCCCTCCTGAGCTAACGTACCTCAGTGAAGTAGAGCACATCCCCGTATTCAGATTTTATTTCCTCAAAAAAATGGGCGAGGCGGAATAGGGTCAATACCTCACGTGATTGGTTCGTTCAGCTCCGCACACAACAAGAGTCATTCATATCAATCTTGCGGGCCGCACTAATATTAATCTTTCATATTAAGACGGGGGCCGCAAATTATCATCCTGGGGGCCGCAGTTGGCCCGCGGGCCGCACGTTTGAGACCCCCTGCCTTAAATGATGAGTGACTTTGTAGGACTTTGGACAGAAGATTTTCAAACCGTATGCCCATCAATCATGGGCAGATGACCTCTTGTATCGTTTTATGCAGGAGCGGTGGGGCTGCTGTGGATGCCCTGGGCCCCCCACCCCGTCAGCCCTACTCTTTGGACCCCCTTGTCCTTGACACATTTGCGATGAACTAAACTTGACAGATCCTTTGGATTACATAAGAGTTGCTAAAAGGGCCGTGCAATCAGATCCATATAGTCGGTGTATCTGAGGTCAAAGCATTGGCATCCTGACTGCATGCAAGTGATTGCCTCTAAACTTGGTCGATCGTTGGTCATTCGTCTGAGCTGTGTTTATTTTATTTTTTATTAAATATTGAGCCATGTTGCCATCATCTCTCGACGTGTTTTTTAATTATTTATTTTTATGTGATCTCTTTATTTTAATCCAATAAGAACATTCCTTGCTGGTACATGGAAAGATGTCTCCCCCCAGAGATTTCCCACATGAACACACAGCCCCAGTCGCCATGCGGATGGCCCACTTCCCCATCACGGCCACCACCAAGACAGCAGAACTCAAGACTTGTCCAGAGTCTCCCAGCAGCCCCACTTCCTCTAGTTTCCCTCCAGTCTCAGAAGCCTTCCCTCCCAGCCAATCAAGTGCCAACACCATCCAGCCTCAATCAAGTGCAGAATCCCCAGTTCAACCAGGTGACTCTGTGACAAACATGACCAAGTACATATCGCCTTTGTAAAACTCCAGACTAAACATTGATTTTTGTTTTAGTGTCTTGTGTGAAGACGTGGAACGCCACGCCCATCAGAGCTGTGGGAACTTCGCGCCTCCAAGGTGAGGTTCCCGTGCAAACAGACCCTCACACTGACTGAGACCGCAGTTACGATTGACGGTTGTGATTGTCTTTGCAGAAAAGACGGTTTCGCCCTCTGCTAAAACGGTGACTTATGCAGGCTTACCTCAACATGACAGGTTAGACAAAATGGGAGTGTCCTATTTGAATTTAAAGCAGGAGTCAACCCCCACATTTCCTTTACAAAAAAATGTTGTCGTCTAAACACGGCATTCTGATTAATATTGCGTTAGTGGAATGAGTTCAGCGGTAACATCGACCAGTTTTTTTCCATCTCAGGCGAGGGCCCAGGTGAGCCATGATTGGTTGTTACTTGAGCCCTGAGCAACAGAGATGTCATTGTCAAGTGTCCTTGGGTGTTTTGAAAGGTGCTTATAAATCAAATGTATTATTATTATTATTATTATTATTATTATATGCAGTCCAGAACAAGTGGCAAAATGGCCGCCCCCTGAGATGGATGTTGCTGCTCACCTCAAATTCCACAAACACAATATGAATAAAAATGGCATGTTTAGACTAATGGAGGCGCATAGAACATGTTATTGTAAAGAAAATTTGGGGGTTGACCTTCCCTTGAAGGCCTAAGTTTGTAAGACTGTGCGTCACCTGCAGAGATGACATTGAAGAAAGCAAAGAGCGATCTTTTGGGCATGGAGGAGAAAGGAGGCGAGAGCTGGTGAGGTCACAAACTTTACCAAGAAACATTGGAGCTCAGGCTCGGCGGTCAGTCTTTGAGAGGTTGGACACAGACCTCAGTAACAGGTAAAGATACTGTTTTTGTATTAGGTTGGATGAAAACGATTGGAGGGTACTCACAAAGGTTGGCTTGTTATCTGTACAGTCGCCCCAAACTAATGGAGTCCAAACCCAAACTGAAGCGCTCCCAAAGTTTTGGAGTTTCCAGCGCCGGCAGCATCAAACAGATCCTTCTTGAGTGGTGTCGCTCCAAGACCGTAGGCTACCAGGTAAAAGTCAATAAGTGTCATCATTTTGGACGCGACGCGGGGTCCACCCTGGACTGGTCGCCACCTAATCGTAGGGCATGTACAGACAAACAACAATTCACACTCACATTCAAACCGAAGAACAACTTATTTCATCCACAAGTGATTTCATTTGTTCCTAAATACATTGAATATGCATTTAGCTGAAAATGCGCAAAGACTGAGAACAATTTAGTACTGAATTGTTGATATAGATCGTTTAAATTTTTTTCACCATTTCAGTGGTTGGGATTTTTTGGGCTGCGGCTGAAAGTAAGTCCAAGTACACACTTGGACTTTCTGGCATTAGTCGACCCATCCCATCAATAAAAGTCATGAGCATCATTGCAGGCAACCCGCGCACCCCGGGTTTTGTTAAAAGAGGTTGGACTAAGTCTTATTTAGCTTTCAGCAGACGTAGAAGCCATTCAAACTTACTACACTTCCCACTGCATGGTAATCACAAGACCAGAATGCTTAATGTAAACAAGCTTTACGTCGCTTGAGGTCATCAAACTGCCATCAATCTTCAAAGGTTATGCGAACATCTTCCATCTATCCATTTTCTAATCCGCTCATCCTCACGAGGGTCACCAGCGTGCTGGAGCCTTACTTCGGGCAGTTAGGCAGGGGACACCCTGAACCGATTTCCAGCCAATCGCAGGGCACACAGAGACGAACAACCATCCACGCCCACACTCATACCTAGGGACAATTTAGAGTGTTCCATTAACCTGTCATGCATGTTTTTGGAATGTGGGAGGAAACCGGAGTACCCGGAGAAAACCCACGCAGGCACGGGGAGAACATGCAAACTCCACACAGGAAGGCCCGAGCCGAAATCGAACCCTGCATCTCTGCACTGTGAGACGGACAGTACCTCTTCTTCTTGTGGCACTTGGCGAACCATCTCCACAATGCAAGCACATGACCACCAATTTCAATGCGCGTGTTGCAGCACGGTGCTCTTTGTCGAGAAAATGAGCACACGTTGGTTTCAAACGAAGACTGTCAGACAATTTTTCTGTGATACTCATCTCCGGGAAGGCGCTGGAAACTAGCGTTTATCACGATAACATTCTCTCCTCCTTATCCAGGGCGCCAGTTCAAAACATTGCGCTTGTAGTCAGATTCAACTTGTTTGACAGTTTTAAAAGAAAATTAAAAGCCTACTTTTTCAGTCTGGTTTTTACTTCCATTTTATTTGATGATCTTTATGACCTTTTATTCTGGCTTTTAGCAGAATTTTATTAAGTGTTACTTTTTTTTTTAGTCTGGCTTTTCCTGGAATGTTGTTATTTTAGAATTTACTGGAGTCCTCAGCTGCCTTTGGATAATTTTGTTTGAACATCCAAAACCCGATTTTTCGCACTGGAGATGAGGGGCAAATTTGAAGTGTGATCTTTGTCCATCTTGCCGTTGTTTTTAAATGTTTAGCAACCCAATTAACTTAGTGTTAATGTGTTAATTTAATCTGCACTGTATGAAAGCGAATGTGGTTGGTGTGTTTTTATAAATGAGTGTTTCTGGGGGAACAGAGTTTGAAGCATTTTAGGTCACGGCTAAGTGTTTTGACACATTGCTGCACTATTAGCAGCAGCCTGTGCCAGCAGCTCCATATGGCTTGAGTTATAGTTAAATTTGACGTAGCCCCGACTGTTACTGGCTAAGAGGAAACACTCTATCGTTCATCCGATGACCTGACATGTTCTATTTCACTCAAGCAAAGACATCATGTGCACTCGAGACACGTCTGCAACCAGTTAAACGTTCACTGTGAAGAATCATGCACCTGAAGTTGAACTTTTACACATGAAAGGGGTTTTCCTTTGCCACTACTGAAATTGTACTCTTTCTTAAAGAAGTGGGCCCAATAATTATAATTGATTCATTCATTCATGCATGACCTGAGCCGCTTATTTTTACGAGGGTCCCAAGTATAGCCCGATCTGAACTGTTTGTCAGCCAATTGGAGGGCACACAACCATCTGCACTCACGCTCACACGTAGGGACACTTTATACAATACAATACAATACATGCTGATTTATATAGCGATTTCACAACAGCGACAGCTGTAACAAAGATTTAAAGTCTTCCACTCACCTGCCCTGCATGTTTTTGGAATGTGAGAGGAAACCGGTGTACCGGAATACCCGGACAAAACCCACACAGGCACATGCAAACTCCACGCAGGAAGGCGGTAAATGTTCAGACACAACAGCCAGTGTCAAGCGTGTTTTCCACACTTTTTCCTCTCTGTCATCACTCGTAAGGTTTTGTGAAGACATGGATTGAAAAGGAAAAAAAATAAAATTATATATATATAAAGAAACACAATTGAGTACATATGGAGTTTTGTCTTTGAAGATCAGCAGCCTTGCAAAGGCAATTTTAAAAAAAAGTACAGCGCAACTGTTACATCCATCACATTTATGTGAAAGTAGGGATAGTTTTATAGCCACACTTCTTTTATCTTCCACTGACCATTTTTTAAGATGTCAGTTCTTAGATTTATTATTTTTATTGTCCACATGCTTGCAACAACCTTACCAAGCTTTCTTTATCTCCCCTTTTCTGCAGAACATAGAAATACAGAACTTCTCGTCCAGTTGGAGTGATGGCATGGCTTTCTGCGCTCTGGTCCACTCCTTCTTTCCCACCGAGTTCGACTACGAATCATTATCGCCGGCCAACCGCAAGCATAACTTTGAACTGGCTTTTGGGACTGCAGAGTGAGTGGCAGCAAATAAGTGGAGTGTGTCCTCGAGAAGTACACCAAGAAACAAAACGACAATGATTTATTTAATTAATTGTTTTTAATATTATTGGGGGTTTTTTTGTGCACTTAATCACTTACGACACCAATACAAAGCTACATTGTTTACAGCTGTGCAGCAAACGCAAACTTGAACCGATAACTAAATTAACCCGTAACTTTACCAGGATGCTTGTCTGCTTGCAACAAAGTCGTTCATGCAGGTTTGTCTATTCTGACATGAGGAAAAAGCAACAGTACTACATTACTGATAAGACCCGAGACTAAAAAGCACACAAAAAATAGTACTATTGTGAGCCGGTTTCACATTGATTTATCCCTGTATCACAAAAGTAACAATTCTCCATTGGACTAACGTGTGTCGAACTCTGTCCTTACATCAACATTTATACAAAAAGGTCACCTCTCGAACGGCCACCTTTGTGAAAACATTAAAAAAAAATTTAAGCTGACCCGAGTCATTTTGTGAAACTCTGCTTCCTACGTTTCTGTATTTGAGCACCCCCTAGTGGCCAAGGTGCACACGCCAGAAGCATCATAATGCCTAGAATTGATTTTTGGTATTCATTTCAATGCGGAATGATGATTGCAAATAGTATTGTTTCGAGTTACAGATGTAACAGTACAGTGTTGTATTATGTTTCGCCTATTTCTAGGTTTTTGTTGTTGTTTAAAACTAATGGACAGGATCAATGAAAAGATGTGCCCAAATTTCTAGACCACCTGAGATGCATACATGTGTAAGTTGAGGGCTTCGTAGGTTTTGAGTGGATAGCTCTACTTTTAAGAATGGGCAAAAGGAAAGATGAAATCCTTAGAACGCAGCTTTTATTTTTCAACGTCTGCTCCGCAACACGAACACACCCCTTTTCCGGTTACGAAAACCCTTCCCGCTTCTCTTCAGCCAATCAGACGCAAGCAACATAAGAACGTTTCAACGATTATTAAACGCAGCATAATTTAGGTAACTATAACATAAAGGAATATAATGCTCAAATGTAAAATGAAAATAATAATTTAACATAAGCGTACACACGTATCCACTGAACACCATTTCAGTTATGTTTAAGGTCTTCATAGAAATGTTCATTTATTTTTTACATTGTTCCTTTTCATACATAGAATGTGTACAACTGATTATGTTACGGTAAATCTGAAGAAAACAACCATGACGCCGAATATATTTGATCATTAATCTCACTTAAACAAGGTCAGGCTGGTGTATGACGAGAGCTCCAATTCATGCTCTGTATCTCTCTGCCTTTTGTCTCCAGACTGAAGGCTGGCTGCGACCGGCTCATCGAAGTGGATGACATGATAATCATGGGTCGGAAACCGGATCCAATGTGCGTATTCACCTACGTTCAGTCGCTCTACAACCACCTGCGCAAATTTGAGTGACAATCCACATCCACCGCAAATCGTGCCGTGACCTTTTCCAAGCCGTCTTTTCCACTGCCACATTGCCAAGGAGCAACATAAAAGGCATTTCCCTCTGTGCCCAAAAGAGAAGTCTCAGAATCCAAGACTGGGCTGCCCTCGTGTGGTTAATTGAAGAACATTCGTTCCAATTCTAGAGGGCTCAACCCAGAATAGTGAATGCGTGTACGTGTGTGTTTGTGTATTGTACAAATCAATGAAGACAACACGTAAAATTGAGTTTTTCAAATATATTTAGTTTGTATGTTTTTTGTTGCTTCTAACCCTTTATTATTCCCACATGTTGAATATTTTAACCTTTGACACTGCACCAGAAGGGACACAATTTGCAGCATCAGCAAAGAACTGAAATGTAGGCAATCATTTTGTAAAATATTTTTGATGATGAAATGTATTCAAGTGTTATGGAGAATAAGAAATTGAGTGTTTCTAAAACGAGACCACAGTATGCTGGGATGTTGAGTTGTGAACATTTAATAAAATCATCAATTGTCAGCTGACAGAAAAATGAGTTACTTTTGTTTCAGACGCTACTTCTTGAATACACCTGTCGTTACAAATTCCATATAAGCTTATATTTGCTGGAGACCTCGCTAGAAAATGATTACAGCAGCATGACAGCAAAAGTAGTGACATGACATGATGTCTGTTCCACTCCAAGTAAATTAATAAATAAATATTATTATTTGACATCCGGTCATTGGGGGAACACTGGCCAATAGCAGTGGCGTCTGAACACCAGCAATGTGACCGACGTTTTTTAATTTTTTATTTTATTTTATTTTATTTTTAGCTCAGCACACATTCTAATAAGAAAATTAAACCTGGCTTCTATAAAGGTTAAAATGTTGAAAGATACCAGTATTTTTTCAACATTAAAATGAAAATTAAATAGTCTAGAACAGTGGTTCTTAACCTGGGTTCGAATCGGTCTCAGGGGTTCAACGGAGCCTCTGCCATGCAGAGTGAGACACACGTGACTCAACATGTTAATTAGTTATGACACGCCTTCTTGGCCATCACTGGCTGCAGATGATCATTTTACATTGCTTGTCCAATCAGTGCTGCGGGAAGTTTAGTTCGCTCAGTAGTCAACGTGTGACTGTCGTGATCGTAGGTCGTACAATTAAAACAAAAAAAAGTATACGTACCTCTTGAAGTTTTATTTACTTTTTTCTGTTTTTAACAAATGCATTTTTTAAAATATCTTGAATTTGTAAAAAAAACAAACATTTTTTACTAATGAAGGGTTCGGTGAATGTGCATTTTAATTGATTGGGTTCGGTACATCTAAGAAGGTTAAGAACCACTGGTCTTGAACATACATGGAAGAATAAACATTTTAACATTTTATTGAATTAGAATATTAAAAAGTAATATCTTCACGAGGATTTCCCCAACCTTTGTGATGAAAAGGGTTCACTCGCTTTTGCACAATTCACGTGAACTCCAGAATTAAAAACACCCTGTGGATGGGTAACTTGGATGTTTAAGTAACTGGTCATTGGTGAGGAAAGACGACAATATTATAATAATATCTCCAACTAGTCATGGCTTTATGGGCAGTATAATGTTGAATTTGTTATTATTTAGTAAAATAATCTGTTTCAGTTTGACATCTATCTTCTTAACAGAGAAGAACTTTAGGTGTAAACAATAATGCCAGACATCATGTTGTATGGTGGATGATGATAAATTCGATTGAAGTCATTGCTAGAGTATTGTCCAGTATGGGACTTGCAAAAACAGCATGATATGATTCTCAGTAATTTGAGATTAAAGTAAGTGGTGTTTTAGTATCTGGATTTCCTGTGTGTGCGTGTGTGCGTGTGTGTGTGTGTGTTGAGGGGTGTGCTCTGTGTGGGTATAAGAGGTGGTCCCCCTGTCGTCCCTGTCAAATCATGCATCAACTGTCAAGGGATCAGAGGGTGACTGCGTTTGTGCGGCGATAATGGCTTTGTTCTTGGATGCAGATTTCTCATTAGTAAAGCAGAATCAACAGGCAGATGCGCTGGCTTTGACGGGGTTATTTGGGGAACAGGAACACAGTAAAGGTAAGCCAAAACAACGTCTGGAAATTAATTGTTTGATATGTATGGGTTTTTTTTATTTGTATCATCCCATCTGTGTTTGAGACCATCAGGAAAACATATAAAAATGATTCTTGTCAACAAAGTAAATCATACAGAACTAAGACAACTATTCTAAATAAGTACTAACAATGAACCAGTTGATGATTTTCTTTTCCCTCTTGCCAAAGGTGTGCACAATGAGAGTGCCCCATCCTCCACAGAGCCGGACCGAGGTGCCTGTCTGAGCGAGGGTCCGAGAAAGAGGAAGCGGACCATCTTTAGCCGGGCTCAGCTGTCTGAGCTGGAGCAAGCCTTTGCTGTCACTCCCTACCCGGACATCACCCTCAGGGAGAGACTGGCCGTGCACACGCACTTGCCCGAGAGCAAGATTCAGGTGGGTGGGCGAAACGAGGGTCTTTCTACATATTGGAGTGATTTAGCCCTTTCATGCACAAATAATGATAACCTATAACCTGATAAGCTGTCCACTGAAAGGGTTAAACTGACTGGCCACAACACTAGGCACACCTGAGTTGTATGAGAAGAGCACACTATATTCCTAAGAACTTGCAGTAAGAGCATCATATCGCCACGTTAAAAGCTACAATCTGAATCTGAATCTGAAAAAAATGGGAAGCATCATCAGAAAATTCTATTGATGAAGGTCTTGAAGTGATGTGACTTGCACGTTACACATTTTGTGTGAATTGTGTGAATATATTGTCTTGGTGGAGGTCTGTGCTCTGCTCACTAGAGATACCTGCTTCACGCTCACGACAGATTGGTTAAAAAAAAAAATACTAATCTATTTATTTGTGACCTAGTATAAAGCAGGTTTGTCCAAGGTAGGTCTGATCATTTTTCTTGATGGAAGCCCACACACTTTGTTCGAAAATTGAATTGAAGTCTAATGCCATTGAGACTGAAAATCAAAATCTTGCGCAGGTGTGGTTTCAAAACCGAAGAGCCCGAAGTATCAAGACTGGGAGACTGCCCAAGTCCACCAAACACTTTGTGGCAAGTAGGAGGCTCACAGAACCCACGTCTGGACTGATGACCTCGGCTTTCCCTTCTCCGACCATGGCAGACATGCTCAGACCGGAGCAAAATCAAACCTGTGACGACATCCCACAATTCTACTCTGACTGGATTCAACTTTACAACAACCAGTCTACGCCATCCACTTCATCGCAACACACGCAGCCCGCCCTCGGCTCCCCGAGGCGTTCGGAGTCTCGTCTCCGGGAGGAGGAGCGACATCAGCGGCCACAACTGGGATCCACCCTCCCGACTTTCCTACCTGGTGCGTTTTCGCATCCCGTCACCAGGCAGCGACACCATTCTGCGTCTAACCACTCCTACCAGGCCCTCAGGAACTTCAAAGCCCAGAGCCTGGTTCAGTCTGGGGGTCCTCAGGCGCTATACGGGGGCGGAGCCGGAGGCCACGTTTCTGTCGACCAAGTCGTTCCTTCTCACTCTCAGCCAGCGTACTGGGAGGTAACTCAGGGCCAAGGACATCACCACCACCATCATCATCATCACACACAAATGGGACCGCAGACCTCGATGGGTTACATCTCAGACCTGATCTACAATGCTGCTATTGTGACCAACTTCCTGGAGTTCTGATGACGTAAACTGCAACATTTATTTCCTTTTGATGTGCTCAAATACACAAACTCCACTTGTTTCATCAAACTGAAATAATCTCTCACTTGGTGTCTGGTGTTCTTGCTCTGCCCTTGTGTGAATGCTCGAATTGTCTTTTTAGATGTAGTTTGGTTTTATTTTTACAAGGATAAAATCGGCTAGCAAATGTCAAGTAATTAGTTAACACTGTACTTATGCTCAACTTGATGGACTTTAAAGTGGGCAATAAATGATGGCAAATTCAACTGTAAATACTTGCAAAATTCTGCATAATTCATTGAGTGGCTTTGGGTGACTTTCAAGTTGTTCCAACACATTTTCCCAAGAAACAGAAGTGAATTAAATCCCATGTAGTGACGTTTGGAGGAGCAGTTTATCATTGTAAATGATAAGAGTCATATACTGATAAGCTAACCACTGCAAAAAATGAAATACATACCTCCGCTCACGAACGCTTAAGCTCACGAACATTTCGCCTCAAGAACATTAAATTCGCGAGCATATAGTCTCTGCTGGCGAACTAGTTTTCGGCGGACGAACCAAACCAAGCGGTCGAACAGCGCCACGGTGGCGGCCACGAGAATCGACGCACGCTCACGGCGTCCCAGTTCGTCACCCCCTTTCTTTGAGTGCGGACGTGGTTTGTGTTTGCTTGACATTTTGGACCATATTGAGTGTACTTTTGCTATTATGGGACCGAAAAAGACCCCGCCACAGGCTAGTGTTAAGCCTAAGAAGACATTAAAGAAAATTACGATCGAGTAGAAGAAGGAGATCATTGAAAAACACGAACGAGGTGTGCGTTTGTGTGACTTAGCGTCCCAGTACCAGTACGCTAACACGCAACAGGTGTCAATTAAGAGGTTTTTAGTCAGCAAAAAGGATAGTCTCCTTCTAAGAAGCAAAAGAAGAGAAGCCACACCGGAGGCTGAGTTACCTACAGTCCTTATGGAAGGTGACTCTCCTTCCAAACCGTAACTCCCTCCCTCCCACTCCATTCCATCAAGCCATCAACTACGATCACAAAGGTAAATAAAACGACTTTATTATACAGTACAGTTTATTTCTTTAATTTCAATACAATAGCACATGTATTATACATAAAATAAGGTATATTTATGTGTAGTTGTAAGGCTTATTTAGTAGAAAATTATGTTTATTGGGACCTGGGAATAGATTATTCTCATTTTAATGGTTTCTTATGGGAAATAAATGTTCGGAAGACGAACTTTTCGGCTCACAAACCCTTTCTGGGAACCAATTAAGTTCGTGAGCAGAGGTATCACTGTAATTGTGTACAGTATCTCGTAGTGTACTAAACAATAAATTGAAAAAAAACCCTGACTACAGTATGCTGCAGAATGTTCCAGTTAGAGTTTGATGGTTGTCATGCATTACCTCATCACTCTGGTGGCATCACAAAAAAAAAAAAAATGGAAAGGTAAAACATTTAAAGTTGTGCAGTTAATCATTCAGATGGCTCCAAAGCAAAAATCTCATGACACGTTGACTTCTCATGTGTTGGTTCAAACACCAAGGGCTCTATTTTAGTGACAAACATTCAGCATGGCAGGTAGTGCAAATTTGCATGGATGCGGGTTAGAGCAGGTGGGGTTTTTTTTATTTCGCAGACCAGTGCAAGCCAGGGTATTTAAAAGAGGGAGGTCTGCGCCGCTATGAGAGTAAACACAGTCAACTTCAGTCATGTCCAACTCATGTCAGTCCTTTTAAATGTGGTACACTTGTAGTGCGCTGACAGTTTCGACATGGCGGAGCACGGACAGCAACATTTTTCGAAAGAAGAAACTGATTTGCTCGTCCAGGAAGTTTAAGCGCACAAAATACATTTAAACGGAACTGCAGGCAGACCTCCACTGCTGGATGAGGTAAATTTAGCTTTGGAGAAGATCGCAAAGATCTGCTGTGAAGTGGCAGTTGCAGATCACCGTCCAAACCCGACTGTTTGTGTGCCCCCATCTCTATGAAGCTGTGCCAGCCAGTGGAATGATTTGAAAACAAAAACCCCCTGATTTGAAAACAAAAAACAAACAAAACAAAAAAAACCCAGCACAAATACCTACAGAGCTCTGAATCCATCTGCCTCAGCCCTGATCAATGTCATCTTTTCTTCAACTCTGACTCATCTTCCAGTTCCTGCTGCTGAAAAACATCCCCACAGCATGATCCCAACACCATGCTTTACTTTTGCTTACAGGCTGTGTTTCGTAAATTAATTATTCATATTTTACTTGGCCAGGTGATGAGCAGTGCTTGGTTGCCTCCAAATATTACATCTGGCATTCACACCAACTAGGTGAAGCTTTATCAAATTAGGCAGAGAATTTTGTCTCTCATGGTCAGAGTCCTTGCATTTGGACAACTTTCTGGTCGGCTGCCATGTGTCTTTTATGAAGAAACGCCTTGCACTTTAAAATACATACAGTACCTGTTGGTGGACAGCTACAATGGTGGCTGTCCTGAAAGGTTCTCGTCCTTTCATGAAGGAAACGTTAATGATCTGATCATCACGGATGGGCATCAGTGCCCATCCAATGTGACATGCATGTTTTTGGAATGTGTGCAACTTTTAGAATCTGCAAACTCCACAAAGCAAGGATGCAGTCTGGATTCAAACCCACAACCTTCGCACTGTGAGGCGAATACAGGAACCAGTCTTTCAGCATGCTGCCTCATGAACAGATCATCTTTTAAATCTATGCTAAAAAGCCCCCCTTTAAAAAAAAAAAAAAAGGAAAAAAAGTGTTTCATCAGTCAGATACAAAACAGGTACATTTATCAGATAAACGAGCTTGTTTACCTGCCGGTTGAGTAGAAGCACCAGTGGCCAAAGTCAAACTGTAGCAAGGTTTTTACTTTCTGGACCTGAATTTCCCATCTCTGTTGTTATGTGGGAACCCACATACAACCACCACCACAGATGTCAAATCCAGGTCCAGAAAAAAAAAGCGCCACAGTTTGGCTTTAGCCGCAGATGCTTCTACTCTCGTGGGTAGTTCATTCACTTAACTGCACTTCTATTCATGCCAAACTGGCAAGGTTTTTACTTTATGGACTGAGAATTGACACCGAACCCAGGTGTTAACATTTCAGACAACCCCGCCGCAGATGAACAAGCTCATTAGCTTGCTAGCTTACAGGCTATAGATTCAAGCTCATCCGTGATCTCACTGAGAACAAGTGGTAGAGAAAATGGAAGTACTGTGATGTTCACTGGAAGATGCCCAAGTTTTGCACATTGTTTGATTTTCATGCCCTTTAACCAAATGGAGGACGAATTGAGAAGGTAGCGCATGAACATAACACAACAGATTCACAGTAAGCCTGCTTTTCTCCGACTCCACTCAAAGGAATCAAGGCCATACATATATTGTCCTCACAGCGGCCAAGTGTTATTATCATGGTCTAAGATGAACTGTGGCGGGTTACTATATACTGTGGCTCTCTGAATTATTTTGAAAAACATCCTGATTAAAATCATTCCTTGTGCAGGGATCCCATGAAAGGAATAGTTGTTTTCAAAATCTCTCTACTCTGTAAGTATCATGAGGGTTACATACAGTAGGCTGGCGGAATAAACTAATGAAAATTAAAGCCAAAGCTTCGGGGTCTATCAGCTTACAGGTCCTGTAATTATGCTTGGATTTAAGTTTTGAAATATTACATGAGAAGTTTAATACATACACGAACATGACGGATGGACAAGACAGTCGTGCAGTGGACAGTGATCTCTGCATATCACAATCATCTTTAATACCAAATAATCTTTCAATAAACCTTTAATCCGGGTGTCAAATCTCAGAATTCAGGAAAATACTTTTTCCCCCTCCAGATGTAGTTACATCTTTTAATCCTCCCATTTATGCGATAGGACCAAACAAGAGGACGCAGGCAAAAAAATAAAAAATAAGTCAACAAAAATAATAATTTATATCTCAAGAAGGGATCAGAAAAGACTGATCAGCTCAGTCTTGTTTGAATTGTTTTTAAATTGGTGATCATGGACGGTAATCTTTTTGTATGTGTTTTGGCGACATCCGACATGAGACATGCATCGACAGCTTGACAACTAGTTTACATATTTGAGAAGGGTGAAAATAAACATGCAGATTTATGTGAAGAGCGTTCTAGAAGAGCAACCTGCGGCTACACTGGTAAATAGAAATAAACAGCATTTGTTCACAACACACTGCCAATGGCCAAAGTTTGAATATTTTTTAACAAATACATTGATTGATTGAAGAGATTCCTTGATTGAAATTATTTTCTGTCAGATGTAAGGGGTTATTCAGAAAACTATAGCATAAAGAACATGCTACGAAGTTTACCAACTCATCAGTGTCACTCCATCCAATGAAAAATAAATAAAGCCACTGAAATGTTCACCCTCAGTGTCACTTTTAAACAACTCCGCAAACTCCGGAGGTGGAAGATGCGGCGTTTTCTCTTCTACGGCGCAGACGACCGACTCGTCGATTAATCAACACAGGCCCAGAGCGCCCTCGTGCGGTTTAATGTGAAAATAACATGTGAAATGATATAATAATGTGTTAATAATTTCAGACATAAATCGCTCCAGCGTATAAATCACACCTCGGCCAACCCTGGAAAATACGGTATTATAATTGGTGGGTCATTAACAGATGTAGCTTGAAAAGTGCTCTTCAAAAGTATTCCCCTGTATAACTTAATACGGCTCTTGGGTGGAAGATACGTGTAGCAAATGAAATGTACAGCAATTGCTCCTTAAACACTTACAATAAAAATAATTGAATTGATCGAATCAAATTTAACGGCATCTGACCTCATGAGATAGGCTGTTTTGTTTCGCTGATGCAACTCACTCAACTGATATCATCATTATTCAACCGGAGTCAACACACAACCTGTAAATATGAACACTTTCAAGGTAAGCTTTTGAAATAAGGACCCAGTTGAAAACGACAAAAACAGTATGTAAGGGTTTTTTTTTAATAAATCTTTTTTGCTAAAGATCAAAATCAAAAGAATATCCCAGGTAGTCATTTTATTCGGATTTATTCATGAGAATTCATGAGAACTATTTCATTTATAAACATTATTTTGGGCTCTTCGCAGCAGACCTTGATCCCTATACATTGCAAATAATAATAATACATTTGATTTATAAGCGCCTTTCGGGACACCCAAGGACACTTTACAATAACAAAAAACACAAAACAATACGGGTTGAGCAGAGTAGAGGGGGTTTACTGTATTTAAAGATCTGTAAAACACTCGCCCAAAAAGCTATAACAATAAGTACTATTTCTGCACTTTTTAAAGCATTCACAATGCCCCCCCACCCCCCAAGAATCCCATGATTCCCATCCCAAAAACTTTCCAAGAAAGCGAAATGCTCAGGTGTGAAGGCTCTGTTAGTACAATAATGCGAACACAGTATGATATTATTAAATTGAGTTTTTCTTTCTCGATTTTGGTGTAGTTCCCTTGTTCGTTGCGCTAGGGTTCCCCGAGTTCCCCCTCCATGGTCCGGACCAGGACATACAGCTCAGCTAGCCCCACTACAGATGTTGCAATCACAGCAGATATCACTCGCTAGGAAAAAAAAAATTAGATCACAATTAACATGTTTTGGGATACTCTAGTCTTAACACAACATCTGAAATTTGATGTACACAGGTTACGTAAATGCGTTATGGCGGAACAAATCATTTCAGTCGTAGCTCAATAGAGAACAAAAGACAAATTCTTACCGCTGTTGTTTCTGTGAATAGGTATTGACTGCCCATGTAGGAGCAGGCAAACGTCGCAACTATTGTCACCAGGAAGTTGAAAACCGTCACGGCCACAGCTTTGGCTGATCGGACTTCAGAAACAGAAAAGATGTACAGTGTAAATAATGTCCTGTGTTATTTATTATATGATACTGATCTAGAAATATTATCTAAAGGGGACATATTCCAATTTTATTTTCACTATTTAAAACAGTTTGCAGGTGCTTCCATAGCATGTTCTGTGACATGCTTTCAACACAAAAAAAAATCTAATCCATAAATATAAAAGATTGTAAATGTTCTGTAAAGCGTTTTATTCCAGCTGTAGCGGTTGTGAAGGCTCTACAGCAACAAAGCTGTATGATATTGTGTTCCTTTAGTGTGATGGCTATAGAATTGAAAAGGTCCCTTGTTTTTACCAGTGAATGAGTTAACTCAAGACCCCCCACAGTTGAAGCAATTATGACACAGTGAATTGTTACATAAATGCGTCCCCTTGGAGGGACATGGAAACCATACAACACACGAACCTTGCTGTCCAAAATCTGCCAGTGTTCCAGGCCGGTTCATTTCCTGCACAGGAGTAGAAATATAATCAATAGGCAAGAGTTTGCAGTGATGAAATAGTGGCCTCGTGTAACATATGAAGGGAGGAGTATGGGTGCCTCTAGGTGCAAAATAATGGGGGGAAAGAAATCTAAGGGGAAAAAACTATGGACTGAAGACTATACAAACCATATTGTGACTATTTTCATGCTGGTAATAAAAATGCACAATATTATAGTAATGTTGAAAATAACAAACGGTCTCTGTTGTCTTCAAGATGTCATTTAACCACATTACTATGGGACTAACCATTATTGCAAAATCTCAACTCATTCTAATGATTATTTTTAATACTTTAATGTAGCTTTACTGCAGTAATTGCACTGTCTAGTGAGATTGATATAGTTGTCTGAATTTGAATCTAATCTTGCCCAATCTAAGAATTACAAATATTAAATCTGCTTGGATAAAATATTTTAAATGCTAGTAAGGATAAACGATTTGGAAACTAAATGGATGGATAATGTAAATTCTGTCCCTATAAGCAACGGCAAAATTATTTACCTGATTGTTCACATTTCGGGTCATCTTGTTATATTCCTCGTTTGCTAGTCTGGCTTTAATGATTTCCAAACGTGCGACCAGCTCAGGGTTCTGTCATCAGAGAAAATCATCATATTTGTGTTCCATGCTCATCCAGCTCACTTTGCATATATATCGAGAGTGTTCACTAAACCAGTGGTGTATATGCTGAAACTGCTCATTACATTAACTTCTTGTAACAACAAAAATGTTAACACTTAAATGTCTTCAAGAACATTGTCCCAACTGTAAAAATTCAAACAGGAAATGTGATTTTTTTCTAAATACAGTATCAACATTTCAAATTAAATCATCTGTAATCGACTTACTCTGGGGGGCTTCACAAACTCTGGCAGGTGCAGTGAACTATCCTCCAACAAATCATGCAAATAGAATGGATGGCCTAGAAAAAAAGAGAGACATTAAAAAGTGTGGTGTATTAACCACCATAGTTATTTGTATGTTATTGGACGCATTGACTTCCCGTACTTTGTATTGCCATCTACTGCGCATGTGTGAAATGTTACCTGGAATGTCTAAGCTTTTTCCCCACGTTGTTAATGGCGGAACTCAACGGTCTAATACATAATAGAAAACGCGTGTGTGTGCCTCGTCATTTCAAGACACAACATCTGGCGACGAGTAAAAGTCGATTTTAGGGTAGGAAGCAATACTCTAAAGTTTAGTGAGGTAAGATGGCTTACTTTTCTCAAAGACCGGACGAGTTTAAACCCGAAAATGAATCGTGGTCTGCCTATGTGGAACGCATGGAACTGCTGTTCGAGGCGCATGATGTCAATGACGACAAGAAAGTTGCCGTTTTACTGAGCTCATTGGGCGCATCAGCGTATTGACTTCTCCGTAATTTAGTGCAACCTGCCAAGCCCAGAGACAAGACTTTTGCGGAAATTGTATCCACATTGAGGAATTACTATGAGCCCAAGCCATTGGTGATATCGGAGCGTTTCGATACGGAAATGTGTGCAGAAGGACAGCCAGACGGTTACGGAATATGCCGCTGAGCTACGTCAACTCGCTACAAGGTGTGATTTCGGGACAGACTGGACGAGGCTCTCCGTGATGGCCGTCAGCGGTGTTGCCGGAGGCTTTGCAACGCAAGTTACTCTCGGAAGATGGCCTGTCGTTTGCGAGCCGTGGAGCTTGCTGTCAACATGGAGACTGCCCACCGGGATGCACGGCAGTTGAGGAAAGGTGAAGATGTCACCACACCTGTACACAAGGTTAAGGAAAACCAAAGGAGAGGACACTCACCCACACACCAAAGTGGATGTTACCGATGTAAAGGCATGAATCATAGTGCAAATGACTGCTTCTACAAGACTTCAAACTGCCATCAGTGTGGTAAAGTTGGTCATATAAAGAAGGCATGTCGGGCTCGAGCACCTGCATCTGACGATAAGGTCAAGAAAAGGGGAAGAAGATAAGCAATGAGAGAAAATTTAGTAAAATGACTGGCTATGTGCAAACTGATGAAAAGAAAGATGATGATGTTCCCATGTTCAATGTCCACGTGTATAGTGCTAATGGCGGCCGTAGACCATACAGGGCCATTTTGATGTAAATGGAAGAAAGGTTCCAATGGAAATTGACACGGGAGCAGGAGTCAGCATTATCTCTGAAAACGTGTATGAACGGTCATTCTCTCGTATACCACTAGAGGGAAGTAGTGTAGCACTAAAAGGCTACTTAGGGAGACAATTCCTGTAAAAGGACAGTTCATGGCTAAAGTGAAGTATGAAAGTCAGACTGTTGACTTGCCACTGATTGTAGTGGGAGTTGAGGGACCGTCACTCTGCGGACGTGAGTGGCTTGATAAAATAAAGTTAAACTGGGAAATGATCAAAACAGTCACAGAAAACAAAATACAAGCATCTCCAAGAGCCAAGTCCATCCGAGAAGTACTTGCAAAACATGATGATGTCTTCACTGATGAGTTAGGGACCTTAAAGGACATTAAGGCAACAATATCCGTCAAGCCTGATCCTAAATTCCACAAAGCCCGTGTTCTGCCCTTTGCCATGAAAGAAAAAGTTGAAAAAGAACTGGAGCGCCTTGAGAAAGATGGCGTCATCACCCCTGTCAAGCACAGTGAGTGGGCTGCTCCAGTCGTTCCAGTACCCAAGCGAGATGGTGGACTTCGCTTGTGTGGTGATTACAAGATAACAGTGAACCAAGCAATTAACACAGAGACATATCCACTACCACGCATCGAGGAGGTGTTAGCCACACTA
Source organism: Hippocampus mohnikei (assembly GCA_026261675.1). Taxonomy (NCBI): domain Eukaryota; kingdom Metazoa; phylum Chordata; class Actinopteri; order Syngnathiformes; family Syngnathidae; genus Hippocampus; species Hippocampus mohnikei. The sequence goes on from JAKGUB010000346.1 coordinate 1,518,049, forward strand.
TGTGGTGGGAAAATATTCTCAAAAATAGATTTGGCTGCAGCTTATCAACAAATTCTTCTCGATGACGACTCAAAAAAATATACTACAATCAATACACACAAAGGACTGTTTGTGTACAATAGACTGTGTTTTGGTATCAACTCTGCTGTCAGTATTTTCCAAAGGATAATGGAGAATCTAATGAAAGACCTCAACGTGGTGATCTACCTCGATGACTTGCTCGTGATGGGCCGAGACGAGTCAGAGCACCTAACGAACCTGGACAGAGTTCTTCAGCGGCTGAAAGAGAATGGTCTGAGAGTGAAGAAGACAAAGTGTGACTTTGGTAAGACGCATGATCGAGTACCTGGGGCACGTGCTGGATGAAAAGGAGTCTACCCGTCCAAAGATAAGGTCAGGGCCATTCATGATGCTCCAGCACCCACAAACACTAAAGAGCTAAGAGCCTTCTTAGGTCTTGTGAACTACTATGGACGTTTTGTACCACGCCAAAGTACAGTTTTAGCCCCACTTTACAGACTGCTGAAGGAGAATACAAAATGGAAATGGAGTAAAGATGAGCAGAGCGCGTTTGACAACTGTAAAGAACTGTTGACAAGTGACAATGTATTAACCCATTACAACCCGCGCCTGCCACTTACACTCGCATGTGATGCTTCTGCTTACGGGATCGGAGCTGTCATTCAGCACGACTCCTGATGGGAAAGAACATCCCATCGCTTATGCTTCTCGAGCGCTCTCTCCAGCGGAAAGAACTACTCACAAATAGAAAAGGAGGCTTTGAGTCTAGTGTACGGTGTAAAGAGATTCCACCAATACCTATGGGGCGGAAATTCGAATTGATAACCGACCACAAGCCTCTGCTCGCTGTTCGGAGAACGCATGAGGACTACCAACAATGGCAGCAGCACGCATACAGAGATGGGCAATCATATTGTCTGCTTATGATTATCGCATAACCTACAGGCAATCAGAGGAACACGGTAATGCAGATGGACTATCCCGTGTCCCCTGCCTGAGACGATAGACGATGGAGCGAAGACAATAACAGCTTCTCTTAGCACTGATTTGTGAGCACCTGGACGAGGCGCCATTATGTGCAAAACAAATATCAAAGGCTACACGCAAAGACACTGAGCTCTCACTGCTACACAGATACATCCAGTTAGGGTGGCCAACAGAAATTCCTGAAAATTTCAGGGTTTTTCACAAAAAGAAAGATGAACTTTCTGTAGAACAGGGATGTGTTCTGTGGGGAACAAGAGTAGTGGTGCCAGAGAAAATAAGAAGAGCAGTGTTAAAAGAGATCCATGACGGACACCCTGGTATCGTAAAAATGAAGACAATTGCACGACAATATGTCTGGTGGCCAAATATTGACATGGACATCGAGAAGGTCTGCAGACAGTGTGAGACGTGCCAGCTAGAACAACGCATGCCACGCCAGGTTCCACTGCACCCATGGGAGTTCCCTGGAGGGGTGTGGAGAAGGATTCACATTGATTTTGCAGGGCCATTCATGAGTCACATGTTTATGATAGTGGTCGATGCGTACTCCAAGTGGCTAGAGGTTTTCAAAATGTCACAGATAACCTCAGCAGCTACCATCACAAGGCTTAAAAGACTGTTTGCAGCACAAGGAGTACCCGAGCAAATCGTCACCGACAACGCCACCACCTTCATGTCGAATGAGTTCCAACTCTTCATGAAAAGGAATGGAATCTTGCACACGACTGGTGCACCGAAACATCCTGCTACGAATGGACTCGCTGAGAGATGCATTGCGACCTTCAAGGCAGGCATGAAGAAGCTTGCAAGAGAGATTTTGAGTGTTGAGGATAAGATTTCACACTTCTTGCTGCGTTATCGCACAACACCAAATAGTACAACTGGAGAGTCACCAGCAGACTTGTTCTTAAAGAGACACGTACGAACACGGCTGGATTTCCTTAAACCGAGCATCTCTGAGACGGTGAGGAGGAGACAGTATCAGCAGAAGGAGGAACATGATCGTCAGGCGGCCGAACGACAGTTTGATGTGGATGACCCCGTCTATCTACGCAACACAGCAGGAGAGCATCCCAAATGGATCCCTGGAGTAGTGATACAACGGACTGGACCAGTGTCATACCATGTGCAAGGTGAGACTGATCAGATATATAGACGCCATGGAGACCAGCTGCGTCCTCGATACCCACCTGACATTTTAGATCCTGGACCTGAAAGTGCGACTCAGTCAGCTGAGCAGGAGAAAGACTTTGACGAACCGGAGTCCACAATTCCTGCATCACCAGCTTTTGCACCAGACCCGCCTGAGCCACTTGTGCCAGAGACAGTAGTTTTGAGACGTTCAGGACGTAAAGCACAACGCCCTTTACGTTACAGGGATTGATTGTGATGTCGTCATTTGAAAGATGTTCAAATTGAGTTTGGTTATTATTGAAGAAATGTTATGCAGTATGATGGATGAGGAAATGTGAATTTGTTATGTACCTTTAAACTAAGGGGGGAGGTAATGTGGTGTATTAACCACCATAGTTATTTGTATGTTATTGGACGCATTGACTTCCCGTACTTTGTATTGCCATCTACTGCGCATGTGTGAAATGTTACCTGGAATGTCTAAGCTTTTTCCCCACGTTGTTAATGGCGGAACTCAACGGTCTAATACATAATAGAAAACGCGTGTGTGTGCCTCGTCATTTCAAGACACAACAAAAAGTATGGTTTAAATCCACAATATATTTCGTGAATTTAAGTACCGTAAATCTAGGTGTCATTTCTAAAATAGCATTTGGTTTCATTTATTGAAAACTACGCAAATATTATTTTTCAAGTAAACAATACAGTCAAATAGGTAACTGTGTGCATATGTGTGTGTGTGTGTGTGGGAGGAGGGCATGCTTGCGGTGACATCACATTACCTTCATCTTGAAGGTACTTCTTCAGTTGTCTCGCTGTATGAAAGGCTAGCGTTATTTGTCCTTTCTTTTCAACGAGAGCCCCCAGTTGCGTTTTCAGCTCTTCAGGAAGAGATGAGTCAGTCCGTTCCAACAGTTCTGTCACCCTGTTTCTGAACTGATCCCCGACCACGAACGCCGAAGCCATAATTTCATCTAACGGGGCCAATATAGAGTATATTCCCAGAGAATGTGCAACAAGGGGATATGTATATGACCGCTATGTTAGAAAGCGGTTCATGAGATCAATCCGATTACATGTACATGCAGTCGGCCATGTTTTTACCCCGTGACCACATGACGTAAGAATCACATGATCACTTGTGTAAACTGATTCTTAAATTACACATTCAAAAAGTGAAAAAACGTCAGTTTAAATGTTTTGTTAGATGATATGGGAAAAAATTAACGTTCATATATTGTTTCAAATAAATAGCATGTGCTCCACGTATCACGTGGATGTTTTTGGGGCCTTCAAGTTTCCCTGTATTTTCACCATACTACCCCACAACACTTCGTCAAATGAAATAAAATACTGTACAAAGAATGCAGTTTCTATTTTTATCATTACTATAACTAGATGTTGATAAAATGTAATTGTCAGAAATTATATTACTCGAATAATAATTTTAAAAACTTTTGAAGTATTCTTCACAAACCTAATGATTGACAAAAAGTCATCTGAACAAGTAAGTTAACCACAGACGTCAAGTCGTATACAATAGGCTGACAAAACAGTCAATGTAAAGAACTTTCGTAATAAACATGCGCTCCAGTTCGTACTATTTTCTTTGTCCCTGAAGGCAGCATCGCTTACCCTGTAAGTACGTACGTAAGTGTGTGCATGCGTAGAAGCGTGCCACCACCAACAAAGATGGCGGCCTGTGCGTTACGTAGAGGTCTGCTGAGTACTTTCAGTAAATACAACAATAAACACGCACATAGATTATTAAGCGTGGCTGACAGTAGGTTCGAATTAAATAGATCACAGTTGGAATGCCGAGCCTGCGGAATGTACGGTGTCGTTCAACAGAAGCGGTTCATGTCGTCACGGTAAGACACATCGCCAGTGTCCTCCTCCTGTCACAGCTAACAAGCTAAAGACCAAACAATGCTCGAGTTCCTTCCAGAAGATGGTATCCTTTGAGGAAAAAAAGGTCGTGTGTCAACATTTACATGTGGTGCACTCGTTTTAAACTCATTTATAAATTTCAGCCCGTGTCTCCCAAGGGCTTTAAAACTGTGGCGTAGCTGACTTGTGGCGTTCATTGGCATTTGTCTAGCGTAGATTTGGTAATGCCTGGTCGTTCGTGACTGGAAGCACTTCGACAGTGTGTTTTGCTCAAAATCTTGTATCTAGTTGTGCTTCTAATTATACTTTTACAAATCGTGTCCGTCGGTAATGACAGTGAGCGACAATTGCAGTGACTGATCAAAACCCACTTCTGTCAGTTTTTTTTTAAGTTTCCCATCATTTGTCAGCAAGACTGCATTCATCAGTGACGGATAGATAGACCTTGTTGACGGAATGCCCGTCTCTGGTTTGATTTACTTTGAACACAACATCTTAACTTCATTGGAGTTGGGGGGGGGTATATTTAAATATAGCATAGTACTACTTTCTTGGTGGTTTAATTTAGTATAAAGAAGCTAATTCATGGAACAGGGAAGCTCTGTGAGCTAACGCAATGTAATTGTTCCAGTAGGTTTTGTGTCTCGGTAGCCACAGGCCTACCACGTGTTATGCTCCTCTCTTTCATTTGACCCTTTGTCCTGCAAAAGCCAGTTAGATTTTTTTCTCTTTATACTATTAGTGATGTTAAAATAATTCGTAGATGGCCTTTTGGCTGAATTGGACTAATTGTATAAGACAGAGCTCCCTCTGTGCTTGGATTGACAGCAGTGATTCGTCTCCTCCCCTTTCTTTTTTGCCCATATGTAACATCCGATTTCTACATGCAGTGTGAAGGGTACAATTCAATGTTTTTTTTTTCTTCTCAAATCTCACTTGGGCTTCTTTCGTATGTGGATCTAAATCAGTTATGTATGCGCTGCCTCTGCTGTCGGAAAGCTCATCCGCACACATCCGACCTGTACGTCCTATTCGCTCTGCACGAGCGGGGGAGAACGCTTGGGACGGCGACTACTGACAATCGTGAATCTGCAGCGTCTTGAGTAAAAATGTAGTCTTTATATTTTACGTGAATTTACCAGTCATCGCACTTGAAACATGAAGCATAAAGCAGACTTAAAAGTGGTGATAGTAATAATTTAGCCACGCAGACATTTCGTGCACACGGCAATGACGTGACATCACCTTTAGTAGACGTCTCCATCTCTCTCGTATGAGGGCAGCTTTGCGGTGTTAAATGTCCAGGCGTTGCAGCCATTGGACAGTAGATTCGTTAGGTTCTGTGAGGTTCAGATTGCCATCCGGTGGTCGATGAATGTGACAGGAGTGGATGAGATGTTCTGCAGTTTGGGGTTCTGGTCCACAGTCGCAGAATGGTGATTCGACGAGACCCCAACGGAACATGTTGACATTGAAGCGGCCTACACCAGTTCTTATGCGGTTGAGTCGTACCCAGACTTTCCGGGGTAGCGTTGAGCCAGGTGGGGGTTCGGTGTTAGGTTGGACCATGAACTGGTTGGGTCTTGCAGTTTTATCCCAACTACTTCTCCATTAAACTGCATCACCACTTGCAGTTTGAACGTAGCCTGACTTAATCTTATGTGTAACCACATGTTTAACATTTCATTTTCTGTCATGCCAGTCTTTGTAGGTCAGTCTTTTGCGGGTAACTCGCTGATCTTGTCCATATTTATCACTGGCAATATTACAAAGTGGGAAGAGAGAGCTGTGGTGTGTGCTTCTTCAAGCTGTTGCATAATATGATGGATTACAGCACAGCTACAGTGTGTCACTACAAAGCAAAGCAACATAAATGAAATCAATAGTGAATGTGAGAGAGGATGTTCAGCGTATATGAGCCATTTTTTGCCACTTTGTTTTGGATATGAGTTGAGGACGAACATTTACATCCCGATATAGGTAACTGTAATGATAATTATCCTGATGTGTTATTTTCCCTTTAAATTACATTAAATTAATGGCCGTTTTTTAATGATTTTGTTTTCCTTCATAACATCTAACTTATGAACTGTATACCACAGAATAACAGGGGGGGAAAAGAGGAATAACATTCAATACAGATATCCAGTACAACAAAGTGTAAATAAATACACAGTGCTTCAAGTAAGATTCAAGTATGCCTCTCGGTTATTCAGTTGGAAGTGATTATAAATTAACTGTTTTCAGAGGTTGAATTTTCAAAACTCAAGATTATCAGCTTTTTCTGAAGGGACGTGATGTATGAATTTTTCGGGCACTGTGTAAAAGGAGGATTTAGATAAGAGATGTTGATAAGAGACAAAGAAGAAGGTAGTCGAGTGCGGGGCTGCAGTTATCGACTCTTTTGGTATTCGGATATGTTATTGAAAACTCAATCAAATAATGGAGTGTTTGGTTGGAAAAACAATCTCTCTCTCTATTTTTTTTGTTTTGTTTGTTTTTTCAGGATGACACGATGTTTGACTTTACTCCGATCTGCTCGACTGGATCGAAGTCAGCAGATATTTTTCATTTTATGCAAAATCGGTGATCGACTGTAATGTCATAATTTGCCTGATCAAGCAATGACATTATTGATCGTATCCACAAAATAAGACGCCACCTCGTTTACTCCGGCGCCATTCTGTGTATACGCGAGCCCAAACAATCTATTTTTAGCCTTGTCATGTGGACAGAAAGTCTTTGTTTGCGTTGGCAGGCGGAGGTTCCACCCCTTTGCTCTCGACGATCCAATCAAAAAATAATAGCATTGGTGTAGTTTTTGACTGACAAAAAGTCAGTAAATGTGAATTAAAAGAAAACCTTAAAAATCTGTGATTCTCAGTTTTGTTAGCTTTGTGTTTTGCTGAGGCTCAAAAACTGCCGCACAGTTCAAAGTTGGTATTGGTGTTCACTCTTCATTAAAATGCATTACATTATGGCCACGGTTGAGAGGTAGGTGTTGGGATGGTTCACATTTTTTTTTAACATCAGTTCGACTTTTTGCATCGATATTTTCCTGAAAATAATACTTTTGTATTATCTGATGGTATATTTGAAACTAACGTGAAACCAACAGACCGTGCGACAACAAATTAATCCCCACTCGATCTCTGTTGTAAAGATTAGCTTTGAAGGGAGCAGAGAAGTATGCATGTTTGTGACCAGCTGTTGTCTCTGCACGGCCATACGCTTAAGTATATATCTCTGTGTTTGTGAACGTGCAGCATTGGACATCGAATGGAATTTATGACATCTGACAAGTCAAGGTGTTCTACGCAATCTTGTCAAAGTTACAATTGAGATTACGGCTGGAGCAAGCGAAGGCTCAATGAGGAAGTGGGATTTACTCTCCTGTAGGGATCATGTAGATTATTTCTATAAGAGGGAATCTTTTCTATCATAAACAAAGCTGAATCGCGCATAAAATCTACATCTCAGTGGAATGTGATGAACGCACAATAACAGAAAAGCCTTTTACAAGAAGGCCATTGACACAAAACATTTTGTTTACATGACAAGACTGTTTTGGAGTGTGAGCGTGGCCATGGACTTGTGTGTTCAGTTTGGGCATGTGGCAACTATGTCACAACCCAAAAAATCAACGGTGGACAACAGCACTATTATTGTTGATTTTTTTTTTTCCCCTCTACAACATTATTTAGCAAAGTGTTCATCTACTGCCTCTGGGCTGTGTTCAGTTATTTATAGATGTCTGTCAGACATGGACAAGACTCAGGTGAACAGTGATTGCGCTTGCACTCAGGTTGTATTGACAAAGCAACACCGCCATCTACTGAAGAAACTTTTTTTTGGTACAGTATACACAAGGCCTGTGACCATCATATCGAGAGGCGAATTTAAAAAATAATCAACGGAGATAATGTGGTTGCACAAGTGTACACACCCTCTCATTACTTGGGATGTGGTTTTGCTCAATTAGTCAATCCCATTCAAACTCGAGTCAAATGGGAGTCAGCACACATCTGCCAGATACCTTTTACACCGCCCCTGATTAACTTCAAATGAAGTTCAGAAGTTCTTGTAGGGTTTCTATTGAGTTGTACAGGTTATAATAGGGGCGGCCCAGTGGTTAGCTCGTGGACCTCACGGTGCAGAGGTCATGGGTTCAAACCTGGCTCCGGCCTTCCTGTGTGGAGTTTGCATGTTCTCCCCGGGCCTGCGTGGGTTTTCTCCGGTTACTCTGGTTTCCTCCCACATTCCAAAAACATGCCGATTAAACACTAAATTGTCCCTAGGTGTGAGTGTGAGCGCGGATTGTTGTTCGTCTCTGTGTGCCTTGCGATTGGCTGGCAACTGATTCAGGGTGTCCCCTGCCTACTGCCCGAAGACAGCTGAGATAGACTCCAGCACCTCCCGAGACCCTAGTGTGGATAAAGCGGATCGCAAAATGGACGGATGGTTATAATAGTCATGGCCAACAACACGGAAAGACTATGCTGTTAAAAGTGACAAGGCTAGCAAGCACAACTACAGTTTTTGAAGCACAGATTAGTGGGGGCGAACAGCATTCGCTTCTGACATGTGACGTATAACTCAATTGTTTGAAGTTGTCATCTGTGTAACGCGTAACCCCTCTCTCGTACCTAAGATCTACAACTGAGGATTGGTGCCATTCACATTTTAACTTGTTTGTACTGGTACTAAACGGTATCAATTTTTGGTGGCTGTGGTAGGGCCAATTATTGATTCAAATTTCTCTCCCGGCTTCAACGCACTTCTGATGCAAATGATCAGCTCACCAGCCGGCTGTGAAGCAGCATTACAAGGAACCTGATTATTTGAATCCGGGAGAAATGGAAAACACGGAGGGCAGCGGCCCTCAACGACCGAGTGTGGACGCCCCTGATCTGTTGGCGTTCACTCAGTTTTGTTTTGACTAAGTGATCCAAAAGTGAACATTTTCTAAAATACTGCACTTGACTCTGCGTCGTTCTGGAATCAATGCTCACATTCCAGAAAGAAAGACCATAGCGCTTATGTAATGCACAGGCATACTGTGGGTACGGTCGTGGATCTCGCCACAAAATTGTCCTTGTGAAGGTTAAAAATGTGTTTGCCGTCAACCCAAGCCAGTTTTTATTGATGTTGCCTCTATTTGGCAGGAACAGGCCTGAGGGGAAGATTTTGGAGACAGTGGGGGTGTTTGAGGCTCTGAAGCAGCACGGCAAATACGAGACTGGGCAGGTAAAAAATTGCATGGTCATTCTTGTTGAACCGCCATACTTTGGAGGGGTCGCAGGTTGGATGCCGGCGAACACATTCTCGGTGCATCCTGGCCTATTTTGAGTTTTCCCAATTTAATTTAACCATGTGATGTTCCTAGCTTTCAAGCAAATACATGTTTAACACCCGAGTATGATGCCTTCCGTAAGACGTTTGATCTCATTTAATTGTTGCCGTAGTGAACCTGATCTCATATTCAATGCGGCATTGTGAGCACGCATCTCTTGTGTTGTTCTCAGCTCTTTCTCCACAGCGTCTTTGGCTATCGAGGTATCGTCTTGTTTCCGTGGCATGCCAGACTGTACGATCGAGACATCACACCGCCCATGTCTGAGAGGTAAAGCCCCTTCCTCATTCCAGATGACACATCTTGAGTCAGTCAACGCTTTCCAGAGTCTGTGCATTTTTTGGCGCTATGTTGCTCCTGCGCAGGCCCAACATACATTTTGATTTGTTGATTTACTCCCCAGCAAGCCGGAGCCCCCCGGTGCCCATGGCTCCAAGGAAGTGAAGGGGAAGACTCACACTTACTACCAAGTTCTGATTGATACTAGAGACTGCCCTCACATTGTAAGTTTCTGTATTTAGCAATGTTAGATTTTCATTTGGAGCCATAGGGGGGATTCTTGGTTTTTTTGTTTTTTACATTTTTTTCTTTATAGGCAATGGACTATGTGTATTGAATGTAATACCACATAGCAACGCTCAATTTTTAATAGTTAATTTGGATAGAATCTTAAGGTTCTTTCTTTATTGGAGTGCATTGTTCGTTATTTTGAGCTTTTCGTTCACAAACGCACGATCAAACTCTATTTGAGAGCGGCGCACTACTTGTTTTATGGACTTTGTTTGCTTGTCTCTTGCATCACATTTAGCATTGTGTGGGATTTATCGTCAGCGAGCGGTTGCGCATTGCAATCAACTCAATGCCATCTATAGTTGTAAGCTTCTGTGTTCTTGCCTGATCATTTCTGTCTGTTTTTTGTATCCCGTCACCTCCTTAAAATAAGTGCCAGTCATTTTTTCTGGAAAAAAAAAAGCAACCACATTCTGATTATTTTTTTATGTCAAATTTCCCCAGTGTGGGACAAATAAAGGTTATCTTATGTAATTTCGTTTCAGGCCTAGAATTGAATGATCTTGTTTTACGAAGGATGTAGCTGATTTTAGCAGGGGAGGTGTTTAATGCAAAAAAAAATTAAAAAGTCAAATTTTGACTTAGGTTATCATTTTAAGAGGCTGATGAGATGATAGCTACTGTGTATCTCAGGTGCACTTTGCCTTTTGAAAAGGTGAAATTGACCGCATGCAGGCCCCCGATTTACACCTCTTATTGATAAATGTTGGTTTGTGTTTGCATTTGACAGTCTCAGAGGTCTCAGACGGAGGCAGTGACGTTTCTGGCGAACCATGATGACAGCAGAGCGCTTTATGCCATCCCAGGTACGTGCCTGTGCCCGTCTTTCATCGATCTTCTGAGTAGCACCGCCATTATATGAAGAAAATCTGCCGAAAGCTGTGATAGATGCAGTCATCCACCGCTGCGTCTTGTACTACCCGCACAATACTTTGAATTTGTCTCTCTCTCTCCATCAGGCCTAGACTATGTGAGCCACGAAGACATCCTGCCATACAACTCGGCAGAGCAGATCCCCATTCAACATGAGCTGTTTGAACGCTTCCTCATGCACGACCCTGCCAAATGTAAGCACCCCCGTCCTCTCCCAGTCTATTGTCTCCCTAGAGTTGCCAGAGAATGTCGCTTTCTTGTGTACTTCCTCCTCCTCCTCACTCTTGTCATTTCTTTTGTCACCTTTGGTGTAAGCTTTGTTCCTCACTTAACTTGTCCTTCTCTGGTCCATCGTAGCTCCTCCGTTCATTGCCAGGGACACCCTCAAAGCATGGCAGGAAAAGAATCACCCCTGGTTGGAGCTCTCGGACGTCCACAGGGAGACCACTGAGAACATCCGGGTCACCGTAATCCCTTTCTACATGGGCATGCGGGTAAATAATGGACATGCGCTACAACTAGGAAGCCGTCACTAGAGCCTCGTGTTGTTGTTAGTGTGGTCATGGTGGTGCTTTGGGTTTCCAATGAGACTCTCAACCTTGAGTATTTAGCGGTTTTGGCAAAGGAAGTCACACAGTTATAAATATTAACTGTGATATTCTCTCTCTGTCTCTCTCTCTCTCTCTCTAGGAAGGCCAGAATTCTCATGTATACTGGGTGAGTAGTGGAACAATGATGCATACACAGGCCCATAAAATAGATGAATAACCTTAACTACCTTTGAGACAGTTTTATTAATGCACCTACTTGGTCATAAACCCTCCCCACCTTGTGTTGTCCAAAAAACAACTCCCCCTAAAAATTTATAATTCAATTTAAAAACAAAAAGCAACTACCACATACCGGTACTTTTTTTTTCTTTTTTATCCTCCATTGTTGATGTTATGCCGGATTTTTTTTTTTCTAACTTGATTCTGTGTGTTAACTGTGTGTCATCCTGTCAAGTGGCGATACTGCATCCGTTTGGAGAACATGGGCAATGAGGTGGTTCAGCTGAGAGAGAGACACTGGAGGATTTTCAGCCTGTCTGGAACCCTGGAGACTGTCCGAGGTCGCGGCGTGGTTGGCAGGGTCAGTGCGGCTCACTCACACTCTGACTGACACACAATGCTGATTCCTCACGCTTCGTCATGACTCAAAACAGAACATCAATTCATGCCATTAGAATGGTGGCGGGGCCAAAGTGATTTCTTTTTCAAAAGGGCCCCAAATTACTGCTGGCACATCTGCAAAAGCTTGTGACTACAGAAGCTACCCGAATTCTGAGCAAGTTAGGTTCCACAAGGCTCTTGGTGTCTTCAATTAATAAGTTGTCTGGATGGACCCAAGTTTTATTATGGCTGAACACGTTCTGGATGTCGGCTAGAAATTGTGATCTTAGACAATGCGATTTTGTGATTGTCAAAGCTGCGCTTTTAAAAATGTTGTTCGTTTGTCTCTTTTAAAGCACTCTTATTGCCCCCATGCCCCACCTGATCACCCGTCAACAGTGGCATGCTACTCGTGGACAGGTCACACTAACAAATCATCTCCGAGCCAGCGAACAAAGCGTCACGTTCATGTCACACAGTCACCCATCCTCCCCGAGTCCCTGCTTTCCCTTCTGCTTGCAAATACTGTACTAGCTCTGCTCCGTGTCTATGGGAAGCAGTTAACAAATTGCATGGGGCGATCCACTCCTCTAAGTCTACGTAACTAAAGTCATTTTAAACTAACATTTTAAAGTAAACTGATTCATGGATTAGGCGTAGAAAAAAAAGTACCGTATTTTCACGACCATAAGGCGCCATTAAAAGTCTTAAATTTACTCCAAAATGGACAGGACGCCATATACAGTAATGCGAACGTCTAGTGTATGAGCCGAGTTCCAAATCCTGACTGAGAGCCGACACGCTGTTTATATAGAGAAAAGGCGGAAGTGAGCGTGAACAGGCATGCGGGAAAGCAGCCGGCCAATCAGTGAAGGGTGGGCGTGTAAGTGGCCGCGAGAGTGAAACCAGGCATGCGGGACAGCAGCCGGCCAATCAGTGAAGGGTGGGCGTGTAAGTGGCATGCGGGAAAGCAGCCCGCCAATCAGTGAAGGGTGGGCGTGTAAGTGGCCGCGAGTGAGACCAGGCATGCGGGAAAGCAGCCAGCCAATCAGTGAAGGGTGGGCGTGTAAGTGGCCATGAGTGGGGCCAGGCATGCGGGAAAGCAGCCAGCCAATCAGTGAAGGGTGGGCGTGTAGGTGGCCGCGAGTGGGGCCAGGCATGCGGGAAAGCAGCCCGCCAATCAGTGAAGGGTGGGCGTGTAAGTGGCCGCGAGTGAGAACAGGCATGCGGGAAAGCAGCCCGCCAATCAGTGAAGGGTGGGCGTGTAAGTGGCCGCGAGTGAGACCAGGCATGCGGGAAAGCAGCCAGCCAATCAGTGAAGGGTGGGCGTGCAAGTGGCCGTAATATATGCCTCTGTTTGTTCCCCGGCAACAGCTCGTGCTTCCAATAGCTGTTGTTCTCTTTTCACATCACAATCACACAGCCTGTGGCTTGGCCCAACTCGGCGCTGGCCATAAACTTATGAAGATTTGCGACAGAAAGATTGCACAGGTTTAACGTTTGCAGTTGTTGGCCCAAACGTTTTCAGACCAGTTTGGGCAGGAAAAATCAAAAGCCACATCACAGGATAAATGGTCAGGATAATCTTTGAAGGCCTTAGCAGACTTTCTGTGGAAGGGTGAAAAAAAAATGCTCAATTGAGGCCACGATTGATTATGCCCCGCATTAGTCACTCACAAAGAGCCTAGAAAAAAATGCCGTGTACTATATTTGCATCACAACCTTTTTTTTCTGTCATTCTGGGCTTCTTCTTGTGTGATTAAAGGAGCCAGTGTTGTCCAAAGAGCAGCCAGCATTTCAGTACAGCAGCCATGTCTCTCTACAGGCCCCGAGCGGTCACATGTGGTGAGTTTTTCTTCTGTACGTGATGTAAACTTGTGTTTCTGCTATTTTTTATTCCACACTTCTCTGTGCGATTAACATCATCGCTTTCCCATGTTTTTATGTTCAGGGGAACATTTCGCATCGAGAGGACTGATGGCTCCCATTTTGATGTTCGCATTCCTCCTTTCTCCCTGGAGAGCAACAAAGATGATAAAGCCCCCCCGGCAGGCTACACATTCTAACTGCGAGTCGTCAGGCCCCGACCCAATCATAACTTCTGCCTTCAGTATCGGAAAAATGCATGGAAGTAAAGACAACAGCTGCCTACAGTCCTTGGAGTAATGGGCTGTTAGAACGACACAATCAAACACTAACTGAGATTATAATGAAGGTTAAAACAAGCACTGGATGCGACTGGAACACAGCTATGGATTGGGCTCTAATGGCAAAGAACTGCATGCAAAGTGTCCATGGCTACAGTCCACATCAACTGGTATTCGGACAGAACCCCAACTTACCCTCTGTGTTGATTGACAAAGCACCTGCTCTGGAAGGCACCACGAAGCGAATGGGTTGCAAAGCATATTTCAGCTTTGCATGCAGCAAGAAAGGCCTTTACTGAAGCGGAGTATTCAGAGAGAATACGGAGAGCACTCAAGAAACAACTGCGTCACACAGATGAGAAGTATGAACTAGGTGACAAGGTTTACTACAAGCGGTTGGACTGTCCAGAATGGAAAGGGCCAGGAGTAGTCATTGGACAAGATGGTGCAGTTGTTTTTGTTCGACATGGAGGCACCTGCATTAGAGTTCATCACCTCAGACTAAAAAAGGTTACTCAGGAACATGATGATAACCCACAGACAACCTGTGATAAAGGGACCGACAGCAAGCAACTGTGTACGACTGAGGAGTTGGAAGGAGAGCCTCATGCTGAGTACACGGAGAATGATCCATTGCCAGCTGTGGCAAACACATGGACTGAAGGACAAGAGCATGAAAGAAATATCAAACTAAAGACTGGTCAAATTGTAACATTCAAAAACACAGAAACAAGTGTTCAACAAACAGCAAAGGTCTTAGGACGTGCAGGAAAAGCAACCGGAAAATATAAAAATTGGTACAATTTGGAACTTCTTGAGCCTGCTGGAGTGGCTGGCACCAACAAATCCGCAGATGTGTCGCAATTAGAGAATCTTCAAATTCAGGTAGATCAAAATGTATCGGACTTCAGAAGTGAGAATATATATGTGGCAAATGATGTATTATTTGATGAAGCCAAAACAAGTGAAATACAGAATTGGAGACAAAATGATGTGTTTGAGGAAGTTGGAGACAAGGGTCAAAAGTGCATATCCACCCGTTGGGTGTGCACTCTGAAAGAGACAGTGACCGGTGTGGTACCAAAAGCAAGGCTGGTAGCTAGAGGATTTGAGGAGCTGCAAGTTGCAGAGCTACAAAAGGACTCGCCAACTTGTGCCTCAGAATCACTGAGGCTTCTTGTAGCAGTGATTTGTCAAAAACAATGGACACTTCATTCAATGGACATAAAATCAGCATTCCTACAGGGCATGGAACTATCCAGAGACATTTTTGTCAAACCTCCTCCAGAAGCTAACAGTACAGGAACACTTTGGAAATTAAAAAAGTGTGTGTATGGTCTAGCAGATGCATCTCTGTATTGGTACAACAGAGTGAAGGATATAATGATCGATGCGGGAGGTACTATATCCAAAGTTGACCCGGCAGTTTTCTACTGGTTGGACAATGAAAAAAATGTAACTGGTGTTCTTGCTTGTCATGTTGATGATTTCATTTGGGGTGGATCTCAAATGTTTGAAATGACTGTCATGGTGCATCTCAAAGCGAAATTCAATGTTGGTCGTGAAGCTCACGATAATTTTTCTTTTGTGGGTGTAGATTTTGTAACCTCTGACAACAAAGTAAAAATACACCAAGCCACATACATCGAGAATTTACAGACTATACATCTAACACCATCGCGAGCAGCTGAGCAAGCCTCACCTGTTACTGATCAAGAAAGAGATCAGCTCAGATCAAAAATAGGGCAACTTTTGTGGGTTGCAAGACAGAGCAGACCTGATGCCATGTTTGATGCCAGTAATCTGGCTGCAAATCTCAAATGTGCTACCATACAAACAATTCATGAAGCAAACAGAGTTGTGTCTAAGCTTAAGACCAAATCAGTTGAGTTGAGCTTTAGACACCTTGGGAAAGATGATAGCCTAAAGTTGGTTGCATTCACTGATGCATCTTTTGCAAACCTCTCTGATGGGGGCACCCAAGGTGGGCACTTTGTTGTTTTGATGGGCGAAAGCGGCCGGTTTTCTCCCATCTCGTGGCAGTCAAAGAAAATTAAGAGAATTGTCAGGAGTACACTCGCAGGTGAGACATTGGCTATGTCTGAGGGAATTGACAATGCAATTTTTCTGTCAACATTATTCTCTGAGCTCTATGCTGGTAGTACTAACCAACCTGTGCCGATCATTTGTGTCACCGATAATCATTCGCTTATGGAGGCATTGAAATCTACCAAGTCTGTGGCTGAAAAAAGGCTGCGCCTGGAAATCAGTTCTATTAAAGAGCTGATCCAATCAAAAGGAGTCCAACAGGTGCTATGGTCAAGTACCAAAGATCAATTGGCAGACTGTCTAACAAAAAAGGGAGCATCTCCAGCATTGTTACTCAAGGCTCTCTATGAAGGGCATTGGACAATTAAATGAACAGACACATTGTTCACCATGTACATTGTACTTTAAAATGTAATGTTTAATCTTGCTTTTTCTTGTTGAAGTGGACAGTACTTTTTTTTTTTTTTTTTTTTTTAAAGAAGATACTGAGTTTGTTGTTTTATTATTAGTAATAACCTTTACAATGTTACACTGCTAGGGGGCAGTGTTGCCTCAACGATGGGGAACGAGAGCATTGGTTTTCAGGAGTGAGTGGTGGTTGTCCTGCTGTTGGTTATGGTGAGCGGTCGCAAAAATAAAGAGTTCTACGACCATTATACAAGTGGAGTTATTATTCGAGTTAACACTCTCAACCTTGAGTATTTAGCGGTTTTGGCAAAGGAAGTCACACAGTTATAAATATTAACTGTGATATTCTCTCTCTGTCTCTCTCTCTCTCTCTCTCTCTAGGAAGGCCAGAATTCTCATGTATACTGGGTGAGTAGTGGAACAATGATGCATACACAGGCCCATAAAATAGATGAATAACCTTAACTACCTTTGAGACAGTTTTATTAATGCACCTACTTGGTCATAAACCCTCCCCACCTTGTGTTGTCCAAAAAACAACTCCCCCCAAAAATTTATAATTCAATTTAAAAACAAAAAGCAACTACCACATACCGGTACTTTTTTTTTCTTTTTTATCCTCCATTGTTGATGTTATGCCGGATTTTTTTTTTTCTAACTTGATTCTGTGTGTTAACTGTGTGTCATCCTGTCAAGTGGCGATACTGCATCCGTTTGGAGAACATGGGCAATGAGGTGGTTCAGCTGAGAGAGAGACACTGGAGGATTTTCAGCCTGTCTGGAACCCTGGAGACTGTCCGAGGTCGCGGCGTGGTTGGCAGGGTCAGTGCGGCTCACTCACACTCTGACTGACACACAATGCTGATTCCTCGCGCTTCGTCATGACTCAAAACAGAACATCAATTCATGCCATTAGAATGGTGGCGGGGCCAAAGTGATTTCTTTTTCAAAAGGGCCCCAAATTACTGCTGGCACATCTGCAAAAGCTTGTGACTACAGAAGCTACCCGAATTCTGAGCAAGTTAGGTTCCACAAGGCTCTTGGTGTCTTCAATTAATAAGTTGTCTGGATGGACCCAAGTTTTATTATGGCTGAACACGTTCTGGATGTCGGCTAGAAATTGTGATCTTAGACAATGCGATTTTGTGATTGTCAAAGCTGCGCTTTTAAAAATGTTGTTCGTTTGTCTCTTTTAAAGCACTCTTATTGCCCCCATGCCCCACCTGATCACCCGTCAACAGTGGCATGCTACTCGTGGACAGGTCACACTAACAAATCATCTCCGAGCCAGCGAACAAAGCGTCACGTTCATGTCACACAGTCACCCATCCTCCCCGAGTCCCTGCTTTCCCTTCTGCTTGCAAATACTGTACTAGCTCTGCTCCGTGTCTATGGGAAGCAGTTAACAAATTGCATGGGGCGATCCACTCCTCTAAGTCTACGTAACTAAAGTCATTTTAAACTAACATTTTAAAGTAAACTGATTCATGGATTAGGCGTAGAAAAAAAAGTACCGTATTTTCACGACCATAAGGCGCCATTAAAAGTCTTAAATTTACTCCAAAATGGACAGGACGCCATATACAGTAATGCGGAACGTCTAGTGTATGAGCCGAGTTCCAAATCCTGACTGAGAGCCGACACGCTGTTTATATAGAGAAAAGGCGGAAGTGAGCGTGAACAGGCATGCGGGAAAGCAGCCGGCCAATCAGTGAAGGGTGGGCGTGTAAGTGGCCGCGAGAGTGAAACCAGGCATGCGGGACAGCAGCCGGCCAATCAGTGAAGGGTGGGCGTGTAAGTGGCATGCGGGAAAGCAGCCCGCCAATCAGTGAAGGGTGGGCGTGTAAGTGGCCGCGAGTGAGACCAGGCATGCGGGAAAGCAGCCAGCCAATCAGTGAAGGGTGGGCGTGTAAGTGGCCATGAGTGGGGCCAGGCATGCGGGAAAGCAGCCCGCCAATCAGTGAAGGGTGGGCGTGTAAGTGGCCGCGAGTGAGAACAGGCATGCGGGAAAGCAGCCCGCCAATCAGTGAAGGGTGGGCGTGTAAGTGGCCGCGAGTGAGACCAGGCATGCGGGAAAGCAGCCAGCCAATCAGTGAAGGGTGGGCGTGCAAGTGGCCGTGATATATGCCTCTGTTTGTTCCCCGGCAACAGCTCGTGCTTCCAATAGCTGTTGTTCTCTTTTCACATCACAATCACACAGCCTGTGGCTTGGCCCAACTCGGCGCTGGCCATAAACTTATGAAGATTTGCGACAGAAAGATTGCACAGGTTTAACGTTTGCAGTTGTTGGCCCAAACGTTTTCAGACCAGTTTGGGCAGGAAAAATCAAAAGCCACATCACAGGATAAATGGTCAGGATAATCTTTGAAGGCCTTAGCAGACTTTCTGTGGAAGGGTGAAAAAAAAATGCTCAATTGAGGCCACGATTGATTATGCCCCGCATTAGTCACTCACAAAGAGCCTAGAAAAAAATGCCGTGTACTGTATTTGCATCACAACCTTTTTTTTCTGTCATTCTGGGCTTCTTCTTGTGTGATTAAAGGAGCCAGTGTTGTCCAAAGAGCAGCCAGCATTTCAGTACAGCAGCCATGTCTCTCTACAGGCCCCGAGCGGTCACATGTGGTGAGTTTTTCTTCTGTACGTGATGTAAACTTGTGTTTCTGCTATTTTTTATTCCACACTTCTCTGTGCGATTAACATCATCGCTTTCCCATGTTTTTATGTTCAGGGGAACATTTCGCATCGAGAGGACTGATGGCTCCCATTTTGATGTTCGCATTCCTCCTTTCTCCCTGGAGAGCAACAAAGATGATAAAGCCCCCCCGGCAGGCTACACATTCTAACTGCGAGTCGTCAGGCCCCGACCCAATCATAACTTCTGCCTTCAGTATCGGAAAAATGAGCGAGTTAAGGAAGGAGACTTTATAGCATTTTCTAGATCTTCCAATTGCACACCCACGTATCCCATTTTGCTGTTTGAGTGAATACAAATATGCATGGCAAGGTTAACTTGATTTAAAGCAGACGCTGCCTGGATGGATGGATGGGGGATGGGGGGAGGGGTGTTGCACTGCAGTGGAGGTCATGTTTGGCATCAAATGGCTGAAATATTGACCAGGTTGTGAGCTCTTACTGCTGCTGTTGTGTTCCCAAAGAAAGTATCTGCAGCAGAGCATAACCCAATGACTTTCATTCTGGTGTTATTGGAAACATAATGTTCCAATGTGTTGATTCCGCTTTTCATGTTAACATTTCTTCACACGGCTTTTCTGTTTAGCTGTGCGTTTTTTCTTTAATAAGAGGGATATCCAAACAGTTTACAGAATAAAAGCATTCACACTTTACACCGTCATTTAACAGTTAGCACCCAAAAAAAACCCAACATAATTTTGCAGGTTGGTCTTAATCGAGCATCGCACAAATGTGGAAGACCCCCTTAAAAAAGTCGCAATGAAATGAGCCCTGTGTTATGTGAAGTGGCAACAGTCAACTGATCCAGAGTACAAAGCAGGACTTTAATTAAACGTGGACAGATTTGAGATGAGCCACACTTGTATATCCAGTATGTATTTGGGGGGCTCAAGTATAAGAAGATGGAATGTGTCAAAATCTCAACAAAATTTGTACCTGTGGCAGAAAGAAGCAGCGTCCATGTTTTGTACCATAGATGAAGCCAGCAGGGGGCAGTATTACTCCGGCAATGTGTGAGTGAAGAAAGTGGCTGTTTTTATCCCTGCAAAAAACTGATTTCTGCTTATTGTAGACACAGGATGCACAGAGGCGAACTGTTGGACACTGAAAGAATTTGAATGACTAGCCAAAATTACTCTTCGTGCACAAGAACGGACTCTTAGACAATTGTGTTTTGATAAGTGATGTGAAACTCTTAAGGTTGGAATACTGTAAATAATAATGTAATTAAAGCCAAATATGTTTTGGAAAATACCTAATGAATGCATTTCTTTATACATGGGTTTACGAATAGTTTTGTTACCGTTTAAAACAACACACAAGTTGTGATCTGACCCAGGCTTTTGTGCTCATCACTTCACTCATTTGAACGGACTAAAAACCATTTTTTTTCCCAGTTCAGAATTTCTTTTTAATACTAGAAGCTGGGCAGAAGAAGAACCTCTTGCATTTTAATACTGATCCAATGTGCGGTTTGAGGATTTTATTTTCACTTATGGTTTTTATTTGCGTTGAGTCACTACCGCACTTGCCTCCATCGCTTCCATTTGATGATGTTGCACTGACATAAACTTGCTGTAAAGTGAGCATCGACACCACATTTAGCAGGCGGACATGTTTAGGTCTATTTTCTGTATGTCGTTTCTCCCAATTACTTGCGGGATGAGCTCTCCCATGTGACTTTGGGCAAAAAAAAAAAAAAAAAAAAGCGTACAACCGAGACCAGTGGTTCTTAACCTGGGTTAGGCGAATCAGTTTCAGGGGTTTGACAGAACCTCTGCCATGGAGGTTAAGACTCAACATGTCGATTAGTTATGACATGCCCGCTCGGCCATCACTGGCTGGTTCATTTTGTGCACAATTAAAAAACGTATACTTTATACACTAATCGTGTTTACATTTTTCAGTTTTTTTTATAAATGCGTTTTTTTATGGTTTGAATTTGTAAAAAAATAAATAAATCCACTAATGAAGTGTTCGGCGAATTTGCATATTGTTAAGAAGAACCACTGCCCTAGACTCAAGATGGCCTCCGATTTTCCCGCCACAGAACTCCGATACACAGAGAGGACTGCGAATCTCGATTTAATTTATACACGAAAATTATCACCGGTACGCACACTGTAATCCTTATGAAAATCACATTTTACCGTTTGAAAAAAAAAACAGAGCCCTCTGGTGGAGCAACACCTCATGATCGCGAAGAAACGCCATAATCAGCCTACACCTGCCAGTCTGTGTACCTGATTTTAATACTGCGTATACAATACTCAGTAAATATTGTTTGGGTCCTTATGTAGCCCTCCTATTGTAAAGAGTAATGGGGTAATAAGACGCTGGAAACTTATCGGTGCTCTCTGCCTGGAGGCGGGTTGGGGGCGTGCTTCGTGCACTCCAAGCGAGAGGTTGTCATCCATAATTCAGTCCCAACCCAAGCAAGGCGAGCAGGCAGGTACTCTTTCCGCTCTTCGTTGGACAGACGCTCAGCCTGGTTGTCACACGTATACAGCGTTCTGCGGCAGGCGACTGGTGAATTCCGCGGCCGCGGGTGGAACACAGGAGCGGAACGCTGGTGACGAAGAGACAGTCGTCTTTGAACCGCGGACGTAAACATTGCCATGCCCTGACTGCTTCCTGCACCACCGCCTCGCTCCGCGCTCCGCTCCAGGACAGCGGGGTGTGAGGCTGGCTCTTGTTTGGGGTGGCTGAGATGAGAACACGGCAGCAACAACAACACGTCGTTCCCGGAGGTAAATCAAGGCGAAGACGCGGTGAAGTTGTGTTTGGGACAGGAGACTGCGGTGGTCTTCGGTTCTTCTGTGTGACTGGTGCGTTTTGAGCGGCCATGCTGCAGGCAGCATCCTCCGACCTCTTCCCCACTTGAGCTGCTTCCCCCTGCTTCTGCTTTATTGTTGTTTTCTACTCCATGTGCCTTTCTCATGCAGATTAAATCCGAGTTCGTTACTGGCAATGCTGCATAAACCCCCTCAAGTGTCCAGACTGTAAAGATGTGATCAGCTGCGGGCACTCCGATGGAAACAAGCGCCAAGGCTGCCTCTGCATGACCGACTGCCCGGTGGGATCAGGCTTGTTTTGATCACAGCACACAAGCACCATGGGGGGCAAACAGACCAAGGGACACGATGCTGGAGGAGCCAGCCCTCAGCACAGCTGGAGGCGCACCCCCACCAAGGAGCGAGGGGACCTGTTTGCATCCCTCATGCTGAGGTCGGGGGACAGGCTGAGCCGCGGCGTCACCCCGCCGCCTTACCAGCGGCGAATCGGAATGATCCAGGAGATGATGTTGATGGCCAAGCAGGGCAAACACGACGAGGCTACAGAGATGCTGAGGACACTACGGCAGGTAATGCCACTCCGCTCTCTGCTCAGGTTTTGTCTTTGTAACCCTTACGTAAGGGTCGGGTCAAAATTGACCTGTTGACAATGTGAATGGAAGAATACTCTGTCAATGTCATTTTTCACCCTGAAATATGATGATTTTTTTACCCAAAATACACAAAAATTACTTTAGAAACGCCATCCTAAGTTTGTTTACACTAAGGTTGTACTGTAAATCGATGCGCAGCCGGTTTAGACCCAATGGTAGTCATTTCGCAAATTTAGCGTAGGCCAGCAGAACTGCGAGAGGGTTTGCACTGCTGTCGAAGTGGTCACAGCAAACTTCAATCGTGGGCAATCAAAGCGCCTCCTTTCATTCCCTTGAAACGCAGCATACCAGTCATGCACAGGGTTTTTTTTTGGGGGGGGGGTACTTTTAAAATGTATTCGGTACAGTTATGAGTTATAAAAGTCGTTTGTAATATAATCCAAGTACCCTAATATTCAAGAAATGTAATTTTCAAGTAGTTTCTCTAATACCAAATATGCTCATGAAGACAATATAAAAAATAAATATTTCTGCAATATATACGGTATTTGTATGCAGTGGCCCCCCGCTATCGGCCGGCCTGCAAATAGCGCAAATCTATCGATCGGGGATTGACAACTAGTGTGCCACTGCTGAGGCACAGTAGTAGAAGAGCTCATGTTGATCACTGGAATTGATCACATTTCAATTAATTGGCCCAAAATGTATTTATTCATCACATATAACATATCTTTGTTTATCCATCTATGCCAGTGACTTACAGAGGCTGACAGAACTACTTAATGATCTTTTATTAGATGGTGGAAAGTATAGAATTGACATGTACTTTGTTACGTCCATGATGTTTTGTGGCTGTTAATTTGTTTGTTAACCTGTGTACGAGAGCTCTTCCCCTGCTCCTTCCTGATTGGTGGCCTTCGTCCCCAACTCAGCTAACCAATCAGTGCAGGGGAGAGTATAGCATACTTATAGCTGCTCTGCCATTGGCTACTCCGAGCATCTTAGCTGTGTGGTTAGGTAGCGTCCTCGTCATTCGCCCCTTGGACCCATGAGGCGTTCCGACAGTTTTACGTAAATGTGAATCACCGAGAAAAAGTGTTCGCCAGTCTGGCAATCGCCCGCTATGCTGATGTTTGCGAAGGATTGTTAAAAGCCGACAACATCCTTGGATCAGTTATTTACAAAACACCAGGCAAAAACCATTTCTGAGAGAGAACATGAACTATAAAGAGGGCAAAAAACGTTAATTGACCATCATTTTTATTCTTTATTCGTTTTTTTTTTACATTTTGCACAACTCTCATTTATTGTGAAATAATCTATTTGGAACATGTATTTGTTACATATTTTTTATGCATTTTGATGCTTTAGAAAACATTTATGTCTGAAATTAGGGTGGCCTTGGAACGGATTAGGGCATTTACATGGAAAACGCGTCTCTACTTACAAAATGTTCTAGTTTAAGAAATTTCTTCCAGAACCAATTGCGAGAATGTTGTGTTTAAGATTGTTGACCGAGCTATATCGAGCGGTGTATCCTGGATGGGGATGTTTGTACCAATGACCTCACGACTTATTTGCATGAGAAAGCACTGGATCATGCCGGAGGAAAAAAAAAAATCAAGGGCCTTTCCCAGACTGTTCCCACAAAGCAGAAGCATAGGTTTGTCCAAAACGTCTCGGTCGGGTTGAAGAGTTCAAATTCACACGAGACCAAAGGATATACAGTACCGCTCAAACAACCCATTGACTTAATTGATTCTGACTATGACGGTGGTGATGACAACCCCTGTAGATTGATTAAAAAGTGTCTCTCGATGCTTTGGTCCATGAAGTGTTCAGACCTTCCCGACTCGACACTGACGAAAAGAGTGCGTGGGATATTGCGCTGCCTGATTTTGACGAAGCAGCAGTGTCCCTGCCCGGTTGCTCAGTTGCTTTCAGGCTGACTGCGGTGGAGATGATTCCCAGGGTCTCCTTATTTTCAGAGCTTCTCATTGCACGGCTGCTCGCTGTTGCTGTTTGTGAAAGAGAAGAGGGGAAAGCCCCTGTACAGACTCCATGCCATGTCACAAATGTTGGAAAATAAAAGGGCATAATCCAAAGCAAAAACCTCAATATCTACGGAAAGTATAAAAATGAGTTCCATTCACCTGCACGGAGCAAAATACATTTTTTTGTTTGGCTTTTGATGATCAACCTTTTCTTTTATGACTACCCCGAATAATTCAGAATTATTGAAAGGAATGAAGGTTAAACACGAATAATGCAATGTTTACCAACGGATAGTTCTTTAACCTTTTCAGTGACAGCGGTTACTACAGTGGACAGTTTATGGTGTTATTAGGTTACAGGGTGCATCGAAGGGTAAAACACCTCTCAGCGTGATACACCACAGCAAACTCAAACCACAATATTGTCAATGAATAGTTTACTTTCAACTGAGCTATCGCGTCGACGAAGGCAGAATTGTTGGATGCAGATTTCTCTGGTGTGTGTACCTCATGTTGTGGCCGGTGAGCGTAGGTGTTCCATTTTCAAAACATCAGTCATTACAGGTCCAGTTTCCACAAGACAAAAACACATTATTGTGCATTTCTGGCTATTCCATTACATGGCGCTGCTATTGTGGAGCCTGAGAACGCAAATATTTTCAAATGGGACTCTCATTCTGGTGGTCTACAGTCTACAGCACTGTTATTTCACTTCTTCAGCAATGTGCCCAGTAGATTTACTGCATCGCTAATGTATCAATGAGTTGTATGTCAGAATCTAAAGCTATACACTATACGCCAGTAATGTAGTATTGTACTTTCAAGTTGATTTGTAGGTGTTTTGGAAAATGTACACCAGTTGGGGTTTAGTTCAGGGGTGTCAAACTCATTTCACAACATGACTATTTTCTCATGAAAGTTGGCTTACGGCTCAACAATGTTGTCACTTCTTAAATGATTATAATGGCTAGGCCCATGCAACCGCATGGCCAGTGGAGAGTTGAGACAAGAGGCTGCAGTGCTCACTAAATCCAGCGACTCTTTATTTATTTATTTTTTCCATTTTATGGAGTCAGTTGTGAAATTAGCGTGTCTATATTTAAAAAACTTGTTTCATAATCCCGATATGCAGCCGAGCATCACCGGCCCATTGTTTGCCATTCAAACGTTTAAAAATTCAAGCGGGTGTTGACGGGTCATGTTTTATCAACCGCTTATGTTTGCAACTCAGGCAGTTGGGGTTGAGCCCTGCGAGTTCTGCGCAGCGACGGCATGCTAACATGCTAACATGAAAGGATACAAAGCATGCACTGTTGCTGCTTCAATGGATGTCATCAGGTTTAAAAGACTCTCAGTTCCACATTGCTGCAGGAATAGAAACTGACACAGCGCATCAGTCACGAACAGAGAGCGCCGTAGTTTTCCTGACATGTTGGTCCATTGTCCGATGACCCCTGATGGATCGTTCCCAGTTAATGCTGGAGAGGGGGGGGAGGGCGGGGACATTTCTGTGAACTGGTTCCACTCCAAAGAACAAAGTTTTACAACGAGATGAGATTATACTTTAATGCCGCGTTGCAGCACATGATATACAGGGCCGCGATAGCCCATTTTTAAGGTAAGGAAGCCCACGCAAGCATTACATGGACAGAAAGAAAATGTGAAATATCACTGGTTACGAGGTTCCCTTGTATGTTGCCCGAGAACAAAGACGATCAGTGCAGACTTGAGCCTAAGTAGACACTGATTAGAAGCTGGTCTGTTAGCAGCTAATGACGAGGCCACCTTCTTAATCACGACACTGCAATGAAGCTACAGTTGCCATCCATATGCCATTTCCCTCTGGGATGTCTCAAACATGAACCATAACATCCGTTTCTGTGGGAACCTCCCTCAGTGTTTGCCTCAGCGTTTCTCTGCTGGCGTTTTGGTTTTTTTAACGCGATAAAGCATAGAAGCTACTCTGATGGTGCCACACAATCAAAAGCTAAAACGTGAACTCATTTGGACTATTGTCAGAAAAAAAGAATTGTGTATTTAACTCAACTTTCCGATTTTACAAAACGTTGATTTTAAATCCGGCAAGGATGCCCCTCCCTTAAAATTTCCTTCAACCCGTTTTCTCTCTCCCGCTATGACAGTTTTTTTAATAAGTGCTTCAAACGGATTATTTCTTACTCCTAGTTGAAGTTTACTGTAAAACTGTCACATAAAACCAAAGGGCATTGTGTATTTAACCCTATGTTGCATACGGGTTACTTCAGTAACCACATTCAAGTTACCAGTTTTAGTTTTTAAATCCACCGCGAGATGTCTCTAGCGTGCGCAACAGCAAAAGCAACATGGCAGCCTCCATGAGGAAAAGGTGAGTGTGAAAGAGGGTCCACAAAATGTTGAATAATTTCTATCCGTGAGATGAAAAGGTCCAAATACCCTATTGTACTTGTGCAGAAGAGTATATAGAACATATAGAACACAATAAATAACAGTTTCTATGTGTTACCTATCAGTACTGCCATGCTTTTTGGCAAGGTAATTGTAGTGATTAAGTTATTATGCACACGAAGTACCTGCACTTTGGTTTTCCCAAAATTGTGAATTTATTATGATATTTGGCCATAATCTACCCTAAATTTAAAAACAAACCACAATTGAATAACTCCTGCAGAAGCCATGCAACATAGGGTTAAACACCAATTTGTTCAACCAAACCATAGCTGTGTAAGCAAAGTCCACTAGCTTCATACTAACATATCATGTGAAATGCCATAAATGGTCTTCGAGACTACCCTCTCCCCAGCCACTTCATCCACCCCTTTCGGAGGGATCACGATGCGTTCCCCAGGCCAGCCAGGAGACGTTGTCACTCCACCGAGCCCTGGGTCGTCCCTGGGCATTAATGTCAGGGGTAAAAGCACGGAACACTTCACAAAGGAGGCTTTCGGGAGGAATCCTAATCAAATGCCCAAGTCACCTCATCTGGCCCCTCTCAATATGGAGGAGCAGCGGCTAGATTCTGAGACGATTGGAGGGAGAGAGACAGAGAGAGAGAAGATACACAAGACATTTTATTTCAAACTCAGTTCATGTCTTCTCAAGTCTTTTGTTTGCTCACCTTGACCAGAGTTTTCTAGGAATATTGGCGAATGTGCTTGGTGAACATGATCTTGTTATCAGCATAAAAAAAAAAATTTTTAAGTATTTTGTTGGCCGACCTGTCATCTAAGCCAGGTTCGGAATACGGTATACTGTAAGTACAATTAACAAGAATGAAGATGGCCTTTTTTAGGAAGCTATCATTTTTAAGGATGAGCCACTTCAGTGTCACCATCAGACATCAGCATGGAATTGAAAGACAATTCCAAGTAATAATGATCTAATATCCTGGATGGTAGATTAGAGGCATAACAGGTATGTGATCTTTGAAAAAGGTTATCATGTGCTGCAATAATGGATTGCGTTTGTTTTTTTTTATCCACTTCCTCTGTCTCCATCATTCTATGTTCAGAGCAGCACTCCGATGTTGATCCTCTCTAGTGACCTTGCTAATGAAGGGTCAGCCGATACTTTTCTTCTCTTAAAATAATTAGATATTTAGCATTTCTATTTGGTTTTTTTGGCATGTATATTTCATGAGGGTTCAGTTAACAATGGACTTGTATCCACCACTGGCGTAATATATGCACATGAACCGAATTGATTATACTCTCCACAGATTCAGGCGCTGGTGTAGGAAAGCAGCCCCAAATCATAAACGAGCCTCCACCGTATTTCGCAAGAGCCGGAGTGTTGTTTTTCTCATACGGCAAGCTTTATTTCGAGAATGCTTTTTCATGGGGACAAATAATATAATCTTACAATAATGACTATGTTTACCATTCAGTCAAAGCCTCTGTCATTATTTCCTGTGCTCCAGAAACCATTAGGCAGCCTAGAGATGTGACTCATACCTTTTCTGTAGGAGACTGAGCCTTGCTCGCCTCTTCTTGCTCGCTCAGTCTTCAGGGTATGGCAAGCTCGGCTCCGTCCTCGCACCAACACACACACAAGGACACTCTAAGCCTGTACCTATAACCCATAAACAAAGTGTGATTTATTCTGTTTTAAAATTGATATCGTAAATGTCGCCTGCATTTACGTAAGATTGTGATGTTTTTATGGGAACAGCTTGGGTGAGCATCAGTAAGGAGATATTTTGTCATGTAATTACACAATCATACATTATATCAGACATGGGCAAACCACGGCCCGCGGGCCGGATCCGGCCCGTTGGGCTTTTTAATCCGGCCCGCCGAAGGTTGGTGCACAATACAATTAAGGTTCGATATAAATGATTGCATTCATTTCATTTGGACTTGTAATGACAGGCATTTCAACGCCAGATGGCGCAGTTACTTGAAGTTGCAGAGCACAGGGAGGGAGGGGGAGACGATACGGAAGCCAGCAGTAGCGCCAACTCAAGCAACTCCCGCTCGATACGACGGAATAAGTGTGTCCGCGTCGCTATTTTCTATCATTGGATCCAAAACAGCGACATGCAAGTGACTCTTTGTTGCAGTGAGTTTTACTGCAATTGCGAACATTTTCACGTCCTGTCGATCATGGCATCTAAACGAAGAGGAAGAGTAATGGCCACGGTAGAGAAAGTGAAGTGTATCTGATTAAACGAAGCGGGTTACAAAATACGAAACATTCAGGAGATGTTTGGAGTCTGAAAGACTCAAATCTACAAGACTTTGAAAAACGAGGAAGTGATTTGTGCTAGGTCCGATTCTGGCTATTTCCATGCCCAGAGTGAATTGTGTTACGGGGAGTGAACAGCCCTCTTTTGGAATGGTTTGCCCCAGCAGCACGGGGAAGGGCGTGCGCTTGTTTGTACGGGGCAGTATTGAATACAGCGGCACATAAACAACACTCTGATGTCCGGTGTCTTTCTTATGCACAAACCATACAGAAACAAATAGCTTGCGGCTTGACGGACAGTCGAGTAAATAAACGTTTCCTTGAATGGTTTGACTGCTATCGTGCTAAAAACTTTCCGCAAACTGGACCGCTAGAAAGAGAGGAAGCGAGTCCCAGAGCGCTAACTATGAGCATAGAAGACTTCGAAGCGTCCCGTGTCTGGCTTCAAAAGTTCGCTACGCGACATCAGCTGAGCAACGCTGTCATGTGTGGTGATCGAGGGGAGGTCAAGTCAGAGACAATGAATGAGTCGAAAAAAAAGCAACCAGGTCTCTTACACGTCTCATTTTGGAGCAAATAGTCCTAACTTTGTTATATTTTGTCATATACTGTACCTGTACTGCTTGCTGCAGTTTTTGGCCAACATATTGTTGCACTTTGTTGCTTGTGTTGTCACACATGTATGTTGCTCACATACTTGAACCTTCATACAGGACATATACCATAGTTGTTTCACCGTTCACATTAAAAAAAGTATGGTAATACTTTTATGCTTTTGTTCTGTTGATGTTTGGTATGGACTGTCAACATATAATTTTTTTTATATGTACCGTATCTTGTCCTGACACGGCCCACCTGTCAAATTTAAAAATCAATGTGGCCCCCGAGCCAAAAAGTTTGCCCACCCCTGCATTATATCATTGGGAGCAAATTCTAAATGCTGGTTGTCTTTAATGGCAAATTACTTAAGCCATCATGTATTGTAGACAATTGATGAGGACGCATCAGTGTACAATGCTTATTTTTCCAGTCCTTGGTATCAATTGATCCTCTAGTAAATGATGCTTTTAAACCAAGCCATTTGCATGACGATTGAGCCTCTCCCTCCACCAATTTAGTTCGGTAACCTTTTTGGTAAATCTAATACTTGCAGTAAAGCAAAACAACACAAATACTAAATTGAGCATGCAATGTGATTAAGATCCGGCCACCTTTTTTAGATCCACACACATGGTTACTATGAAATAAGACTTCTGTATTTAACACAGCAGGCCCACCGCATTAGTCACACTCCTGGAGTAACAGACAGCTTCCCTACTGAGCGTTTGAGCTGCGAGAGCCAATGCTCTCATGTCAATCAAGCCTGCCCTTCAGTTGTGAAAGGATTCTTAACCACTCAGCCATGGCTGCCTCAATGACGTGCTCATTATTTGCAGGTGTATTCGGTTGCTTTTTTTTACTTGCCGAGCTGGCTGGCTGACATTTTCTACTTTGCGATCTTGGTCATCGTCATATCTTAAAACATACAACTCGTGGATAAACGGGTTTTTCAAAGGGCTGGGACAAAATAATTATATTGTCACAACAAGTACTGTACATTATTTTCTTGGACATTATTATTGTTATTATTATTATTATTATTATTATCGGGCGGCCCGGTAGTCCAGTGGTTAGCGCGTCGGCTTCACAGTGCAGAGGTACCGGGTTCGATTCCAGCTCCGGCCTCCCTGTGTGGAGTTTGCATGTTCCCCCCGGGCTTGCGTGGGTTTTCTCCGGGTGCTCCGGTTTCCTCCCACATTCCAAAGACATGCATGGCAGGCTGATTGAGCACTCTAAATTGTCTCTAGGTGTGAGTGTGACCACGGATGGTTGTTCGTCTGCATGTGCCCTGCGATTGGTCGGCAACCGTTTCAGGGTGTCCCCCGCCTACTGCCCGGAGACATCTGGGATAGGCTCCAGCACTCCCCGCGACCCTAGTGAGGATCAAGCGGTTCGGAAGATGAATGAATGAATGAATTATTATTATTATTATTATTGTTGTCATTATGACTAGAATAGAATGCCTTTATTGTTACTGTACATCAGGTATATGACAAAATTAGATTATAATAATCCATCTGTTTTAAACACCATTTATGCTGATCATGGGGTGCTGGAGCCTATCACAGCTCACTTCGGGTGAAAGGCGGACTACACCCTGAACTGGTCGTCAATCGGTCGCAGGGCCTATATAGAGACAAGCAACCATTCCTACCCAGATTGACACTGTCACCGAGTGCTAACCGATCCCACGCTGCCCGCACACCAGTCAGGCGAGTGTACCACTACACCAGTGGTGCCCAACTAGTCGACCGCGGTCTAGACCGCGGACTGATCCCATGATAGGAAGTCAGTGTTGCCAATTTACCGACTTTGAAGCTATATATAGCGAGTATTCAGACCCTCTCGAGCAACTTTTTTTTCTACCGACTTATTTTGGTGTTATGGGAGACTTTTGGAGTCTGTGGCATGAAGGCACGTTTTTAAGGCTGTTCCCAACGAGCAGCGGCTGGTGCTGCTGTTGTTGTTGTTGGTAAGCACACAAGTCAGGGGTTTTGTAGGGTTATTGTCTGTTCGTGTCCCCAGGTTTCGTCACCTCCGGTAAATCTGGCCTTTGTTTCCACCTCTCCCAGATCCTGAGGGCGAGTCCAGGGTCGGTGGTTAGGGTTAGGATCATTTCGGCGGTCCTGTGGATACTTGGGCAGTTGAACACGTGCGCCGCTGTTTCATCCCCGATGCCGCATTTCCTGCCGCAGGGCTGGTGTTGCTGTGGCTACCCCCAAATGAAGCCGCTGCCGGCTGATCCCGCCGGATTTACAGTCAGGGCTGGATGTGAATGTAAACTTTTCTTTGTCTAAAATAAACTAAAAAAAAAAAAACAAACAACAAAAAATAACAATTACAAAAGAAACGGGGGTGTTGCGATGTTGACACTGGACTGGTAGATATCCGGAGGTTGGCTCCTTGAAAAGTAGCCCTTGGGACAAAAAAAAGGTTGGGCACCCCCCTGCACTACACCATCGCCGACTTCGTTTGGTGCATAGGAAAAGGTAATAAAATAAAGCACAAAGTATAAGACGGCAAATGTTGGAAGAACAAGAACTAGTACAAAAATCACGGTAACTGGACAAACAGGTAAAGTGGCTTTACGTATTGCACACCGGAAATGGGTAGAGATGCAACATACAGTACTGTAATTTGAATTGCTTTTAAAATGCCAACTTTAGATCTGTACTGAAAACTACGGTAACTGGGAGAGGCTCCAGCATGCACGCAACCCTCGTGAGGAAAAGGCAGTTTGGATAATGGATGGAATGGATGGATCCTGTTCAGGATAAGCGGTGTTGAAAATGAGTGGATGGATGGGTGGATAAAGTGAGAGCATCAGCTTTTGTCAGTACTGTACTGATAGCTCCTCTTTGTGTATACCGTAAATTCCGGACTATAAGCCGCTACTTTTTTCCCAAACTTTCAACCCTGCGTCTTATTCAGTGATGCGGCCAATTTATGTAATTTTTCTAACGGCCGCCAGGGGGCGCTCAAGTAGAAAAGGTAAGATTAAGACCGGTGGAATATATGCGTCGAGGAAGACTGCAACTTCTTGTCTTGTGCAATTAAATTAGCGTGAACATACCCTCATCATGGAAAATGCAAAAAGAAAGGCATATGACGCAATATGTTGACATGTTTTAATGTGGGCACATGCGGCTTATATACAGGTGCGGCTTGTGTATGTACAAGATTGGTTTTCCTCTAAAAATGTAGTGGGTGCGGCTTATAATCAGGTGCGCTCTATAGTGCGGAAATTACGGTACTTTGTAATGGAGCTGCCTTTTAGGCTGACTGTTCAAGAAATGAATTTTGTTTTCTACAAACTGCCCGAATTACAATGCTTTCATGCCAGATGTTTGTGGTAAAATCACAACAGAGAATGCACTATGGCAATCAAGGCAAGAAAAAAAAATCTCCAACAGAACTCACTTTAGGGCATTCCCACCAGTCCACATTAACAGCGCCCTCCACGAAATTCCCCCCCCCCCAGCATCTGAAGTTCGCTGCCCTCTGATATTGAATGCGGAAGTGCTGCATGCATACAGTCTTCAACAATAGAAATGTAGAGCTTGAAATGTGCAAAACCTACAATAATTCAAAAAGGCGAAGTGAGTTTTTGGGTGTTTTATAATTCATTTCGCCATAGTGGACGACTGCCTCACGGTACGAAGGTTCGAATCCTTGCCCCGGCCTTCCTTTGTGGAGTTTGATTGTTCTCCCCGGGGGCCTGAGTGGGTTTTCTCCAGCTACTCTAGTTTCCTCCCACATTCCAAAAGCATTCACGATAGGTTAATTGAACATTTCAGATCATCCCTGGGTGTGATTGTGAGCGTGAACAGTTATTCGTCTGTGTGTGCCCTGCGATTGGCTGTTCAGGGTGTACCCCGCCTACTGCCCTATAAGAGCTGGGATTGGCTCACATTTGCAGTCTTCGTGAAGATAAGCGCTTCGTATAATGGATGGATGGACAATTTCCCCTTCGTTCTTTAATGGCTGTTGATAAGCAATGGTCATTTTACGCAATATGGAGTTTGCATATTTTTCAAGCAGGGGCGAACCGGATTGTGGTGTCAGATTGTGTGAGTCTATTTTGCATAATTACATTTATTTTGTACCACATACCCAGTAGCCAAGCAACTCATAAGCCACAGCTGCACAAATTAGATCCAAAACAGGTCACAAGAACATTTTTGTCTCTGCAAGAATAATACAGCACATGCTGGTTTTGATTGACAGTGGAAATTCAACAGGTTTAAAAAAAAAAAAAAGTGTGATCAATGTCCACATAAGTTATGTGCCTTATGTGCTTATATTTGTGTATGCGGTGACAGTGTGTTTTCTTTCCATGTTCAGTGAGTCATGAGGTTTGTTTATATGTGCCAAATGTGTTACATAACGATGATGTCTTCGTCCCTTTAAGAGGGCTGATAAAGTGTAATAAAAAGCCAATCTGAGTGGTGTGTGTATGTGTGTGTAGGACCTGGGCATGGAATCGACATCTCTGGACGATGTATTATACCGCTACGCCAGCTTTAGAAACCTTGTCGACCCCATCACACATGACCTGATCATCAGCCTGGCACGATACGTACACTGCCCAAAATCGGTAAGTCACACGCACAAACACACACACACACAGAAGTACCAGTGTACTTCCCAAATATTGCAAATTGCAGTCAAATCTCTTTTGCACACCCACATGGGCCGAAGCGATTCATCGCTATCAGCGGATCTCTTGATTTATTTCGTCTGACTTTATTAGATTAGAGAATTGCTCTAAGTGGTTGTGTAGAAGTGTGTGCATTCATAAGGGAACTGCTTTTTTTTTGTGTTTGTTCATTCATCTAGTTTGAGATGTCATTGAGTCAGGGTGAACGAAAGCGTGACAGCTAGCCTACTAGATGAAAAATGCGGGAAGGAACAAGGAGCGGTGAAGATAAAAAGGCATTTCATGCTGACTGGCTAGTGTGTTATGGTCTTACACAAATGCCCCGAAGCTGACATGATGTGTTCAGCGCGACTGCATTTGGTCATCATGACCTAAGAACAACAAATCACTAAGGGCCTCGTGTACTGTACAAAGACGCATGTGGCTTTCATACTAAAATACGGCCAAATCCCCAAACATGGCATGCACAAATGTAGCAGTGCAGTGAAAAGTATTACATATTAGCAAACTCGCTTGGGATGGATGGTGGCAGAGCTGGATATTGAAGGGAGCGGGGATCATTGGATCTATTGAGATGGATTGATGGATCAGTTTTATGCAGAACGTAAGGGGCCAAGTAAATGACAGCATACGGAGGAAAAGAGGCATAAAGACACAGAGGAGATGTGTCTGGTTCTGGATCGACCCGAATAATGTTTTTGGATTTCGGAAATACAGGCTCAGACAAAGTGCGATAATAAAAAAAAAAGCGCACCGACGAAGTACGAACTGAAATCGCTGGTCACAAGGAAAAAAGCGCTTGCAAAAGGCAAGGTACAATGGGAACGCAGAGAATAAGCAAACAAAATGTCAAGAAGCTAATAACGTGAAGTCACAGATCAAGAGCAATAATTCGTTCATTCATTCATTTTCCGATCCGCTTATCCTCACAAGAGTCGCGGGGGGTGCTGGAGCCCATCCCAGCTGTCTTCGGGCAGGAGGCGGGGACACCCTGAACTGGTTACCACCCAATTGCAGCAGACAGAGACAAACAACTGTCCGCGCTCACACTCACACCAATTTTTTGAGTGTTCAATCAGCCTGCCGTGCATGTTTTTGGAATGTGGGAGGAAACCGGAATACCCGCAGAAAACCCACGCAGGCCCGGGGAGAACATGCAAACTCCACACAGGGAGGCCGGAGTTGGAATTGAACCTCTGCACTGTGAGGTCGACGCGCTAACCACTGGACCACCGACCGGGCTGCCCCCAAATGAATTATAAAACACAAAAAATTACAAACTAGAATCTATGAATAATGAGAGCGACTATGGAGGGTATGAAGAGGTCTGGAAAACAACAGTTGAAGCACAACAGCCAGCAAGGTCAATAATCCGACAAGAGACGAGGCGGCTTGGCAGTCTATAAATACTTGGCAAGACTTGATGGGGAAACGCCTGCAGGAGGGAAACGCCCTCCACTCCAGCTTGGACCTGAAACACAACCGAAACAGACAGAACATGACGAGACGTGGGATAAAATTCAATAAAAGTCCAAGTGAAATGTAGGAAAGCACAAGGTCCAGTCAGATACCACAAATGCTGCTTTTAACTCATTCACTCCCAAAGACGTTTTTAAACGTCTTTTCAGACTTGGTCCAGAATTGGCTGGCACTGAATGAGTTAACGATCCAGGATCTCTCTCATTTATTCCGTTACCACTTGATGCAGCTTTAATAACTCAAGGCCGTTTACCTTGAACGGTTGGGTGAAATAATGTCTCAACCAGTCAGACACACAACACAAGAACGTGTTGACAGGTTGAGATTTGAAACGACACCACAAAGCTGATGTTGAACAAACACCCGCAGAGTTTTGGATTTTTGCACCGATGAAGTGAAAATGGAACATTTCTGGCAGCACGCCTGACAATCTGTCGTGACACTCCAAATGAAGTTCTGTCATCCTGCATTCCTTTCTCTTCATCGTCTCGGCACTCTTCTGTCTTGTGTCAATTGCCTCTGCTTCGATTTCTCACAGGTGTGAGCCACAGTCATCGGTGTGCGAAGTACTGCCGTCATGCACGGTTCGCAAAAGATAGACCGTGTGAGACCGGGCTTTTCAGGCTCTGTGTGCCACTGACGCAGACATCGTTCTCCCACATTGACCCTCAAAAGTATCGGAACAGTGGATCCAATTCGGTTGCTTTTATTGTTGACTGAAAACATTTGGGAACATTCCGGATTTGATTCGGCTTTCATTTCTAGGGACCAACTTGAAAACCGGAAAGCTGTCCATAGGTGAACAATTAGCAATTGAGAAGCTGGCAAGATGGAAACTCACTCATTGCCATTGCACAAACATCTGTTTAGCCACTAAACCCTTTTGAATTTCCTGAAAATGCAAACCACAGGGTTACTAAGATACGTCAAAGAGTTACACCAAGGTATTTGAGCATATATGCGAAATCATCGTTGCATTCCTGACATGTGTGCACCAGCCCATTTTCTTTTAGAATTCATTGTAAATTACAGCCAGTGCCGTAAGCCCCTCTTCTATCACTCACTAAAAGGGGCACCAGCAAATGCGCGGCCGTTTCAAGTTGCGGCAGATGGCCTCAAAATGTTCCCAGAAACCGAGAGCACAGAATAATAATGTCAATGATTTTGAAAGTATTTGCTGGTGTTGTAACAGTGAATATTAAAAAACGCTTGGTGTAGTCAATGGGCCACAGACTTGATGCAAGTCATTGCAAGCACGGGATTTGCAACAAAATATTCAGTCTTAAACGATTCGATTCCCGATTCATTCTGAATAATTCCGTCTTTGAAATTGTGTTAAGTCGCCATTTTTTAGTTGATTAAATCGTCATCCTTAATCGTAAATAATATATTTAGTCTCGCAAAGCATGAAACCAGTGGGCTGGAATGAAACATCAATCAACGCTGTGTGAAGCAATGAAATCCCCAACTTTGCTTCATGTCAGACACACACACACACACACACACACACACACACACACATACACACGCTTGGTTGACAGATGCATTTGCCAATTAGTTGCTCCAATGGTGCATAAATCAGGCTTTTCTTACTCTCATCTCTCTGCAGTGATGTCGTGCCCATAATGCCTCCCCTTTGTTAGTCCTGCGTGAATTAGACGACTCGCTGACTAGACTTTGACTGATAGCATCGCTCTGTTTTATGAATAGCGATGAATGCCTCCAACTGTGTTGTTCAAGGCCAGAAGTCGTTTAGGACAATGTTGAACCTTAAATGTCTTTTTTTTTTTTTTTTTAATCCAACTTTTTTGCTCAAATGTTGCCAAATTTAATGGCACCCTCGAGGCTCATGTCACATTTCTGTTAACAAACTAACAAATTTCGATCTGGCAAGGTCTGAACAAAGATTGGGTGGAAAGTGGATCCCAAAAAGGAAGACTCAGATTCATGATGATGACAAAAATTGTTATTTATAGAAAAGCGAGAAACCGAGAAAGTGTGAACAGAAACCATTGGTGATAAAAAAAAAAAGCCAGAAAAGTCAAATGAGAACAAAAAAAACCCCAAACATTTGAAAACCCAAAGTCCACAAAACACACTAACATAAAATAAGTCGAAATTAGCTTGACAAAGAAAATGCTCACAAAACCAAAATCTATCGAGGCAAAAGCGACTGTGAGCGAGAGCACGAGGTCCAGAAAATGGCACTTGGGCATGAACAGTGAATCGAATAAGGTCAATAATGCAACAAACACGAGCCATCTTGGAAGTTCTTAACTACAAGGAAGCTTGATTGCATGACGAGACACACGTAGGCCGCTGAAGGGTCACGCCCAACACGCCAGCTGGTGCTGAAACAAAAACAAGGCAGAGCAGAACATGACATGATCAGCACTTGTTAAACTTCTTTAAAAAAACAACAAAAAACCATCTTGTGAACTTAACCTTGATGACTACCACATTTGGTGTGAAGTCCATTTTGTTGTTCTTGTCATGATCTCTAGCAGTGTACTGTAAACTTTTCACCGATTTCCCATTACTCTGTTCGCAAGACTTTCTTTCACCTGTTCTTCATGGCTTCATTCCGTTGTTTGCGCCTCTCTGCGTCCAATAGGAGGGCGACTCTCTGGGGGCCATGGAGAAGGTTTGTCGTCAGCTGACCTACCACCTCAGCCCTCACTCTCAGTGGAGGAGACAAGGGCTGCTCAAGCGGAAACCCCAAGCATGGTCAGAACTTCAAGTGGTATTATTTCCATGGCAAATTCCTTTTGTCATCTTCTTTTTTTTTTTTTAACACTGTCCTTTATTTTTCATACTCAATTGATTGCCAACAATTGTTACCTAATTTTAATGTAATACAATGGTACCTCTACTTACGAATGTCTCTTCATACAGAATTTTCAAGTTAAAAAAACGCCTCAATAGAAAAATATGAGGATGCAGTTAAAAGTTAAACAACCATCATTTTTATTCGTTACTCTATTCTTTTTTTACATTGTGCACAACTCTCATTTATTGTGCAATAATCTAATTGTGACATGTACCGTATTTTCACGACCATTCGGCGCACCGTGTTGTAGGGCGCAGTCTCAGTAACGGGTGCTATTTCTGTATTTTACACATACACAAAACGCACTGTATTATTGTATTATAAAACATATGCCAGTTTAAACATACGGCATGCATGCACGCACGCTAAAAACGTTAGCTTGAAGCATAGCGTAGCATGCTAAGACATGCTAAAAACACGTTTTAAAAAGGCAACGGAAGCAAAACTGAGATCGGTTTAACTTTATTTAGCCATCTTACAATGTACTCACGTTTTTTGATCAATCATCACCCAGAAATCCATCAAAGTCCTCATCTTCTGTATCCGAATTGAACAATTGTGCAAGTACCGGTAGTCCATAAAAAACGCCGGGTTCCCTCTCGTCACTCTCATTGCCATGTGGCACGCCCACCCTTCACTGATTGGCCGGCTGCTTTCCCGCATGGCTGGCCTCACTCACGGCCACTTACACGCCCACCCTTCACTGATTGGTGGGCTGCTTTCCCGCATGCCTGGCCCCACTCGCGGCCACTTACACGCCCACCCTTCACTGATTGGCTGGCTGCTTTCCCGCATGCCTGTTCACTCTCACTTCCTCTATATAAACAGCGTGTCGGCTCTCAGTCAGGATTTGGAACTCATACACTAGACGCTCCGCATTATAAGGCGTCCTGTCCATTTTGGAGAAAATGTAAGACTTTTAATGGCACCTTATGGTCGTGAAAATACGGTATTTGTTAGAAAATGTGATGCATTTGTATGCTTTAGAAAACATTTATGTCTGAATTTGGGGGGGTCTTGGAACGGATTAGGCCATTTACTTGGAAAACACGTCTCTACTTAAATTTTCTCGTTAAGAAATTTCTTCCAGAACCAATTAATTTCATAAGTAGAGCTACCACTATAGTTTACTCCCTCAGGAATTGGTCAAATGTGCATCTTTGTAGAGGCCACAACTTTCCACCATGCGTCTTCCAACTTAAAGCATTCCTCGAAACTTCAAAGCACTTCACATCCAACATGGCCAAATGAGCTCAAATTAAAAACAGATTACAAAGTACTGCTTTAACTGATCTTTCGGGAATTATCCTTCTTTTTTTTAGAGTAAGAGCCTTACTAACTCTTAACTGATGCCTAGCAATTTGAACAAGCCGCTTTTGAGCCATGACATTTTGGGGGCAGGTTTTAAGATGAATGGAAATGGACATGCATGTGGCTTTGATAGAGCTCGGGGTAAAATGTCGTATGACATGCAAGACATCAGAGAATGTTGATTTG
Source organism: Hippocampus mohnikei (assembly GCA_026261675.1). Classification (NCBI taxonomy): domain Eukaryota; kingdom Metazoa; phylum Chordata; class Actinopteri; order Syngnathiformes; family Syngnathidae; genus Hippocampus; species Hippocampus mohnikei. The sequence continues at coordinate 1,558,454 of JAKGUB010000346.1, forward strand.
TGTCTCACCGCCAATCTCCTATCATCATTTGCTCCCCCCCTCCCCCATTACTGTTTTGCAGTTGTAATGATTACATTTGTAGACATACACATGGCCGAACACAGTGGGCTTTACATTCTTGACCAGCGCCTGTCAGTTGCGACGCTCCGTCTTAGTCTGTGCAAGCGATTGGCTCCAATTCACCTACTAGAAAAGCACTACCGAAAATGGATGCACGTTCAGATGAGATCTTACTTTTCTTATGCAGTGTAACACAAAAAATGACGTTGAATACTACACCAACACCTGTGACCGGCAACTATTTTTAACGTGCAAGCATGCAATCTTCCTGACAAATGCATCCTGGTGTGAGCAGATAGCAGTATCAGATTAAAAAAAAAAAAGAGTGCAAAGATTATGTGAAATTATTCTGCACTGATGAGCAGCCTTTAATTAATTCCGCGTCGCAGGTGTAAGCGAGAGACAAGACTGGGCTCATTGAACTCTCAAGGCATCATGAGACTGTGTCTTTTTCATGGGGGACACAAATAAAAATGTCGTCCTTGCACACTGCGGAACATATGAACATAATTATGACTTACATCCCACCACGGCATCCCGACGGGCAAGTGTGTGTGTTTTCTATTGTAAAGCGTCAGGATTCTCGTTTCGCATGATTTGCACGCGTTGTTATGGCAACACTTTGTAAATGAGAAAATGCGTTTGAAAGCAGTGTGTTGAACTAAATAAGGTCTTCAAATGTAATGCCGATGAATTTGAGTATTTGTAGGCTAGCGATGTTAATTACTTTGAAAACGTACATTTTTTTTAAGGAGAGCTGCAGTTTGCGTCGAGTCATCTCACAAATGTATATTTCTTGACTGATGAGTGACTCTAAAGGTCTCTGATGTAAAATTGTAACGCAACACCCCATTAGATTAGATTAGATCACAAATTCCCCCAATGTGGGACTAATGAGGGGTGATCAAATCCAATCTAGATGAAGTTGTAATTTGCCGCGGGTAGAACTGCACTGTTTATTCGCTTGGTTGACAAAAACAAATTGTATCTGCTGGAACTGTTTACTGCAGCTCTCAGACTCCTAAATAGAGTCGTTCACGTGTCGAAAGGTGTTGAAAAGGTTTCATCATGGGCTGTGCGCTTGAATTTCTTTCACAAAAGACTCAACGGAGTTCAGGCATGATGTTATGCGTCAACGAGCCTGGGGAGCAGCTCCACCGGTTTGTCCTCGTTATGTGACCCGATCTTGTCAGTCTCATATGACCATTAGTGTATTGCCATTTCGGGGGGGTGGGGGCTGCTTCACAACAGCCCTCTCAGTAGTGTGCAGCTGGAAGGTGCAAAGGTGCGATGAAGGATCTTAAGCAGTCTCCGTGCACAGGGGCATGCAGGGGTAGCTATTTTTGCTTAAAGGGGAACTCAAGTTAAACATGTTCTTGAGGAACCGGTGTTCCCTACCCCTGCCTTAACTTCTTGGACTTTACTTCTTTCTTCTTCTTTCTTTCGTCCTCTTGCACTTCATGCCGCGTAGAGCCAACCATTGCAGCCAGGTCTCTCCATCTGGATCTGTTGTGGGCAAGGTGTTGACTTTGTTTCAGGGTCACATTGCAGGACCCAAGGTCCAGGGCTATTGTGTCCAACCAACGAGCTCAGGGGCACCTCTGGGTCGTCTCCAGCCAGCTTGCTGGGGGTTGAAGGCCAAGAGTGTGCGGGTTGGGTGTTCCTGGGGCAGGCGGATGACATGGCCGTACCATTGCATTCGAGCATTGCTGCAAGACGGGAGGCTGGTGGCTGTTTGATTTTGTCTCTTAGAGTCAGATTTGTGATGTGGTCAGTCCACGAGATGCCTTCAATCCTCCTGAGGGCCCTGGAGTCAAAGCCATCAAGCCTGGCCGCAAGAGTGTTATTCAGTGGCCAGGTTTCGGAGCTGTACAGAAGGACAGAGATGACTGAGGCATTGTAGACTTTGTTGCCCGGGATGTGTGCCGGTGGCGCCGCAGCGGTCTCCACAAGGACTGCATGACAGAGGCTGCAAGGGTCGACCTCTGTCTTGAGGTCTTCATTATTAGTCATCGTCGAGTCAAGATATTGAAAGGTGGAGACAAAGTGGACAGGGGTGCCATCAAATACAAAAGATGGTGGGTCAGGTCCATCGCCAACATGCATCAGTTTTTCTTGGGCCCAGCTGTCACTGTCCAGGCGGTCACTTCTTGGTCACCACGTCTATTTTTCTGGACTTGAATATGGTCAAATGGCACCTTCATACAGTATACAGAAGGTACAATTTCAGACCAAATGTGGCAACACCATGTGTTCCTTGGGGGGAGTTTGTTAGGTTTAGCTTGAGATGAGCACAGGACCCACAGGCAGACACAATGAACTCGGTACTGGTTTAGAGGGACAGGTCAGGGAAACCAAACCAAGAAGGCTGAGCGTAACAGCGAGTACGGCAGGGAAGCTGGCTGACGAACTGGCAATAATAATAATAATTTGATTTATAAGCGCCTTTCAAGACACCCGAGGACACTTTACAATAACAAAAACAATAAAACACAATACAGGTTGAGCAGCGGCAGCCAAACGCGCCAGCGTTCACTCAACCCGGAAGTCAGAAAGAAACCACAAGGGAGGGAGAGGGTGAGAAAAAAACACGCTCGAACTATCCTCATTTTGAGGATAATTTGAGTTAGGCAAAAAAACAAAACTCCTGCACAAGCGTTACAACAGGTCACAAGACATGAACATTGAAGGCGGTGATACAAGGGAGTGTATGCGCGAGTGATTGTCTGGTTGTGTGTGCGTGTCAGGCCGCAGCTGGTTACGTCAAGGTCTCCTCATGGAGACAGTCCTGGCTTAGCGGTCTATGGCCGAGAAGGAGAGGGTGATGGTAGGGCACGAGCTTCCATGCGTACTTTCATCAGGGCGAGGTCGAGATAGCAGATGTTGTTTTGGTAGCAGGCTGCCCAACAATTTCAGACAGCCTTGAGTCCGTGGCTTTTGTGTCTCTTACATGGCGTCGATCTGCCAAATCCGTGCTTTCTTTCAATATTTGAGCACGGATTGCAGTTCCAAAGCCGCATCAGTTTGCGGGTGAGCACAGTCGGAGTCTCTTCAGACTGGCCTTTACGCTGCAAGGGGTGAGTGTGGCAGACGAGCTGAAGACTGGCAGGCAGGTGTGTAGGTGAGACGCTCAGCCCACACTGAATTAAGGGAAAGGGAACAAAACACAACAGAGGGAGGGGCCACACGGTGGACTACTGGGGACAGACAATGTATAGATCAGTTTCATGTGACGTATGCATACATTAAGTCCGGCTGTGTGCGCATCTTGGAGGCAGAAAACACACGCTTATGAGTCGTAATAGTCTCGTGCCGTGGGTTGTCAGAATGGAAAGAGCTCACACGGAGATCTACCGCAATTTCCGCACTATAGAGCGCACCTGATTATAAGCCGCACCCACTAAATTTTTAGAGGAAAACCAATTTTGTACATACACAAGCCGCACCTGTATATAAGCCGCATGTGCCCACATTTAAACATGTCAACATATTTACAAAGAAAGACGGTACACAGAGAGAGTTTTCAAAGTTTTAATAATACAACTTAACAATAATAATAATATAACTTTCTTCCCAAACGGTGCCTGTGACGCGGCAGTAAAACGGTAGCAACATGGTAACAACACGCTAGCAACAGAATATCAACACAGTATAACAGGTCTGGTAAAAGAACATGTGTAAAAATCACGGTGAGCCGTCTTCATCTTCCTCCTGTGAACTGAAGCCATCGAAGTCACCGTCCTGTGTCGGAATTAAACAGTGTCATAAAGACCGGTCTTAATCTTACCTTTTCTACTCGCGCGCCCCCTGGCGGCCGTTAGAAAAATTACATAAATAAGCCGCATCACCGTATAAGCCGCAGGGTTGAAAGTTTGGGAAAAAAGTAGCGGCTTATATTCCGGAATTTACGGTAGTCTTTTATCAAATTCCTGCTGGTGAACACCCCTTTCAGAAAAAAACGGCAAAAGTTATGGTTACAAGTTTGACGACGTGAGAATTGGACCGAGGAGGCAATTAAGAATGCTCGTCTTTGCAAACAACAGTGACTCATCCTGGAGGCAATGTTTGCAAACATTGAAACTCATCTAATCTAACATTGTTAGCACATATCGTACAGTGCTCAGTTTTTATGTAAGAGTTCGTGGGATTTCTTTTTAATTGCCCTTACTGTTTTGTTGTCATGGTTGACACTCCTAGGTTTACGTTCATCGCGTATCATGAAGAATATAGTGTTGTGTTGAGAATAGAGTTGTCATTATTGATGGTATTTATTGTCATATGGTACAAAGACTTGTTGTCATGACCTTTTTTTTTTTTTCTGTCTACCACTGTGCTTGTCTGCTGGCATGTACTGTTGGACACTTGCAGACCGGCTGGCCCCTGCTGCCTTACTAACAAAGTGTATCGATTGCCTCCCACCAACTGTAAGTGCAGAATGACTCAGGATGTTTGCAGCACTCTTCGCCCGCAGCAGACTAAATATAATTGAACAAGAATGTCTCGTATTTAACCATGGCACACGAGGTGTGGGGCAGTGTATTTGGCAGTTGAATTTTTGCTATTTAGTGGTAGCATACAGTCAATATGGGCATACGTGTCAACAGTTGGTAGTAAAAGAATAGAATGTAGTTAAATCTATCTTCATTTAATCTTTAAACAAACCACAACAACTAACACACCTCTGTTGGTCACCGTGTCAGTTAGAAAAAAAACAATTGTCTGTCTGATAGAAATTCAAGTGTAACATTTCACGTGCACATTCAAGATGCAAAGGTCACAGCAGTATGCCGACACTGTTGTCACCTTCCCGTGACTGGGTAGGAATACATTTACTGGAATGAAATGGCACTGAAAGGATTCTTCAATCACATCCAAGGTGCAACACCTTCTTTTCATCTCACTGTGACTCATAGTTATTCCTTTTGGAAAGCTGACCTTCTTGTAGTTGTATCAACCCACCCGTGCCTCCTGCTGCTTACCCAAGTAACAATCTTGTATTTTGTGTTTTTATTTTGTTTTTGTTTTTTTTACAGTTCCATTCTAGAAAAAATTATTTGGGTTATCGTAATCCTTCTGGGGACTCAAGAAATCTCTTTCATATCTTGTTGTTAATAAACACGGTGGCTACTGGCGGCTTTTGTGCAGGTTTACTGATGCCACGCTCTAGAGTGCCTTAACTCTAGCTCACTGAACCAAACGGGAAACTGTAAGCTACATCATTCTGTGTGACCCCGTTGAGAATAATTACGAATCTGATCATTTTTGCTCCATGTGATGAAACTGCGTAGTGCTAATAGTGTTTCTATTAGCACACCTAGACCATGACCACAGTTGTGTGGCATCAATTTGTGGCTTGTTTGTCTGGAGGCCAGGAGCCACATCAGTGTTTGCGCAACAGTGTAATGGAATTGGCTATTCTGTATTGTCATATGGGAATGCTTTTTTTCAGTCTGACTTTGACACAGCACAGGGTCGCTGTCAGCAACTGCACATCCTTCTCAGGACAGAGCAGATTTGATTTTATATTTTTGATTATTCTCTTTCTATTGCAAAGTATATTTTCTGTCCTCCACACAATTCAAATAAGTTCATGCAATAAAAGCATGTATGCATGTATTTTTCATCAATCAGGGGTTTTCCCCAGTGCTTTATATGCCTGGTAGGTCGCTTCACGTTCGCCACCTCGCCAATGACGAAAAGGGAAGTGGCCATGTCAATATTTCAGACGCTTCAACATTACTTTTGGGGATCCTGGCTATCAAGCATGCACATTGCATACAGTAATCCCGAAATCCTTTGGCAAGTGACGCACTGGAATCATTGCAATGTACAGTGATCCCTCGCTATTTCGCGGTTCGTTTATCGCGGCTTCAGTGCATCGCGGATTTTTTCAAACATATTCATAATTTTTTTTTTAAGTCTTCAAAAGGTCCGCTAGAAGCAGCTTAAGTCAGCAAAACAACAGCGAGTCACATAGAGCAACATATACGGTGCTACATGTACAGTATATGTTTACTGTATTTTGTTTTTCATAAACTAACCTAACTTATACATGTTTAAATCTATTAGTATACAGCATTAAGTCATGTTAATTACTTCCAAATTTACTTCTACATGCATGTATACCATTAAATTTAGCCTTATAAATATTATGTACATGTACCTATATGGGGGGAGGGGTCGCTACTTTGCGGATTTTCGTTTATCGCGGGTGGTTTTGGTCCCCATTGACCGCGAGAAACGAGGGATTACTGTAATCACAACGTCACTTGTAAAGCCAATCATGCATTATTTACATCTGCCGGTGGCGGCATGCTAGCAAGCGTTATCTGTTGCGATCCAAAAATGGATGAAAACATGAATATTTTTGCGTCCTGCACCAAAAAAAATCAGCCATATTGACCCGAGTCGCATAAAATAAGATTGCATTCCTGCCACTAGCATTGGTGAGCTGAGCCGCTAATCATCATATGATGGCAGTTGACGGGCGTTTGCTATTTGAAGAAGTTAAAAGCTTGCCTATCATTGACATGAAACCTCAGCACATCTACAAGACACGTACAACAAATCTCAAGATTTTTACATCTCGTGAACGGGTAGGATGGAAGGAGGGGAGGGGGCGTAACGCACCCACTCTGACCACCAGCTCAGACCGTTCAAGCGCTCTGTCAATCAAGTTACGTCACGAGTGCGGAGCGAATAGAAACCCAACGAAGGCGGTGACATCAGGGAGGTGATTTGCGCCTTGTTATCGTATGTCGAGCATCCGCAGCTTCAGCGCTAAGCTTATCGTCTCCGTGTGGAGTCTCGGGATCCCAAAAATTTAATCTATAAAAATAAAATCCCGACATCCATCCAGCGCCTGTGCTGGTTAGGGGTCAAGGTTAAGCTAGAACCTAAGATGATTTGCATGAATAATATATATGGTTATATATAATTGGTTTTGCAAGCCATGCAAAGTAAAGTGTTCAGCCCGACCTCTTCGTTGAGCAAACCAGTAGATCGGCCCGTTGTGCCCGGCTCACTTAATTCTTTGCCAGATCTATTTGTTCCAGTGGGTTTATTTATAGAGACTACAGCTTTAAGTGCTACTCAAAAGCAATTTTTCATCTGCAAACTTCAGTGTCTTAAACTCTCAATCCCCCTTAGTGTCAAACTGTCTGCATTCCCCTCAGCTGCCATATTTCTGATTTACAAGTGTACCGTTTCCGTGAGCAACCGAGGATCAAAGCTTGCGCTCGGTACGGTTTATCTCATCAGGAGTTGTCCACAGTTTGTGTGTACTGACCGGTCGATTGTTTTGCACTCGTTGGACACTTCATTAGGGACACCTGTACACTCAGCTGAAGTAAAGTCCAAAGATAAGAGTGGTTAGTTTTGAAGAATTATAATTACCGTAATTTCCGCACTATAGAGCGCACTTGATTATAAGCCGCACCCACTACATTTTTAGAGGAAAACCAATTTTGTACATACACAAGACGCACCTGTATATAAGCCGCATGTGCCCACATTAAAACATATTTACAAAGAAAGACGGTACACAGAGAGAGTTTTCTAAGTTTTAATAATATAACTTAACAATAATAATAATATAACTTTCTTCCCAAACGGTGCCTGTGACGCGGCAGTAAAACGGTAGCAACATGGTAACAACACGCTAGCAACAGAATAGCAACACAGTATAACAGGTCTGGTAAATGCATTTCTTTTTGCATTTTCCATGATGAGGGTATGTTCACGCAAATTTAATTGATGCACAAGACAAGAAGTTGCAGTCTTCCTCGACGCATTTATTCCACCGGTCTTAATCTTACCTTTTCTACTCGAGCGCCCCTGGCGGCCGTTAGAAAAATTACATATATTGGCTGCATCACTGTATAAGCCGCAGGGTTGAAAGTTTGGGAAAAAAGTAGCGGCTTATAGTCCGGAATTTACGGTAATAAATAATTGTGAATTTTTAGTTGGCAGTGGTGTATGACACCGAATAATATTTTGGTTATCTCGTTTAACTGATAAAACATTCATGTGGAAGTCATAGCATATGGCGTTGCAGTCATGTAATTCTTTGAGATCCACAAAGTGTCAATTCTGACTTCTGTTCAGGATTACATGATGTCACATCATTTGTCTGGTTGTAGTTTGAAGGCGGTGCTGTCCACACCTCCATCCAGCGGGGCGCTGGATCTGTCCGGTATCCCTCTGGTAGCCCGCGACATGGAACGTCTGTGTGCACACCTCCAGCACCACGCTTCCGCAGTAGTAAGCTTGGAGCTGGGCTTCACTGAGCTGACCGATGAAGCCTTCCTCCTGCTCCTGCCCACCCTGGCTGCCCTACCTCACCTGGAGACGCTGGCAATGAACGGAAACCGCCTGACCAGGACTATTCTGAAGGAGCTGACAGATGCCTTAAAGGTTTCTCCCGCGTTAGCGTTTTGTCTCTTAAAAGAGTATTAACATGAAATTCCTGTGAGTGTTTGTAACAGAATTACATTAACAATCTGTCTTGGAAGATGATGATAAAAGCACTTTTCCAAAGCACATTTGTCTACATAACCTTGCATTACCACACACACACACACACATATATATATATATTGGCACCTGCAGTGGGTGGTGTTCTGCCCTAACTTTGCACAGCCACTGTTTTTCAAAACATGAAGTGGCGTTGCATGATGAGGCAATGTCACAAAGTAGTCACTGTAGTGATTTGCATTTTACACTGAGAAGAATTGTGACAAGCAGATGTTTTTCCTTCCCTAGGATCCCAATAGTTTCCCAAGTGTGACATGGATCGACCTGGGAAACAACGTGGACATCTTCTCCCTGCCTCAGCCTTTCCTGGTCAGCCTAAGGAAGCGCTGTCCAAAGCAGGGCAACCTGCCCACCATCCTGGAGTTCGGTGAGAGTCAGGCCAGCGAGCCCCCCGAAAGGCTGAAAGTCATTGGTGAAGACGAGGAGACCGACGACACCAACAGGACTGAAAGCATGGGAGAGCTGCGGTCCGAGGTGGAGGAGGAACTGGACGGTGAGCTGGAGATAGAGGAGATGATGGAGGAGCTACTGGACTTCGATAGGGAGGTGCAAGGGAAGGAGGATGAAGACGAGAGCATGTGGACCGTCGAGGAGCAGAGGAAAGCCAGGAGGATGATGACACGCGATGAAGAGTTGGACAGGAAAGAGAGGCCGGGTCGATCGGCGGTGATGGCGCAGGATGAGGATGACACGCAGAGCCGCTCCTCCCCATTGTCTTGCTCCAGCCCGTCGCGGCACTCCTCCGCGGCTGCCGAGCCGACGAGAGCAGAGGAGGATGATTTTGACAACGTGACTGACCAATCAGAGCATTTGACCTGATTGCTGCTCCTTTCTCATCTCTGCTGAAAATATTTCTCCTGCCGTGTCAAGGTACACGCGTGGCAGGAAGCAAGGGAAGACTTGCTCCCAGTTTGAGCAAGTCAGATTTAACCAGATAGGTGGCAAACTATTAGATGACAAGTGTGCGGACAGGATTTGTCAGCTAACAAATTACCTTGGCAGGCTAATGCATAAAACCACTCGGTAATTAATAAGCTATTTATTGCAACTCATCCTGTTTGAAGTTTGAGTCAGGACCTTCTCGTAACGTCATTGTACCTTCATGTGCCTGGAATATGTCCCGTTAATGGTTAGGTGTCTGTCATGAGAGGTTAAAAAAAATAATATCAGTCAGGCTCTTTAAAAAACTGTTGAAAGGGCCACCCACATGAAATCAACAGAAAACCAGATAGATTAGGAAGACGGAGAGATTCAAACGTTCAAGTTTGTCTCAATAGGCGGGCACGTTAGCAGATAAATAAATAGAAAGACGTAAAAAGCTGTTTGCTTGCTGTCCTCTGCTGACAGTTTATATTGACTTGCGCTATGATCACGTCCGTGCATGCTATCTTCTGTCAGCAAATTGATTTTTGCACCTATTTGACCTGATTTCAGTTCTCGAGTCAATTAATAGCTTACAAAAAAACTAACACATGTACATGTGGGCTGATGTTAGGTTTGTATGGTCATTTTGTAGTCTGCTTTGGAATACTAGCGACTGTGGACATACACAGGGATGAGATCCCATCCGTACTCTTACATCGGAAAATAACAGACAGTTGGTGTGCCGATTGTAATACTTCCCAATATTAATCATTCTAATACAAGCTGCTCCCCGCTCTGGTACAATTAAATTGAATCAGATGCTCATTTTCAAACATATAAAACAACAAGCCTTTTGTATTTGGTAGATTATTTCTACTGTGGCAATACTGCTCGTCCATACATTTCCATTTCGCAGTCTGTGCCCCATTTTTAAGGAACATGAATGGGATGACCAGCGCAACAGAGAATGTGCATTGCAATGTAAAAGGTGCCAAGTTTTTACTCTCTGCTGATTTTAAGGGAAATAAACCAGCTTTCATACAGTATGAAGCAGTGGTTCTTAACCTTCTTAGGTTACCGAACCCAACCAGTTAGTATGCACATTCACCGAACGAACCCTTCATCAGTGAAAAATAAATACATTTTTTTTTTTACAAATTCAAGATATTTAAAAAAAACATATTTTTTAAAACAGAAAAAAGTAAATAAAATTTCAAGAGATAAGTATACTTTTTTTTTTTTTAATTGTACGACGTACTATCACGACAGTCCCACAGCACTGATTGGGCAAGCAATGTCATGTGATCATCTGCAGCCAGTGATGGCCAAGCAGGCTTGTCATAACTAATTAACATGTCGAGTCGCGTGTGTCTTACCCTCCATGGCAGAGGCTCCGTCGAACCCCTGAGACCGATTCACCGAACCCCTAGGGTTCGATCGAACCCAGGTTAAGAACCACTGGTGTGAAGGATAGTGAAAAGAAGTCAGTAAGATATCCTTTATTGTCCCACACTGGGGAAATTTACATTATATTACAAGTGTTGTTACAACAGAGGAATACATACCAAAAACACCTCCCTGAACTTTGTACTCACATGTTCATGTTGTTTTGGACTAAGTACAGTCTACTTTTGTTATTTCTTCTGTAATCATGTTCTAAAACAGTTATTGTATGTCAGATTCACGCATTTTAAATGGACAATCTCATCATCTGTCGGTTTCAGCTTTGTTCACAATAATCTGTCGGCTCGTGAGGTTGGTTGATCTACCAGGAAAATCAATGCTCCAAAAATGACCAGAAGACGAAAACTGTTCATCTTGGCTTTGTAGCAATGTTAGGCTATATTTTAATTCCTGCTCATGCATGCGGTAGACTACTCTTGTAAGTAGCAGATGTTCATATGACACCAGCAAAAAGGTTCTCGATCTTAACTGACATCGTAAGGTCATGTTCAGAGAAATGAGAATCATGAATCCAACACCAAAAAAAATAATCAATCAGACTCAGTCCATTTTAAATCTGAGGGGTAAACCATTATTTTCATCATTCAAGATATTTCATGTTTTGGTGTAAGTAGAGTAGAGGAATATTCACTGTAACATGGAGACACCTCAAAAATCTATCAAGTTCCTGATACGTGCCCGTCCACACTTTGTTGAAAGCTTTATGATACAGTGGCTTGTGCGGTTCCTCTTTCTTTTGCGGTTCTTACGCAAATGGTGACAAATCAAGTATTTCCATGCAATTCACTTTTTCATGGGGCTGGAAAAAAAGCCGTACAAGTCCAGTGCTGTACTTGAAGATTCTTCCCTTTAATGTAAGCCATGCAACCATTTAGTGTCCAAATGTTCTCATGCTTAATCATCCCAGTGAGCCCTTTAAAACATAATTAGTAACATTTGTGACAATGCGCAAATATCCACTACTGGTCATTACATTGCAAATTTCAGAAGTCATACCGAATCATTCATTGCATGCATCCTCTGAATAAGTGACGCGAGAGACGCGATGCTCAGGTTTATTATTGTTTGTGGAGATGTGGATGAGACAGCTGAGAAGTGTTCCCCCTTTATGCTGCTGTTAATCAAATATCAACCCCTTCTGTTTGCCAGCCTGTCAGTCAAAAACCAGATAGGTTCAAAAGAGAGGGCTGCGCAAGTGTCCTGAGAAATTTGGGGCCCAGTGCCTTGTGCAAGGACTCCAGCAGTGCTCAGGAAGTGAAGTGGCCTCTCTGTAGCAAACGGTCCCTACTTGTCATTAATTTTTTTTAATGGGCCTAATCCACGAGTAAACTACTGCCACCCAAAATGGTTTAAAGATAGAATAGGGTTTCTATATTTATCAGCACTTACATGTCAGTCAACTATGTTTCGACTGTTGTAGCCACTATAGTAATTGCTTGGTGATTTCCTCTCCCATGCTGCACTCATTTCACCAAAGTGGCTCAAGGCACAGCAATTAAAACCACATTCATCACCACGGGTAAAATGACTAGACGACTTAATTTGAAGTCGTGAAATGACTGATATTTTCCTCAAATGTGGAGGATATATACATTATTTAAGGAATGGGAAGGGGGGGGGGCACAATGCACTTTAGTTGCACCTGCACAATCTAACGAGATCCTACGTGAGAGCTTTATTAAAAAAATACAACCTCTTCAATAGTAATCTTGCTGGCTTTTGACTGACACTGTCATAAATGACAATGAATTTTTGGGGTCTGGTTTTGAAGTGGTATGGACCTTGGTGTAGTGCTGAAAACCTATTAGATTGCGCAAGAACCTAATAAATCGTGTAAAAGTACCATGCATTTCCTTTGCATTTATGTTAGTGTATTTTCACAATCTTCCAGACACTTCTGCTGGATAATCCACAGTACATATACCGTTCTTCTTACCACTGCTCAAACTAAGCTTTGATTTGTGTGCTGCATTAGACGGTTTGTGGAAATGATGCTATGTACAGTATTATTATTAGTAGATTTAATTATTACTAAGTGGATCTTAACAATAAATAATATGAGAGGAAAACAGACAATGTCTTGCCAGTCATTCACAAGACATATCGCATTCACACCTTTGGACGATTTCGAGTCTTTAATTGCAGTTTTTGAAATGGACATAAGCACAAGGAAAATATGCAAACTCCACACTTTCCCAACTTCATAAGAGATTTGGACCCAGAACGTCAGATCTGCTAGGTTGACATGCTAAGCACTAGGTTACACACTGTGTATAGTCAATATATATACACTACCACACACAGACGTTCAACCATTAATCAACATCAACATCTCAGGGTTATGCCTTTTGTTTTTGTCTTGGTTGACATCTCGTGGTTAAATGTACAAACTGCACTGGGCGCTTAACGTGTCTCAGGAAAACGGTAAATTAACTTTCTTTGTCTAACCGGTACTTTAATATTAAATTGGACCATGACCTTGAGGCTACGTTGTTTATTCTAATTAAAACCTTTTGGATGTCAACTAAAGATATATAATATACATATTTGGTAATAGTTTTACAGTATATTGTGGTCAGATGCAAACAACCATTAATAAATTATGTGCCATGAAAAAATGCTATAGACTACATTTTCATCTCTTCGACATACAATACATTGTTTTACATATAAACACAAGGGAAATGTTATGTTCTAAGTGGTGATTTATTTAATATTAGCTTGCCGGTTGCCACTGATGCGGCACATCGAAAAGTGTACGTCACATCCGGTAAGTGGGTCCTTTTTTTTTGTTTTCCCGTATCCGCCATTTCAGTTTTTGAACTTAGTTGTCATCGTCCGTTATAGTGTATATGGAATTCTGACCCTTCACCTTGTTCTATTTCTAACAGTTGGACAAGACTACTGTCGTTCAGGCACCCAAAGTATTTTTGTTTTCGCGGCTGAGGTTTTGTGGCAGTGAATTGATGCGCAAACGGCCAGCTGCGGATTGTCGTCTGTTTACTAAACGTGCTCGAGGCGCTAAAGTTTTGTATGAGTTGAAGGCTTTGCGTGTGGATCGCGGGAGGGAGAGCAGCGAAGGCCCGACGTCACCTCGGCTTCGGAGTGCTTATCATGGCCGGCAATTTTGACGCGGAGGACCGCACCAGTTGGTACTGGGGTCGCCTAAGCAGGCAGGAGGCTGTGTCGCTATTGCAGGGGCAGAGGCACGGTGTGTTTCTGGTGCGGGACTCCATCACCAGCCCGGGCGACTACGTGCTCTCGGTTTCGGAGAACTCCAAGGTCTCGCATTATATCATCAACAGCATCAGCAACAACCGACAATCCGGTCCAGGTAAGATAATATGGTGTGTACCCCCCCCCCACCCCCCGCTTCTTATAATGAAGAAAGCACGCTTGCATGACTTGCAACAGTGGGGATACACATTAGTGTCGTTTCATCGTTTTCAATATAAGTCTAGCTAATATATTAATTCAAAACGTACATTTTTTAAAATTAGGGGTGTCCAAACTTTTTTTTTTAACCAGGGCTGCATTCAGAACAAATGAAAGAAAACAAGGGCCACTATAAATTCTTCACTTATTATTCGCTTGTATACACAAAAAACAATAAGTCAAGTTAAATTTATATAAGTGCATAAACATGTTATACAACTTACGCACACATGGGTAGTGGGCTGCAAATGGCCCCCATACTGTAGTTTGGACACCTTTGTTTCAGCCAAAAGAAACATATGAACATTTGATTAGGTTTTGAGCTAAATGCATGTAATGTGGACTCCCTGTAATCTGTTGCCTCAAATGAGCCTATCACAGGCTACGATTCCACTGACTGGACGATGTTTTATTGTTTACTTTACAGTATAAAGTTGTATAGTAAAACCTGTACCATCTTTCCTATCCTCCATTCCAGCAAGTTTGTCACATCCAAGGTTTCGAATTGGTGACCAGGAGTTTGACGCGCTCGCTGCTTTGCTAGAGTTCTACAAAATCCACTACTTGGACACAACCACCCTAATTGAACCCATCAACAAGTCCAAACACACGTCCTTTATCAGTGTCGGCCCGGGTGGTGCCCCTCCACCTCGCCTCGAGGATGAATATGTCAGAGCGCTTTTTGATTTCCCTGGCAACGATGACGAGGATCTCCCATTTCGTAAGGGTGATATCCTCCGCGTTCTTGAGAAACCCGAAGAGCAGTGGTGGAACGCTCAGAACTCTGAAGGCCGAGCAGGGATGATCCCGGTGCCGTATGTGGAGAAGTACCGTCCAACGTCTCCGAATTCAGCAGTTGCTTCCAGTGCACCTGCTGGTTGTCCGCCAGGAGGCCTGGGGATGTTAGGGAACTCGGACGGATCTGCAGCCCAGCCCGGAGCACCACTAATGGGAGATCCCAGCCAGTATGCACAACCTACCCCACTCCCAAATCTCCAGAATGGACCTGTCTTTGCCAGGGCCATACAGAAGAGGGTGCCCAATGCGTATGACAAGACGGCCTTGGCTTTAGAGGTAACATGAATGTGCAATTATTTACATACTTTGTGTACAGTGGACCCCCGCTATTCACAGGGGATAAGAACCAACAAAATCGCACATTACCACAAATAAATGACGCTCCCCTAAAAGTCATTAGAATTGTGTAACCATGTATATACCACAGACTATAATCCCAAAACTCTTTAATAGCATGATCGTATCCTTAAAAACACAGAATAGCGAATAGCTTAAAGCTACACACATACACAGTGCCTGTACCTGATAACAAATTACTGTAACTATGCCGTCCAGTGTAAAACAATGAACATTTGACTGCACGGCAACATTACGTAGCAGTTGGTGCTACAGTGACTCGCGCTTTAGTGTGTAACAACCCATAACTGCTGAATAAATGCAGTACGAACACAAACTGGCGTTCGTAGATAGCTTTAGCCACGTTCCGCTAAGCTGTTGAAACAATTTCAACTGGTTTTGATGGTGTGTTTAATGCTAGTTTAACCAAAACTAGTGTTAGCCAAACCAGCTGAAGCATGCAAAAAACGATTTTGCTCAAATAATTTGGGGATAAAAAAATCTCAAGCCTCTGGCTTGTCTCTAGAAATGCTTTGGTTTGGTCATACTGACTTTTGAACAATACTAGGTTAAAAAAAATCCACCAATGCAGGTGTATATTATAAAAATGCATAATTATGATCAGTGGCAATTGGCAGGTTTTTTTTTTTTAGCAACACTCAAAAAATTACTCTCATCTCCCTGGAGAACTATTTTTAAAAACAGGCCCGTTAGCTACTCATGTGGTCCATGGGGGCTACCTGCTGGTGTAATGTTTCACTTACCAGACTTGAGTTCAGGCAGGATGCATTCAGTATCCCTACCCAGTGATGATGTGAATATGAGTGTCAATGCTTGTCATTATGTAACCTGTGATTGACTGCCAACCAGTCCAGGATGTAGTCTGCCTTTTTCACAAAGTCAGCTGTGATAGACTCCTGCTCTCTGCAACCCTAAACAGGATACGTACGCTGTTGTAGAAAATGTATGGATGGTAGAGCCGTACTTACTGTATCTAAAAGTTAATATGTTAGTATAAATAAATGTTAATTCCATTTCTTGTTCACGGAAAATGCATATGATAGGACAAAGAATGTGGACCCAATTTATTGGGGATTATTGCAAATTCGCTTGTCCAATCAGTGCTGCGGGAAATTGAGTTCGCTCAGTCATTGAGTGACTGTCGTGATAGTACGTCGTGTGATTTTTTTGTTGTTGTTGTAGTTGATTTTTTTTTTTAATACATGCTATGTCGAGCAAAAGAAAAAAGCGGTCGGACGAATATTTACAACATGAATTTACATGCATCACGGAAAGTGATGGGAGTCGGTGTCCTATCTGCACGATTTGTCATGCCAAGTTGAGCAACTCAAAACTGAAGGAACACTTCTTGAATCATATTGTTATTTTTCACTAATGAAGGGTTCGTTGAATGCATATGAACTCCGTACCTCTAACAAGGTTAAGAACCGCTGCTCTAGTCATTTGCTGCAGTTTACCGAAGCCTCGTTTACAGTAGAATAACTTGTAGCTGAGCTCACTCTTATTTTCCAAGGAGGTTGCCCAAAACTGGTCCTGTTGTACAAGCTAGTGGTACCGCTCCCTCTTTTGTTCAATTCTTCTGGCTTCACCCTGGGCAAGTTTACTTGTTGTGCTTTTCCACAATAGGTCAGAGAAGTGACTCAGCACGGGAGGCACTGGACGGGATTGTTAATGATTAGCTCACATTTCCTTGTCTTGGTGTCTTGGGATACCTTTGGCTTCAGATGTAGGTCTCCTCGCCACTATTTTTTATGCAATTTGTGTGAATATTGTGCAGTTTCTACTAATGCCCTGTTGAACCGAATAATGTATCTATTGTGGTGTGGTGGTTTGCAGCAATTTCATTTCCACTTGATGCATTTTGTGTCCTACTAGTAGTTGAGGCATTGATCCACCTGCACCTTCAACACTAAAGTGTGCAAAGAGAGAGACACTGCAGGAATCGTTTGCACTCTGCCACAGTGACGCAGCATTCAAAAGCTGTGTTCACAAAATATTTTACGAAAGGTGATTTGAATAAGATTAGCATCCAGGACAGTGAGGTTCATTGGGTGAGACGGTCACACCCTGGCAGCAGAAGCAGTGTGCGCTGCAGGATATCCTCCTGGGGCCAGCAAGCACAGGAAACACCTAACTTTAATTTCACTCTCGCTTTGAGTGTGGGCTGCAGTACCGGACAAATGATTGAAATTACACACAAGCATTTACTACATCAAAACAGAGACCTTGATCAGTCTGTTATCAGGGATTGAAGTTTAAACTGTGGTACTGTATATGTTTTATGACGGTTGGAGTGGCGACGTCGCCCAAATGTATGTGGAAGTCGGAATGTACCATGGCTCTTTACTAACCTATGCTAATGCAGTAGTAGTCATCAATTTACTTGTATGACAAGCACTTCTCTGCCATAAATACAAAATCAAATGGAAAAACGCTAATTGTATCCTATTCTGACGTGTTTATTGCGCGCTGTTCGTGGCCTTCAAACATCATGTCAGGAATGTCGGAAACGGATGAACCCCTGGAATAATTCAAATACTTTTTCCTGAGAAAGGCCCTCCGAGGGCTATCACAGCTCCTCTCCACCCCTGTTTTAGATTCACCCCGTTCACACTAGTTCAGTTCATCTTTCCTTGTCTTGACTCAATTTGTCTCCCTCTCCAGGTGGGCGACATGGTGAAAGTGACTAAAATAAACGTGAACGGCCAGTGGGAGGGTGAATGTAAAGGCAAACGTGGCCACTTTCCCTTCACACACGTCAAACTGCTGGACCAGCACAACGCCGAGGATGAACTCAGCTGAGAGTGGACTGGCGGGTGCAAACTGGACATTAGTGTTAGACCCCGTTGCCTCCTTGCGGCTCCTGGTCACCACCTCACGCCTACCCTACCTGCACTAAGTAAAGTTTCTCACAATCACTCTGAAAAAACAACCACCCAAGCCCACTGCATATTCCTGACAGACCCTCACCACTACTTCCTGCTGAGACTGAGTCGGTGCAGAATGAAAGACTGTCTGGGAAGGCTTGTCCAAGGATTTTGTAACATTTTGACCCCACCGTAGCCACACATAATTATCACCTCTCACTCCTCAGGACATCACTCACCACACAACTTGGCAACTTGGTTGAGTGTTCATGAAGGTGAACAGTTATGTGATTAAAAAAAAAAGTGCATTGTTCAGCCCTGGCAGAGGTCTGCGCTTGCACTGACTGATTTTCTATCGACTATTAAATCTACAGTATTAAGGGAGCAGCGTGAACATAGCACAGCTCGGTTTTCTTATTGGCAGGTTAGCCATTAATCATCACAAGAACCTTGTGAATCTTTTTGTCGAATACTCTGGCCGTGACTTACTGAGCTAACTTTAGCTGCCTGTTGTCGACATAGGCTCAGGTAAACTCCGGGCGAATTATCTAACAATTCAATCCGTCATTATCAGACTTGAGTCTGACAAAATGTAAGCCAAGTTAACAATGTGAAGGAATTTTTAAGTTTGGTTGCTGCTCAGTGAAAATCTGAGCAAAATCCAAAATATGTAACTCAAGTTACCCAGTCAACTTGAATTTTAGCACTGCAATGGACAGGCAACCAGTCTGGTATGTACCCCACCTCTCGCCCCAAAGTCAGCTTGGTTAGTACATCCGTGACCCCAATGAGAAAGTCATTTGGAAAAAGCAGTGATCAAATGTTGACAATTTCCTAATTTGATTACTTCATGCTACTGTGTCACAATACATTGATCCCCTTTCCCAAATGAGTCCTGTTTACAGTTTCTGTGTATTTTTTTTTATATTGCTCAGCCACATGAAAATCAATTGGGTTCATGTTTGTCATGTTCTTAAAACTGCATTGTAGTTGAGACTGAATCAGCTTCACCCATGATCCATTTTCCACCTCCCTTCAAGTTCACACCACACAATCTACCGGACACTTGATGATCGATGAACTGATTAAGATGACAATGAGATGAGCAACAACTGTTCTGTATTGTCAACTGGAAAATGACACGGCAAACTCTTGGAAGCATGTGCCACTACCACTACCATCTATCCAATCATGCCAAATAATTGCCAAAAACCTGTGTTGACAACCAGAATCCAGGATCGGTGTACTGTACTGTAAAGTGACTCCAGTCATGACCCTTGTTGGAAGAGAGATGAAAACAACTCCTGCTAACTGTCATTCCCATCACCGTTCTCCAGCTTGTGATTTTCATTACATGCTAAACTCTCATTCATTTGTCTCAGTAGTTTGCACGACAGATTTTTGTTGTCCACCTTGTTAGTTCATACCAGACCTTAGCAAAATTGAGTATCAGGATTATGTCAAATCGGAGAAAGGAAATGCTATGTGTCCCTTTTTTTTATTATAATTTTTTTGCCATCTTGCACCAATTTTCTTATTGTATTTTTTAGATATATCAGCCTGTTTTTTTCCCTCTGTGACTACTTATCTAATGCTTATTCCTTACATTTTTTTTCTTTAGTGACTTAACCTTTTCATGTCTAGCCACCAACATTTGTGATATTAACATGTCACTCAAGGGCCATTTCATTTAAAGTCCCTTTCTCAATTCACCCCACCCCCTGTCTGACATTAATTATCTTGCTCACCCACATTATATTGGCGAGGATTGGATTGAAGATGTCTGCCATGGCAGACGCAATATATGGAAGCTTCACATATCACGGTCCACATTCTGTCTCACACACACACACACACAAGTCACTTTCTGGGGGCACACAGAACAATATTCACACAGGTTACTATCATGTACTTGTTCTTTAGACATTAAAGGAGATGACTGAACCGACAACACTTGATTGCTTTCACGCTAAGTTTACAATAATACACTTCCTCATTCTCAAAAGAAAAAAAATTGACCATTCCCTGACCTCATTTCTAATATGTGATGTCCAATTGCGACATTCAAAACAAATGTTTTTAAATATCAAAACTGATTTTACTGTCTGATTTTCAACATGTGGTCTGGGTACTGCAGGCAGCAGTTGCTTAGTTACTGAAATGAATTAAAAAAATCAAGTATTTTAAATACCAGTAATCATACAAAAAGCCAGGTTTCCTTTCATGCAAAGTGAGGGGTGGCAAAATGGCAGTGGGAATTGTTGATAGCGGTTGTGTAATTCGGTTATAACACTATATTCCTTTGAGACAATTGTAATTAACTTTTTTTTCTGTAGCATGTGATGTGTTAATTAAAATGGTAAATAAAGTAAAATTCATGACAGACAAATCCCCCTCGTTTTTGCTAGACCAATGATTCTCAATGTGCTACTAGTACACTAGTGGTCCTTGGGCTCTTCGAGTGGTATGCAGAAGACTCACTGAATTAATTGTTCAAATTGCATATTGTTCCAGTCGATTAAATGTTTTCTTTTTCCATTAGAGTACATTTGTGTGCATAAGGTTACACTGTGTTAGAGAAATACTGTACAGTACTTAATATGATTTGAACCTCGTCCTCGTTTTTTAACACTTTGGCCTTCTTTGTAACTGTATTTTAATGTTGATCACTATGGCGGTACTTTAACTAAGAAGCTTGAGAGCCACGGTCTTTACGGGGGTCCTCGTTGGAGGTTCCTATAGCAGCAAAGAATAATGTTTACGTAGTTGAAACACAAAGTAGTTTATGACCTATGCCAACGCAGCAGGAAAGTAATGTTCTATTCGTCTTTATATGAAAAACACTTCTGTACTGGAAATATAAAACAAACGAAAAACATCATTACGACGGTAAGAGAGTGAACCTTCTTGTGTCGAATGTTTGTTAACGTATTCTTACACTGCTTTGCAAACTACCTGTAGTTCTTTGGGTGCTGCTCGTAAATTCAAAATGTCATATGTCTGGACCATCGTAACCAAGGACCCGCTGTACACTAGAATGGAAGTTAAAGTACAGTATAACAAATCCGGCGCCAGGCAACTTTGGTTCTCGCTCCGGGCGCTATCATCTTTTGTCTGGGGAGCGAGAGAGCGGCTGTTCGGACAGAAGTTGCACGCGTTCGTGCACAGTGGACAAGGATGGTGCGACACTAGGCTGGGAGGGCGTAAATCTCTCAGAAATCTATGTAGCCCCACTTAAGCCTCTCTAGCATTGCAATTGAGATTCTAAAATATATTTACAAATTATTTTCTCAGCCCCCATATTTATCATTCGAGAACGCCCCACCCCCCCAAAAAATCCCGGAGCCCTCCCACACGGTGTCTGCATTGCACCATTCACAATTAAAATACTATCCAGCTCAAATGTTATTCTACTGCAAAATAATATATTGGATAACTTGGGCAATTAAAGAGGTAAGATAGATACATTAAAAGTATACAATGTAGGGGAAATTACAGATCACTCTTGCAACAGAAAGGGTAACTCTCAAGGAGTTTTGTAACCTGGTTAAACAAAGGTCAACAAACAAACAAACTTAAAACGAAAAGGAAGTCCCGCCAGAAAATAGCCAAAGATTCATGGGTGTCTTCAAGAGTAGTATCCCCACTAAAGAAATGATCAGGGGCGGGGGGGACCTCTGCAGTTACATGAAATCCCCCTAGACATTGTCAGCGTGTGAGATGAACTCGCGTGGTTTCCCGGTTAGCATATTTCTAAAAATATATTTGGGGGAAGACACGCAACATAATTACACACTATCTCCGTTTAAAGTCAAAGGTTGCGTATATCGACGTAACAGAGCAGACGAATCGGGTGCGCGTGCGATTACCCGGATGAGACTGGCCGCCATTTTTACCCCATCCTCACTGCTGCCGGTTGGGCGGAACACCGTTCGAATCGACCCAGTTGGTTTCTAGGAACCGCTGACAGACCAGCCAAGCAGGCATATTATCGTTCTCCCCCATCCCGTCAAACCCATTTGTCATTTTAGACGGATCCCCACGAGCGGTTCTATTCGCAATGGCTGAGCGAGATGAATGCGTTTACCGAGCAAAACTCGCTGAGCAGGCCGAGCGATATGACGGTAAGCACACTTTGAGTGGGACATGCTCACCGCTGGCGCACCCCCCGCCCCGCCGCTAGATAACTAATGCTAATAGAGTGGAGCTTTGTTTGGCGTTTTTGCTACTATTACATGTTGCTAGGCTACATTGAGAGAGGTACGCTGCTGTGATTGGAACAGAATGCTCGCGCCTACTGCCGTTGCTCGCAACTGTCAAACTTAAAAGGGTAACATTAAATAAGTGGCGCACAGTGGCTAGCGTTAGCGAAAGGGCTACAACAAAATGGCGGATCAGTAGAGCGTGAGCTGTCAGGAGTTACCTCCCTGCCCCATCGCGCATCAGATCCCAACCGTCTTTCTTGTAAACGCACACAGTGGCTTTGTGAAAGTGTTCTTTATCGCTCCCACGAAGGGGATTGAGGTTTTGAAGCAAGTTAGTCTAACGTGTGGTGAGTGGGAGGACAACTGTTGACTTGATGGGCTGCTCCTCTGCAGTTCTCATGGCCGAGCAGTTCAGCTCGATTGACGAAAATGACCCCCTCTTCCTCCCTTTTCTGATCTTGTGCACTCCCGTTAGACCGTCATACCATTAGTGGTCTCGCAGGGGCTGTTTTTAGACGCCCGCCTGTGCGGCAGTTATAGGTTGCTTAGTAACGTTGAATGAATGTGCCATGACTCACTCACGGGATTTGGAGCTGCGCGAGCGATTGATTGATGGGCTACTGACTACATGGAGACCTGCCTGGAATGTGGTTAACTTAATGCCGTTGTTCTGCAACTGGTCTCAGGTTATTCTTTTTATACGTGAAACATGTTCACAAATTCAGAACCGAGGGGTGTCGCCGCCATACTTTAGCTTTGCGTGGTCATTCAGGTAATGCAGGTTTTATTTTTTTGTTTGGTACATTGTGGATATATTGAACCGTTTTGTAAGCCCATGCAGTTGTCCTCATGCTGCCATGTTTCGTGAGCCAGGGTCTTGTGAACCAAAATTAAAATACCAACAATATGTTTATGGGTAGTCGTGATATACCTTGCTTTATTCGTTTTATTTTATTTTTTACGACGGTGAAGTTGCAATATTACAAGACTGAATGTCTTTTACTTGAAAGGCCCGTAAATTGTTAAAATTCTTTGTTTTGGCTAGTGTGAAATTTCACTTAAGTACATTCTAGAGGTGCAAAGACTAATCAACAACTACGGTATTTGATTGTCAAATTCATTGATAATGCTTCTTAAAATCGATTATTCTTTTTATTTTGTATTTTCTTTTACATTAAGGTAACATTGTCCGAATCCTCAACAGAAAATAATTGTCCAATTTCCGTCGTCCTCCATCAAAGCACACGAATCATCTTTGTGCTGATTCAAAGTAAAGCATTTTATTTTGCTTTTACTTTGGAAAACAATGCTCAAGATATTGGCCAATTTTCGGACATGTTACGGATCAAACCAGTAACTGGATCATAACTCTTTTCTGTTTGTGCATTTTCTAGTCAGTCATTTTGAAATCATGTCCTGTTTTTGAAAAAAGGGGTGGAGATTAAAACTTATTCTTGTTTGATTAATCCATTAATCAACAAAATCAATGGATTGATCGACTACAACAATCATTAGTTGCAACCCAACTACAGTCTGATGATAGATTGTTTAGTTACGTTTATTTTGGCACATCAGTCGGAGTAGTTTAATATGACTGCCCAAACTTTTGTCTCACTTAGAATATAACTCTTATACTTGAATCACATTTTTTGTTGGGATTGTTTGATAATATAAGCACAAGTGTAGTGTAGTGTCAGTAGTGTAACGTATTATCTCGATCTGTTGCTCTCATCGTCCCAAATTATTTTGTTCTTGTTTGTGAATTTGTATCATCACTCTTGTAACATTGCAACTTTGCTCTCATACTTTGTCTTTTTTTTCCCCCTCCATAATTTTACAGTGTTTCTTTTCGGTATGGAAACAACAGTTCTGCATAGTCCTGAATATAATATAAAATTATGCATCTAGTACTTTTAGAAGCAACATAATTACATACATTTCTGTGGTAGCAAGAGCATCCATCCATCCATTATCTAATCCACTTATCCTTACGAGGGTCGCGGGTGTGCTGGAGCCTATCCCAGCTGTCTTCGGGCACTAGACAAGGTACACCCTGAACTGGATTCCAGCCAATCGCAGGACACACAAACAAAACAACACAAACCGTTTGTGCTCACGGTCACAGTATGTATTTTGCCGAATTATTGACTCACGTTCTTGGAAACCTCTGTGTGAGGCTGTAAAAAGGGCAATACATTATATTTTTTACTGTTGTATCTTGCTCTGAGGTGACATCAGTTTTGAATGTTAATCAAATAAAAATTTGGCGTTTGGAGCAGATGGCACGGTGGCTCATGCATCAGAACATGTACACGATGCACAGGGGATTCTCAAAAATTGAACCAATGTGTTGAAATGAGTGTTGCGTGTGTCTCGTCAACAGAGATGGTGTTGTTTATGAAGAATGTGGCGGGCATGGATGTGGAGCTCACAGTGGAGGAGAGGAACCTACTATCAGTGGCTTACAAGAATGTGATTGGCGCTAGGAGAGCTTCCTGGAGGATAATCAGCAGCATTGAACAGCGAGATGAGAGCAAGGGTGAAGAAGAGAAATTGAAGATGGTCCGGGAATACAGGAAAACGGTAAAACATTTCACAGACAAAACATAACGGCCCCTAAACATGTAATATAACTTCTCCCATTGTTGCGAATGTGCTTCACAATTCAAAGTGTCTTATTATGTACTGATGTGAGCTCACCAGCACCTATTAATAATACACACTACGATCTGCTTCAGAACAGACTGCATCTGAGTCATAGCTGGCAACTTGTGCACTCGCTTGCCTTTATGAAAGGAAATAAGAGCTGGGCTATTACTCAGGGAGAGGCCTGAGTGTGTCACTGAGAAGGGAAGGGGAGGTGAGCTGTTGAATTGCAGTCAGTAGTTTACTGGGTAATCCTGCTGGAACAGTTACACTTTAACCAATTAGACATCTACCGGTACATTTTTAGAATTAAAAATTAGAGCGCCCCCCAAAAAATGGCGGATTACCGTTTAGAATATTTGGTTGGCACTAACAAAAAGTTGACCTTAACATTTGTCTGATTGTCGTGTGTGTGTGTGTGTGTGTCAGGTTGAAGATGAGCTGAAGTCAATCTGTGGTGACATTCTGGAGGCATTGGAAAGACACCTACTCCCCTCTGCTGTTGCTGGAGAGTCCAAAGTCTTCTACAACAAAATGTGTGTGTGCGGTCTAACTGTTCGAAAGAAGCGTTGAGGGTCCCCAACATCATCATACGTGTGACTACAAGACATGACTACATGACAAGCCAGGTTTCTTTTTCTTTTTGTACAATTTCAGGAAGGGTGACTACCACCGGTACTTGGCAGAGTTTGCCACAGGCAATGGCAGAAAAGAAGCAGCCGAGCAGAGCCTGGTGGCCTACAAAACCGCTACTGATCTTGCCACGAAAGAGCTGCCACCCACTCACCCCATTCGCCTTGGCCTCGCGCTCAACTTCTCGGTCTTCTACTATGAGATCCTCAACTCACCGGATCGCGCTTGCAGGTTTATGTTGTGGCTGTCCAATATTTTAATACTGCCTTGTTAACTCAACTCGACTCAACCAGTTGGTCTTTTCATTTAGCTGTATGAGCAACCAAGTCAGTTTTGACCAGAATGAGAAACTGCTTCGTACTTGTTGGCAAAGATCATAACTTGAGTCGACCAAGTAACTGCTTTTCTGCTCAGGTTGGCAAAGGCTGCGTTTGATGACGCAATTGCAGAACTGGACACGCTGAGTGAAGATAGCTACAAAGACTCCACACTTATCATGCAGTTGTTACGCGACAACCTGACACTATGGACTTCAGATATGCAGGGAGAAGGTGAGATGCATGTTGTCGCTTTGATTTGTCTCCCTCTCTTTCCACGAACTGATGCTGACACACTGAAAAAACACAATGCCTGCTCCCTTGTTGGCACCTACTTACAGTTGCTGTCCTGTGAAAAACACGTATGCCCATTGTAAAAAAGTTTGTTATTGGCGTGTCCTCGTTGGGGATTAAAAATGGATATGAATGTTTTTCACAGGACAGTGACATCATGAAAAGAGCGCATGTTAAAACATTGACATTAGAGTAAAATGTTTTGGGGGAAAAACAGCAATTAACAATGTTATTGTACTGAAAAGGAGCACCACTGAGCACTAAGTCAAACTTTAATCACTCAGTTTTTGCCCAAAACATGAATACACTTCATTGGAACACCACTGTTGGCGTTTTGCATGTGTTGACAAATCTTACATTCTAATGTCGTAATCTTTTCCATTTTGCTTGAATAAATGATAATATAAATTAAAGGTCAAGTGAGAAGTGAACTTGGCCAGCCATCTTATGAAGTAATACTTGGATCAAAAACAATTTAAAGCATTCTTTAGTTCATATTTTAAACGCAACACACCCAGGTTCATAGTTAGACCTTTAGCAACGCGCTTAACAACGAAAATGCATTTGTTCGGCAATCTCCGAATACAAGCCTAAAAACCGAAGACTCGAACTCAGGTGCCAAAAAAAAGTGGTGTGATCTGCACACAAAACTTGACTAAGTGATAGTATCTCTGCAAATCCCATTCTGCTTGCTTTCCTGTTTTTTTAATCGTAGTGGTTACTACTAATATAATACCGGTAGAGATAAAGAAAGGTTTTTTTGAAGGTAGTTAAGCCTGGAACAAATTCATTCACTTTACGTCATGTCCATTGGAGAATTAAAGAAAAAGTCACAAGTCAACCAGCATAACAGAATGATTTGTGCTGGACTCCGGATGTTCTTCTGTATACTGATACCATGAGCCATAAAATGCATGTTGATGCTGCTAAACTTTTGGCAAGTAAAATTCACTGAGAAAGAGGGGTCGTATTTCAACTGACCTATCTACCATGTCTGCTTCACAACTCGGTGCCCTTTATTGGCGGCGTTGTGTGGTACAGTCAGTCCAATGAATTTATGGTGTACAAGGTGAAATACAGTCTCATTGTATGTCTGCGCATCAGTTCCCGTGATGTACCAGAGCAATGGCACTTGGGATCACGACATCCGTCGTTCTCCCCATTTTTGTAATTCAGAGCAATATAAAGACAGCCAGATGTCTCACAACTCCTGGCGTGAACTATCCCAAACATTACAGAAAACACAAGAGCTCCGTTTCTTTTCACTTTTGCATGGATGACATATTCAAGTCAATCTGCGGTCCGTATATGCATCTGCGGTCTGCAAGTGTAGAAACCATTGAAGAACCTTAAGGCCGTTTCCCGGCCACTACTTTCCTTGCACTTGTAATGGGTTCATTGACAAAGATTCCACAAATCAGCCGTAACCGGAGACCCATACGTTTTCAGCCTCAACGTACTTTGATTTTTTTCGTTTGTTGTTTGACTGTAAACAGTGAGTTTTGGAGGCAATGTAATATGCAATTGGAGGTTACGCGTGACTTGTTGACTGGTCGATGGAAGTCATTTGAGAACACAAACAGCGGAGAAGTTCTGCAGGCTACACTCAAATGCTCAACACATGCACCGCGTTTTCAGTGTTTGCGGCTGGTCAAATGGAGTAAGGCACGGACGAACAACCAAAATG
Organism: Hippocampus mohnikei; assembly: GCA_026261675.1. NCBI lineage: Eukaryota > Metazoa > Chordata > Actinopteri > Syngnathiformes > Syngnathidae > Hippocampus > Hippocampus mohnikei. Next base: position 1,586,616 of record JAKGUB010000346.1, read on the forward strand.
GCTGCTTGTTTTGACAGCTGTTTGTGTCAATGTACAGGAGGTCCTCGGTTTGCGACAGAGTTCCTTTCTGTTCCTGCGGCTGTGATGTAAACCTGGATTTGTATGGTCTGTCACTAACGTGTACTAACATAGTTACATTGTTGTTGCGGTAAATAGTAGTGCAATAACCACTTTAAGGTGATCAAAATGAAATATTGAACAATGGAAATCATCATGTGTGGCAGTACCTGAGCATGCACCGTGCTTTCTTCTGCCACATGAAAACATACTCTTGCACGGCTGCATCAACTAGTTTATTTCACGCCGTTCAATATCCTCAGACAGTCGTAAACTCAGGGACCACCTCTAATCATACTCGATAGTAGGTCAGCTCGTAATAGTTATTTAATACTTCAGGGTTCTACACTAACTTTTACACTAGCAGCCCCGTGAGACGTACAGGATGTGGTTGTACCCTTTTTGGGGAGGTACAGCATGACCATATTTGCTGACGTATAATAGTCAGTTTCATCGGATATAAAGATTGACAGTGAATCAATATATCTGAAAACCATTTTGCTGGAACAAGAACTGACCCCCAAGATTTTTTTTTTTTTTTTTTAAAGCAGCGAAACCACCTCACAGTGCAGAGTTTGTGGGTTCGATCCCAGCTACGGCCTCCCTATATGGAGTTTGCATGTTCTCCCCGGGCCTGCGTGGGTTTTCTCCGGCTACTCCGGTTCCCTCCCACATTCCAAAAACATGCATGCCAGGCTGATTGAACACTCTAAATTGTCCCTCTTGGTGTGAGTGTGAGCGTGGATGGTTGGTTGTCTCTGTGTGCCCTGCGATTGGCTGGCAACCGGTTCAGGGCGCCCCCGCCTACTGCCTTGGATAGGCTCCAGCAACCCCCGCGACCCTTTTGAGGATGAAGCGGATCGGAAAATGGATGGATGGATGGACAACGCGATTTACAGTTGTGGGAGGAGCCGGCTGGTTGGCTGGCTGAGAGAGCGAGCGAGAGCCACAAATGCGGAAAGAAGCCTGTGTGCTTAGCGGTGCGTGGCTCTGTCAAGGCAAAATTGACAATCATAATAAGCAGATTTGACTTTAATAATAAAAAAGGGAACGAGTGCAATCAACACAGCTATCTCTGCAGTGCCTCCCCGGTCTAACGTCATCTGCGGATATGCCTCGTGGCGCTCGATGCAACATTTGTGTGTTGGTTGTGGTGTGAAAGTGACACCCGTTTGCGTTTCTCACTGACACAACTTTGGTGTCTGATGTTGCAGGAGAAGAACAGACCACAGAAGCACTGCAGGATGTGGAGGACGAAGCACAGACTTAGAGAAGACTTGGTCACTATCAGCCAACAACTGGTGACCCCCAAAACTCAACCAACTGACACCCTTTGACCTCCTTGGTTTTCCTCCCTCTTGCCCCGCCCCCTTTCCCTTCCAGCCTCTTGTCTTCAGCCTCTGCTACTCCAGGACCCAACAGGGCCCTGGAGGTTGATCAGTTTGTTTTTCCTCTTTTTTGTTTTTTTCGTTTTGTTTTACATTTTACATAAGCCCTTACACCACTACCACTTCATTCAGTCAGGAAATACAATGTTAGAGAGACAAAGAGAAGCCCCTGGGTTTTATTTTATTTTGTTCCTGGTACACGTTTTCTTTATTGTTTCTTTTTGCTTTTCCTCAATATTTTTATCAGTTGCTGGATGTATTGAGAATCTTTCTTCATGTAATTACAGAAATTAACTTTTATTACTGAAAATGTTGACTATTAGTTAATGGGAGCTATTTTATCTTTGTTTTTAGTGATTCAATGTTAACTTTTTCATGGGCACTTTGGAGAGCTGCAAGTGTCTTTGTTTTTTTATGTTTGTATTTCGGAGGACGTTGGCAACATTTGTGATATCCACGTGGGGCGAAGAAGTGCTATTACACCGCAGTCTTTTTTTCTCTTCTGTTTGATGTAGGTGTCTTTGGACTGTACTTTGTGCTCGATACTGTAACAGTGCACATACGCCTGAAGGTTGCATTATCACTTGCTGTTTGAATCAGGGGTAGGGGGAAAAAAGACAAGTATCAGTTTGGCCCTACTCCTTCATAGAGAGCCTAAAAGACAGTTGTTTGCGCTCGCTAGTACTCTTTTCTGCAGCTTTCCCCAACTTTGTACTAAACTTCCTTTTGGTTGAGAGCGTGTTTCACTGCAGGTTCTTTTGCTTCTCTTGTTTTGCTGCATCATGTGTAACTTGGAGCTAATTTGTACTACTGGATATCTGACTGGAGCCACAGACAGGGAATCTGTATTGTTCTTACTGAAACACAGCATGGAATTAACATTAAACAATCTAAATTAAAAGAGAAGAAACATTGTCTTGTTTTTGTCATGGAATGCCATTTTGAAAAATGTTTTCTTTGTTTATGGGATGGTGGCACATCAGTCTTTTCCAAGTGAGTATTGGGGGGTGGCGAGGCTCATCCTCAGTGAGTGGTTGTCTCCCAACCCAGAGGTTGTGGATTCGATCCTCGGCCCATGTGACCATGTCAAAGTCTCCGTGAGCAAGATATTGCTTCTGAAGCTGCGTCATCAGTAGGTGAGTGAGGAGTTTGTGCGAAGTGATTAGAATGCCTTCTCAGTGGAAAAGTGCTATACAGTGATCCCTCGCTACTTCGTGATTCACATATTGCGGATTCAGCGCATCACAGATTTTTCCAAAGTTCTGTATTCAGACAAAAAAGGCTGAATGACTCGGAGGCTTTTTAACATGCCTGTACTGTACATGCAGCGGGCACTCATTCGAGGCGCATGATTGGTTCCTGGTGCGACATCGACCGAGTGGATTTATCCCGTGAGCTGATTGGCTGCGGCTGCGCATCTTCGCAGCCCCGCCCAGCACCGTGAGTCTCATCACGCTGGTGACTCTCTGGCATACTTTCTCTTCTGTTGTTTCTACGTACACGGCGGAGAGAGAGAGAGAGAGGGGGCAGGTATGGGCCTGTCCGAAAGCAGCAGCACGTCTCTCTCTGCCTCCTTATCAAAGCCGATTAACTGTCTTCTCATTAACACATCGGCTGCGCGGGGATAGCTGGCCAGGAGCTAGCTGGAGGCTAACGGTGGCTACAACGTCAGAGCGTCAAATGAGGACCGCCTTCTATGCCACCAGTGCAAGTCTTTTCGCTTCTCTCAGAAGGCAATGTTGATGAATGTTAATTACGGTATAAGGTTTTATAATTAAATATTTAAGTAAATATGTGTACTGCTATAGTCTTTGTCTCAAATATGTAAAGATGATTACATATTTAAAAAATGCTGGTACCCACAGACCCTTACACAAAAATTATTTGGGGGGGGGCCCTACTTCGCGATTTTTCACTTCGTGGCAGGGTCTCATTCCCCATTAAACCACGATAAGTGAGGGATCACTGTACTGTATAAGTGAAAGTCAGTTTACAGGAATGTGTTCTATTGTTTCTCTAGTAGTCTAAGCACGGTATTTTGATTAATATTGTGTTGGTGGAATCTGAATTGAGTAGCAAAAGCCACCCGTTTTTATACATCAACGGGCATACATTTTGACACTTGCTGTCGACTAAATGATACAGTATTACATTAGCTCAGGGCTCGGGTAACAACCAATTATGGCTCCGCGTGTGAATGTCACGTGACCAAACTCAGAAAACGGAACCCTCCCTTTTGTGACCGAAAAAATCAACAGTATCTGTCACTACCATCAATGTTCAGGTAGATTTGCACATTCTGCAAATATGCCGGGTAAGCGATTTTAAACAATAGAAACCAAATCAATTACAACAACACAGAAGACTAGTATTTGATTTATTTAGATCCGTATAAATAATGTGTTGGACATGATCGACATGACTATATTGTGCAAGAGGCACTTGTGGCTGATCAATGCCTCGATAGGAAGGGGTGTTGGTTACAAGGTGAGTAGGTTCAGTGGATGTATAAAGACAACACATCCCTTTTCAAATTCAAGGGTTTAGTGCTGTTTTGTGTTAGAATAAATGATTTCAAAACTTCCCACCATTAATGCGACCTCTAACGTGTACAAATCATTGAAGCAAGTTAAATCTTTCGCGAGTGGAAGGAAAATGTGATTGTACAAGTGCGCACACCGCTTTGGGGAGGCGGGGCGGTCCACAGCTTGTGGTCACATGAATCCTGAAGAGGGCAGCAAGGTTCACCTAATCTTTACTGGACAGTCACACTCGCACCATCCCCACTCCTGCACAGTTTACTGTATGCCAGCTGGTGGTGAGTGGGCTTTATGAGGCCATAACATAAGCACCGCAACTTTGATTTCAATTTCCCTCGTAGGGTGGCTTGAGGCTCGAAGTAATCTAATCGACATCCGCATTGACTTCCTGTGGACATTCTTGCGGCATGCTTCACAAGGGTTGTCAAGTGTCCGACTGAAGAAAGAAAACGTCAGTGAAATATTATGAACTTCCTCTGCTGCAGATATACTCAATATAAATAGCCACAGTTATTTTCGGGTGACATTTGGGAGATTTTCTCCGCCCAGCTCTGACTAGAGAGCTGAGTGTGCATGTGGCATCTGATTACAAGGACTCCACTGCAAACATGCAGAACAGAATTCACTGGATCACCACCAACCCCCCCTGCCTACCAAATTATCATTCCATCGGGCCAATCTGCCTTTTTTTCTGCATATTTTCTCAATGTAAATGTTTAAGATCATAAAACATGGAAGTATGAGACAAATTTAACATGAAATGCAGTTTTTAAATGGTGCTTTTATTTATTTAGGAGGAAAAAAATCTTTGTGAAAAAGTACTCACTGGGCCACCGTCAGCAGTAAGAACTGAGTGTTTTCAATAACCAGCAATGACTTTAACACATCACTCGAGAAGTTTTGGTGCATTCTTCCTTGTAGAATTGCTTCAATTCAGCATCACTGTGGTATTTTCGAGCATGAAGGCCCGTCTTTTTATGATTATGTCACAGCATTTCAATCAAACTATGCCACTCCAAAACCTTAATTATGTATTTTTCTTGAATTGCTGGTATGTATCCAATCATTGTCCTACTTTCAGGACCAAATGCCCATTTTCCATTTTACTGGTTCTACCCCGAAACAACCCGTTTCCACCCGGAGTGATCGCTTTTCCATTACGCTTTTTGAAGGCGGGCCGATTACGCTGGAACTGTTCTCAGAACCTCTTCCAACCTGGCTCAAGAACAGAGGCTGAGGAGGGCCGTGAGGTCTCTGTCATCTGATTGGCTGACAGATGCAGGCGATATCTACTGTATTTCTTATTTGATAGGGTAAAATGGATTGGATGAGGGATGAATAAATGAATAGTATTCTTACCTAGAACTTAAAAATAGCAAAAATAAACAAACAAACAAAAACGTTCCCTTTTACATGTTCTATTTTGACCACCACCAAAATGGTGGCGCCAGATTGCTCACCAGAACCACTTTAATATTCTAAAACGTTGCTCAGCAGTGACACATGTCCATTTTTTTTGTGTTACTATTGTATATAAAAAAAACGAAATAAAAACTCCCATCAGATCTTTTTCTTTGTTGCTATTCTTTTTAAAACACACTTGCATAAATAATACAAACATTTCATACTGATAATGCAAGAAGAAAAAAAAAATAAACAGTAAAAAAATTGGATCGTTCGAAAGGTAGTCATTGTAGCATTTGACCAAATCAAAGCGTGAATGGAGAAAAGCTTGCAACCAAAACAACATTGAAAAGATGATTCATCCCTAAATAATTTGGGCACATTTGTTACTTAAGAAGTGTGTATCAAACTGATAGGCCTACACATTAATCAGTACCCAAAAAGTACACTATTCCTCGGTTTCAAAAAGTTTGGTGACACCTGATTGACTGCTTCTGACATGATTATGATTCAGCTGTTCATTGACGTTTTTTAACGTGGGACAACCGGCATGTATGCAACATGTACTTTTAGTTTGATTTTGCGGAAAATCACTTGAATTTACTCTCACTCTCTCTCTTGCAACGAGCGTGTTTTTCTTGGAAGTCAATCACCTCAGACTAGTTGTTATATTTAAAAATAGACCTGGGCAGTGACACACAACTTTACTGTTTCAAGGCAGCGCAAGCGCGTGCATGTGTGTGTGTGTGTGTGTGTGTGTGTGTGTGTGTGTGTGTGTGTGTGTGTGTGTGTGTGTGTGTGTGTGTGTGTGTGTGTGTGTGTGTGTCAAGGCCACAGGTTTCCTGTTGATGCCAGGCTGTCAGGAATGCCTCCAGTCAGGGTCAGAGGTCGAAGGATGTGTCTAAGTGTTATTTCCCCTCACCAGCCACACGAAGCGTCGTGCAGTTGCGTAACACATTTCCACATCTGGAAATAGACGTCGTGCACTGGAAACTTCACAAGGTCTCGGTTGAAAATAGCAGGTAAGTTGGGCTTCTTTGTATCTGAGCCTCGTGATGAGAAAACCAGGGACGGAAAAGATTCACTTTCATTTTCTCCCCATACAAACTGCGACACAAGAGACTTTCTTACAGATCCCACGTGGCTCCCTCTTCTATTGTCAGACATTATCATGAGGGGTGCTCGCAATAGAAGCTCATGCCACTTCATGAGGAAAAAGCTTCATTCATAAAATACAAAAAAAAAAAAAATTGCATGCCCTCATTTGGCCCGCCTCTGGGGACGGGTCTGCTTGGAGGTGTCCTCACAGGAACGACGTTATCATTTCATTGAACATACATTTGTCAATAGAGATGTAAACATGTGCCGGAGATTTCTGTCTCTATTTGTTTTTCCTGCATGGATTACAATTTACACGTTCAGCTTGGTGTCCAACTCCTCGTTACCTTCAAGTGATTCTCCTGAATATCATGGTCAACTTCAGCCTCGTATAAATTAAACTGCTCTCTCAGCTTGCTCTTATTTGAACAGTGAAGTGAGCAGCCATCTGGAAAATAAGTCATAAGTGAAATAAATGTATTTATTCATAGGGAAGAAAATGGTGGTGTGCATTTATAAATGTTTATGCAGTATACTGTATGCATACCTGTATTTATGTAATAAATGTTTTTTATTACAGCGGCCTGGTGGACCAGTGGTTAGGACGTCGACCTCACAGTGCAGAGGTTCAATTCCAGCTCCAGCCTCCCTGTTTGGAGTTTGCATGTTCTCCACGGACTTGCGTGGGTTTTCTCCGGGTACTCCGGTTTCCCCCCCACATTCCCAAAAAAACATGCATGGCAGGTGATTGAACACTCAAAAAATTGGTGTGAGTGCGAGCGCGGATGGTTGTTCGTCTCTGTGTGCCCTGCGATTGGCTGGCAATTGCCCGAAGACTGCTGCGATAGGCTCCAGCACCCCCCGCCTCCCTTTTGAGGATAAGCAGATCGGAAAATGAATGAATGAATTACCGTTTCTTATTACATGAGGAAAATGCAAGTCAAGACAAGAAGATATGAGAAGATTAAGCTGCTAAGATGCTGGACAATTAGGTGGAAAGCCATCTGGGAAATAAGTAAACTACTATCTTTATTTATTTATCGGGAAGAAATTTGGGTATGTGGGGTGTGTATGGATATAAATGTATGCAGAAGGGTGTATATGTGGTGTCAGCTGATTTTCATTCAAAAATGCATTCCAATACAGTTGCCTGTTGAAAACCTGACAGGCGGTAAGTGATTGTGACAGGACGAAATCTCTGCACCGTACGTTAACGAGCGTGCATTGTGGGTGGACGTATCCCGCAGGCGACTCGGGAAGTTCAAGTTCGGTGAAGTTTATTTAAAAGCGACAATCTGTTGATATTCTCTTGTCAACTTATGACTGTAGTACTCCGCCCATGAAACGACCCTCATATCACTGATGTGTGTATGTCAGTGTGTGTTTTGGTGTCAAGGCCCTATAAGACTTATTGTCAGGCTCAGGAAGCACAACCCTATCAGAGCACAAGTCCTTTATTTGACACACACGCCAACACGTGCACACACACACACACACATGCACATGGTCTTAGGACAGTGCTTCCTCTTGAACTAGTATCCTGCCATAGGCATTCCCAATAACCGCCCAGTAGACCGAGTATGTGTTCCTTGACGCGTCCGTGTGTGTGTGCGCGTGCGTGTGTATGAGCAGACCCATTAATTACCCGAAAGAAGCCAAGAGGAAATAGGATGAACTCCCTTCCCCCCGCTACTCTGGCCTCATATTTTTTCCTGCCACCTTTAAAGCTTGATTCCTGCAGTGTCACAAACGTATTTCTTCACTGCACAAACTTCTCTTCCCATACACAGCCAAAGTCCAGTAAGACTCACATCCTCTGCATGTGACGTTCATCTCGAGCCAAGCCCGAGCTCCACATCCTCCCTATTGCTCCCTCAGCCCGAGTGCTCACATCCTCCGTCTGCATGCGAAGGAGGCTGGCCTCAGTGCGACTCTCCGCCTTGAATAAAATATTTGTTCTTGAAGAAGGTAACAAGCCGTTTTTCTGAAATCTCTTGCCTTGTCGAGGACGCATATCGGCAACACAGAAGCCAAGACCAGGCGCAATGATGGAACTCAGGATCCAGCTCATCCCAACGGGGAAATCATTCTCTCCTGGGAAAAATGGGAAAACTTCTGCCACAACTGCAAGGTCAGTTCACACCCGCGGTCAGATCTCGTGTCAGAGTTTTCCTCTCGTCTTTCATTCCACTCAGTGCAGCTAAGTAAGGGCAAATGAATACTGACAGGGCCAAAGTTACACCGAGTTCCTCGCAAAATATTTGCGGCGCTAGTCCTGACAGATACTTACAGCTTGCTTTTTCTCGCTAAGAGTTCACTAACTGCAACAAATTCAACACTGGAGCTGCTTGTCATCACTTTGATTTAACTGACAACGACCTTGGAAAATGTATATCATGTTTTTACCTGAGATGAGTGACAGTTATTAAAATTGGAATTTCACCGAACGCAGTCATGTCGATGCATGCAGGTCAAAATCCCGACAAATTTGCTCTTCATACTTTATTTAACCCTGTCATGCACAAATAATGATAACCTGGAAACTGATAAGCCACAGGTGTCAAACTCAAGGCCCGGGGGCCAGATCTGGCCCGCCGCATCATTTTAGGTGGCCCACGAAAACAAATAAAAAATGTCAACTTCTACCATGATTGCTAAAATCTGGACTAAAATGTGAACTTCTCATATGTAATAAATATGAGAGATACTGTAAGCATTTTCTTGTTACCAAACCCCTCATTGCAGTAACTTCAACTATCGTCGAATCAACCATTATTCTTGACTTCTTTAAATGCATTCAGAGTCATAACGGCCCTCCAAGGAAAACGGTCACTTCAATGTGGCCCGCGACAAAAATGAGTTTGACACCCCTGGAGATAAGCTGTCCACTGTAGTAACCGCTGTCCCTGTATCGTGATAACCGTGCATTTTTTATGCCAAAAGTGTCCGGTTATAGCAGTGTGAGCAACTGTGACTTCTGACTAGATGCCATACAAATATGGTGAAGAACTTGAAGATGAGCATTGCCAATAAAACATGACGTAGTCTCCAACTCATAGCTACCATCTTCATTCAAATGGCTCATTTATTTATTTTTCTATCCCACTGTTACTTTTTTTAATGACAAATTAAAAATGTAAGGGACAGTAGAAACACAACGCTGACAAATAGGGTGTGCAGTAAAATGCATCCATCCTTCAATCTATTTTGTGTACTGTTTGACTTGTTCAAGCTCGTGGGTGAGCAGGAGCCTCTGGCAGACGAAGTGAGAAGCAGGGTACATCCAAGGACTAAATCACCACTAAATAATTTGAAAATGAATGGGAATTGAGTGTGTGCCAGTTGCATGAAAGTCAGCTAAATAAACCACTGCACAACCAAATGTGAAGTATTTAGCAAAGAAAATGAAAAGGTTTTATGGATGGACGCCTTTCAGAATAATTGTTGTTGTGTTTCTCTCCGAACATTGAAGATCACCTATATTTGTTGACATTGCGATGCATTTTGGGTCAACCCTGGTCCTCTCAATTGACAATAGACTCAAAATGACATCAGGTGACAGGTGCTCAGGGCTCGGGTCACAACCAATCATGGCTCACCTGTTTTCTGAAGCTCAGCCATGATTGGTTGTTACCTGAGTGTAAACGATGGTGTCCGACTGCATTGTGTTTCAGAATATGGATGACGTACAGCAGGATTTCTTGTGTCGGTTGCCTTTCATGGTCTCTATCACGAAGCCTGACGAAAACAGCAGAAAACAATGTCCTCCCGTCAGTTAGAGTGAAACGGCATGCCCCGGCACAAATTAAATGGCAATTAAATTGAAACTTGGAAATTCATTCATTCATTCATTCATTCATTTTCCGATCCACTTTATCCTCACTAGGGCCACAGGGGTGCTGGAGCCTATCCCAGCTGTCTTGGTTCGTGCGCGGATGGTTCGTCTATGCGTGCCCTGCGATTGGCTGGCAACCGTTTCAGGGTGTCCCCCGCCTACTGCCCATAGACAGCTGGGATAGGCTCCAGCACCCCCCGCGAGCCTTGTGAGGATAAGCGGATCATAAAATGGCTGGATAGATGGATGGATGAGCTTTACTTTGCGTCAGTGTTCCCTTTAACTTTATATAGAAAGCAGTTTCTGACGACCTGGTGTACCCAAAGTCAGCTGGGGAACAGTTGGGATGCCACTACAGTATCTACATGTATAAGAACAGCATCTGTGGCGTTTAAAAAAAAAAAAAAACAGATTATGAAGCATATGACCTGCATATGGTTCCGCCTTTCACACAAATTGTGTGGATTTGATTCCTGGTCAGGCTCCCATATATTGTAGTACCCAGCCACTGCTGGTCCCAAGCACAATTAAAAATTGGGTGGGGTGTGTTAGGAGGGGCATCCCGTGTTAAAACAGTGCCAAGCTAATCATACAAGTGACTTGCAGTGTTGACCCTGAAATTCCCAACAGTGCGCTGCACATGACTTCCAAACATGTTAAGCATTTAATCTATATGGGAGGCATACAGTTTCTGACAGGAGAAAATAGTACTGTTATGCTGTCATCTTGACAGAAAGAGTTTCGAGACCCCATGCATTTCTCATAAACTAGTTTTATCCTTCAATTTCCATCCATCCATCCATCCATCTTCTACCGCTTATCCGGGGCCGGGTCGCGGGGGCAGCAGCTTAAGCAGGGAAGCCCAGACTTCCCTCTCCCTAGCTACTTCTTCCAGCTCTCCCGGGGATCGAGGCGTTCCCAGGCCAGCTGCGTGACATAGTCTTTCCAGCGTGTCCTGGGTCGTCCCCGGGTCTCCTCCCGTGGGACATGCCCGAACACCTCACTAGGAGGCGCTCAGGGGCATCCGAATCAGATGCCCCAGCCACAAGAGACTTTCTTACAGATCCCACGTGGCTCCCTCTTCTATTGTCAGACATTATCATGAGGGTGCTCGCAATAGAAGCTCATGCCACTTCATGAGGAAAAAGCTTCATTCATAAAATACAAAAAAAAAAAAAATTGCATGCCCTCATTTGGCCCGCCTCTGGGGACGGGTCTGCTTGGAGGTGTCCTCACAGGAACGACGTTATCATTTCATTGAACATACATTTGTCAATAGAGATGTAAACATGTGCCGGAGATTTCTGTCTCTATTTGTTTTTCCTGCATGGATTACAATTTACACGTTCAGCTTGGTGTCCAACTCCTCGTTACCTTCAAGTGATTCTCCTGAATATCATGGTCAACTTCAGCCTCGTATAAATTAAACTGCTCTCTCAGCTTGCTCTTATTTGAACAGTGAAGTGAGCAGCCATCTGGAAAATAAGTCATAAGTGAAATAAATGTATTTATTCATAGGGAAGAAAATGGTGGTGTGCATTTATAAATGTTTATGCAGTATACTGTATGCATACCTGTATTTATGTAATAAATGTTTTTTATTACAGCGGCCTGGTGGACCAGTGGTTAGGACGTCGACCTCACAGTGCAGAGGTTCAATTCCAGCTCCAGCCTCCCTGTTTGGAGTTTGCATGTTCTCCACGGACTTGCGTGGGTTTTCTCCGGGTACTCCGGTTTCCCCCCCACATTCCCAAAAAAACATGCATGGCAGGTGATTGAACACTCAAAAAATTGGTGTGAGTGCGAGCGCGGATGGTTGTTCGTCTCTGTGTGCCCTGCGATTGGCTGGCAATTGCCGAAGACTGCTGCGATAGGCTCCAGCACCCCCGCCTCCCTTTTGAGGATAAGCAGATCGGAAAATGAATGAATGAATTACCGTTTCTTATTACATGAGGAAAATGCAAGTCAAGACAAGAAGATATGAGAAGATTAAGCTGCTAAGATGCTGGACAATTAGGTGGAAAGCCATCTGGGAAATAAGTAAACTACTATCTTTATTTATTTATCGGGAAGAAATTTGGGTATGTGGGGTGTGTATGGATATAAATGTATGCAGAAGGGTGTATATGTGGTGTCAGCTGATTTTCATTCAAAAATGCATTCCAATACAGTTGCCTGTTGAAAACCTGACAGGCGGTAAGTGATTGTGACAGGGCGAAATCTCTGCACCGTGCGTTAACGGCGTGCATTGTGGGTGGACGTATCCCGCAGGCGACTCGGGAAGTTCAAGTTCGGTGAAGTTTATTTAAAAGCGACAATCTGTTGATATTCTCTTGTCAACTTATGACTGTAGTACTCCGCCCATGAAACGACCCTCATATCACTGATGTGTGTATGTCAGTGTGTGTTTTGGTGTCAAGGCCCTATAAGACTTATTGTCAGGCTCAGGAAGCACAACGCTATCAGAGCACAAGTCCTTTATTTGACACACACGCCAACACGTGCACACACACACACACACATGCACATGGTCTTAGGACAGTGCTTCCTCTTGAACTAGTATCCTGCCATAGGCATTCCCAATAACCGCCCAGTAGACCGAGTATGTGTTCCTTGACGCGTCCGTGTGTGTGTGCGCGTGCGTGAGTATGAGCAGACCCATTAATTACCCGAAAGAAGCCAAGAGGAAATAGGATGAACTCCCTTCCCCCCGCTACTCTGGCCTCATATTTTTTCCTGCCACCTTTAAAGCTTGATTCCTGCAGTGTCACAAACGTATTTCTTCACTGCACAAACTTCTCTTCCCATACACAGCCAAAGTCCAGTAAGACTCACATCCTCTGCATGTGACGTTCATCTCGAGCCAAGCCCGAGCTCCACATCCTCCCTATTGCTCCCTCAGCCCGAGTGCTCACATCCTCCGTCTGCATGCGAAGGGAGGCTGGCCTCAGTGCGACTCTCCGCCGTTCAGAAGGTAACAAGCCGTTTCTGAATCTCTGCCTTGTCGAGGACGCATATCGGCAACACAGAAGCCAAGACCAGGCGCAATGATGGAACTCAGGATCCAGCTCATCCCAACGGGGGAAATCATTCTCTCCCCTGGGAAAAATGGGGAAAACTTCTGCCACAACTGCAAGGTCAGTTCACACCCCGCGGTCAGATCTCGTGTCAGAGTTTTCCTCTCGTCTTTCATTCCACTCAGTGCAGCTAAGTAAGGGCAAATGAATACTGACAGGGCCAAAGTTACACCGAGTTCCTCGCAAAATATTTGCGGCGCTAGTCCTGACAGATACTTACAGCTTGCTTTTTCTCGCTAAGAGTTCACTAACTGCAACAAATTCAACACTGGAGCTGCTTGTCATCACTTTGATTTAACTGACAACGACCTTGGAAAATGTATATCATGTTTTTACCTGAGATGAGTGACAGTTATTAAAATTGGAATTTCACCGAACGCAGTCATGTCGATGCATGCAGGTCAAAATCCCGACAAATTTGCTCTTCATACTTTATTTAACCCTGTCATGCACAAATAATGATAACCTGGAAACTGATAAGCCACAGGTGTCAAACTCAAGGCCCGGGGGCCAGATCTGGCCCGCCGCATCATTTTAGGTGGCCCACGAAAACAAATAAAAAATGTCAACTTCTACCATGATTGCTAAAATCTGGACTAAAATGTGAACTTCTCATATGTAATAAATATGAGAGATACTGTAAGCATTTTCTTGTTACCAAACCCTCATTGCAGTAACTTCAACTATCGTCGAATCAACCATTATTCTTGACTTCTTTAAATGCATTCAGAGTCATAACGGCCCTCCAAGGAAAACGGTCACTTCAATGTGGCCCGCGACAAAAATGAGTTTGACACCCCTGGAGATAAGCTGTCCACTGTAGTAACCGCTGTCCCTGTATCGTGATAACCGTGCATTTTTTATGCCAAAAGTGTCCGGTTATAGCAGTGTGAGCAACTGTGACTTCTGACTAGATGCCATACAAATATGGTGAAGAACTTGAAGATGAGCATTGCCAATAAAACATGACGTAGTCTCCAACTCATAGCTACCATCTTCATTCAAATGGCTCATTTATTTATTTTTCTATCCCACTGTTACTTTTTTTAATGACAAATTAAAAATGTAAGGGACAGTAGAAACACAACGCTGACAAATAGGGTGTGCAGTAAAATGCATCCATCCTTCAATCTATTTTGTGTACTGTTTGACTTGTTCAAGCTCGTGGGTGAGCAGGAGCCTCTGGCAGACGAAGTGAGAAGCAGGGTACATCCAAGGACTAAATCACCACTAAATAATTTGAAAATGAATGGGAATTGAGTGTGTGCCAGTTGCATGAAAGTCAGCTAAATAAACCACTGCACAACCAAATGTGAAGTATTTAGCAAAGAAAATGAAAAGGTTTTATGGATGGACGCCTTTCAGAATAATTGTTGTTGTGTTTCTCTCCGAACATTGAAGATCACCTATATTTGTTGACATTGCGATGCATTTTGGGTCAACCCTGGTCCTCTCAATTGACAATAGACTCAAAATGACATCAGGTGACAGGTGCTCAGGGCTCGGGTCACAACCAATCATGGCTCACCTGTTTTCTGAAGCTCAGCCATGATTGGTTGTTACCTGAGTGTAAACGATGGTGTCCGACTGCATTGTGTTTCAGAATATGGATGACGTACAGCAGGATTTCTTGTGTCGGTTGCCTTTCATGGTCTCTATCACGAAGCCTGACGAAAACAGCAGAAAACAATGTCCTCCCGTCAGTTAGAGTGAAACGGCATGCCCCGGCACAAATTAAATGGCAATTAAATTGAAACTTGGAAATTCATTCATTCATTCATTCATTCATTTTCCGATCCACTTTATCCTCACTAGGGCCACAGGGGTGCTGGAGCCTATCCCAGCTGTCTTGGTTCGTGCGCGGATGGTTCGTCTATGCGTGCCCTGCGATTGGCTGGCAACCGTTTCAGGGTGTCCCCCGCCTACTGCCCATAGACAGCTGGGATAGGCTCCAGCACCCCCCGCGAGCCTTGTGAGGATAAGCGGATCATAAAATGGCTGGATAGATGGATGGATGAGCTTTACTTTGCGTCAGTGTTCCCTTTAACTTTATATAGAAAGCAGTTTCTGACGACCTGGTGTACCCAAAGTCAGCTGGGGAACAGTTGGGATGCCACTACAGTATCTACATGTATAAGAACAGCATCTGTGGCGTTTAAAAAAAAAAAAACAGATTATGAAGCATATGACCTGCATATGGTTCCGCCTTTCACACAAATTGTGTGGATTTGATTCCTGGTCAGGCTCCCATATATTGTAGTACCCAGCCACTGCTGGTCCCAAGCACAATTAAAAATTGGGTGGGGTGTGTTAGGAGGGCATCCCGTGTTAAAACAGTGCCAAGCTAATCATACAAGTGACTTGCAGTGTTGACCCCCTTCAATTTCCATGCGGGAGTGAAATGACAGACACACCACTCCCATACGTTTTGGCGTTAACACAGTAAATATGGTACGCTCTTGGCACATTTGGGAGGACAGCATAGGAAAAAAAAAGACAGCTGATGTCTAACATCTATTTACAGTATCTAAGGAATGTGGGGGGAAGGCTTTTTTTAAAAAAATCACTCCCCCTGTGGGAGGATTAATTTCAAATGTACAGTGTAGGAATGTGTGGTTAATGAAGCGTGTTCATGTGAGCTGTTTAGAGACAATTGGGGAGGTGGGGAATGTACTGGAGCTCGGATGGGAGGAAACGACAAAGAAATTCCAGTACATTGCCTCATCCCCCCACTTTCTACATTCCTCCTGGGTCATTCACTATACTGTATATCTGAGTGTGCAAGGTGTGTGTGTGTGTGTGTGTGTGTGTGTGTGTGTGTGTGTGTGTGTGTGTGTGTGTGTGTGTGTGTGTGTGTGTGTGCGTGCATGTAAAAGCGCTTCAGTTATTTCATGCTGAATCAATCACTCCCCCCTCTGGCTATGGCGGTGTATTACAGTCCAGCGTTGCATTGATTGTCATCTCTACCAATTGAGGTCACCTTCACAGCGTAGGTCTGTGGTTACATGATTGGCATACATCTCAAATGCCGGACTGGAGCTGAAATCACAATCACGTTGTTGGAAAAAAAAATAGACAAGCAGACATTTGGAATAATGTTATGAATTTATCACCATGTCGTTTTTCATGCTTTCCACAGAGGACATTGAAGTCGTGACCTCGCTACTTTTCAGGGTAGCTATTTTGGTAGCATAGAACACTAGAGTGGATCATGCTGGGTATTACTCTGAACTGTAATTTCCTTGTACACACTGTACTCATATATAAATGTAATGCAATAAAAAAAAGTAAGGCTATAAATATAGGTTAGAGAGTTCCATTCCTACAGCAGCAACATAACCCAAATTTGTACTGAAGTCGGAATGCGCTCTTAACTATTGCAGTACTAATGTCGTAACTACAGTAAGGATATTGTATGTATGAAAAACCTGGCTGTGTGATGTTTGCGTGTTCTCCCTGTGTCTGCGTGGGTTTTTTCCCGGTACTCGGTTCCTCCCACATTCCCAAAACATGCATGGCAGGTTGATTGGGCAATTCAATTTGTCCTTTAGGTGTTATTGTGAGTGCGAATGGTTGTTTGTCTATGTGTGCTCTGCGAATGGCTGGCAACCAGTTCAGGTGTCCCCCACCTACTGCCCAAAGACAGCTGGGATAGGCACCAGTACGACCTTGACCCTTGTGCAGATAAGCAGATTAGAAAATGGATGGATGGATGGATGGATGGATGGATTTAGCAACACACTAACAATGCACTCTAAACATTAATCGAAACTTTGTTAAGAGGAGTTCATACTAGTGGTGTGCCGGTGTGCATGAGCACTGCAAATTAGACAACGATGCGCTCCAGTTCAAGTCTGTCATGACGCTTTTGCACATTAGAATAATATATATTTTACATTTGTTATTAGACAGGGTACAAATGGGTTGTAGGAAGGCCACCGGCGAAATGGTTATCTCCGTGTCACTGTGCCGCGGCTCCAAAGGTCTGTCAAAATATGTCCTTGGAGTCCATGGTGCAAAAAAAAAAAAGATTGGGCACTGGACCGCTGCCGCAGGGAAGTGTCCTGTACAAGCTGATCACACTTCTGACACTGGAAGTCAGTGGTGACCAATTAATTTTTCGAATGGGTCACTCAACTCAATTGAGTTAAATATGAATTTAATACATTTTTAGAAAACACCAAACTGATTTGTTTTAATAAGCTGCCATTATGTAATTTATCTGCAAGTGGCTGGCGTCCGGTTCAGGGTGTCCCTCGCCTACTGCCTGAAGACGGCTGGGATAGGCTCGAGCACCCCCGACCCCCGTGACCCTTGTGAGGATAAAGCGGATCAGAAAATGAATGGATGGATGGATGTGTAATTTATTATGATATAAAAATTAGGAAATACAAAGTGAAAACTGAAAAAAAACTGAAAAAAGTTTAATCGGGTATATTAAAATTTCATATCGACACATAATGATAAAACTTGCCCAGATGTGTTTCAAGTATTCCATGAAGTCGATGGTTCAGGGGGGAAAAAAGAACACCTAGCAACAATCTCTGCCACTCCTTTGAGGACCGTACCATTTTTTTAATGCTCACGCCTGATTATAAATGTACAAGTACATATATTTACTCACAGAAATTGCATCCTAATGGGCATTTGAAAGTACTGACATGGATGCAGGAACGTCCTGTCAGCCATGCATGCCATTTACTTCCTGACAGCAGAACGGTCTCAAGAGGATGCCGGTGACATGGTATCGTGACTGGTTTTGGCAGCTTTCGTGAGAACTTGATAGCTCGAAATATGACTCGAAAAAACACTGTTTTTTCTCTTTTTTTCGAATTTGGGGATTCCACAGTAAAGTACGCAGCATACAAGTACGGCCGCCGAGTGTTTATACTTGAAGCAATGACGACATGGTGCCGGCCTTGCTAAAAATAAACACATCGTTCACGCTTCAACCGCCGTGATGGGTTCTGTCCAAATTTCCTGGTTTAGGTTGGTTTGTAGCCCTTCGGTGAAAGAGAAGGAAGGGACTAATTTCCACACCACTCCCATTGAAGCTTTTCGGGAAGTTCTGACGCAATTGTCATGTTTTCGTTTCATCACAGCAGAACTCATCACAACGTTTATGAGATATTCATGCAATTTAATGTATGGACGTGTGTGTGTGCGCGTTAGTTAGTTAGTTAGTTAGTTAGTTAGTTAGTTAGTTGTGTGCGTGTGTGTGTGAGCGTGTGTATACACATGCCAGAAGAGAGTGAGTGTGGCGCTGTCGCCGAGTCCCGCGCGTGTAGAGGAGGGTGGGAATGGGTGTGGGAGCAGTGGGAGGGTCCGGAGGAAGCCGCCGGCAGCACTGACAGACACCAAGCACCGAAGCGACATAGTCACGCCGAACTGGACCGACTTTGTCAGCTTTACTGCTTCGAGGAACCCGACGAGAACATCACCTCGTTTGACCGCGACTGTTTAAGGTACGTCCTGCCCACGCGCGGCACACTCCTCGACCTAGCATAAAGTGCCCGCATGCACTGTCGTTGGGTTGCGTTAAACGTTAACTTTTGCCAACGTTTCCTGCTTCGTGGGGGGGGAGTTGCCACTTCGGCCACGATTTTGAGACACCGAGGAAGCTATTTCGAGTGATTTCTGGCATTGTGTCGTGCTGGCGTGTGTAGGCTGTTGAATGAGTGGCAAGGGGTGGAAACGCTGTGCCGAACGCCATTGATGTTATAGCATTTGAACTACGTACAAAGTTCGTAGTCAACGCATTAAAAGTCGCGCTACGCGCATGTATATAAGTCCGAATAAATCGGCATCATTTTAGTTGGGCATGAACCCATGACATCAATAGTGAATTCCTTTCAATTTATTCCTACATGCATTCATGACGTCACTACTACTTCTAACTGTGACTTCGTCCAAGTGTCGTCATCACCAGGTGACTCAGAAAATCTTCATTCAACATCCCAGATAAACGGCAGATTGCTGGCGGAGTTTTGTGTCTATTTATAGAGCTAAAACCAGCACCGTTTAAAGTTTAGCTGGCATGGACTGTTCGAAATATAGAATAAACACACTTGAGTTTGGAATGCCATTTCAGCGTGACATGTAGCCTTGGTTGTCTTTTTATGGAGCCAGTCAAGAGACACGGTGCGGCCGTTAAAAAGCAGCAAATTTCAATGACTTGCTTTGTGTGGGCATTTATTTCGTATTTAACAAACCAAGAATGTATTTGGGAACAGACATCTCACAATGGGGGTGGATTTTCCTGACAAAGTGCCACAGGAGGTGTGAACGGATTGTCAGCAAGCTTGTCCACCTGTGAAGCTTTGTGTAGTCTGTAAAAACAAAGCATCTGTCTGACAGTGCGACGTGTTTGAATCCAAATATATGGCACTGCATTAAAAAAAAATCTGCATGGTAAGGTGTAACAAAAATGCATTGAATTGTAGCCAACATATTAGTTCCACTTTAAAACATATTGAGATGCATATCGTATTGTCTTTTATTAGAGAGATATGTCTTTGTAGGAAATGCCCCATTTACAGACCTGACAAGTCCATTCATTTGGGAATGTCTCCATTGTGCTACAAATAAAGGTTTTCTCATCTTATCTTATATGTATGTAAAATGACAACAAGAAACTCTTTGCATCATACCCTCTTGATCTGAGCAGCACCATATTGAATCGAACTGCGGTCCCACTGAATCAAACCAAGCTGAATCATTCTACTTTGAAATCCAAACCGTCCTACAATTGCATCACACCCCATGTATTGCTTTACATATCAAATCGTCTTATATTGGAGAATTGCCCACCCCAACTGCATAATGATATGTCTGTGACATCATCTGTACTGTACAGTTTCTGACAGTTTTATCTGCTGTCATTCTTAGAATTTGTAATTTGTGTAACATAGCAAAAAAAGTCTGGAAATTATTTGTTTTTGTTTACTTTTCTGGCAAAATGGCATCGTATCGACACTAAAATATGTGTGGTAAATACTCAATTGTAGTGTCTCTTTAACTGAGACCATTATCTAGTGCTGCCAGTAGTAACCCCTCCCAAAAAATAGTTATGCCCTCAGGCAAACTTCTACTCTACCACTGCAGTGGAAGGCACAAGGTAAACGTTCCTGCTATGCAGCCAGTGGCATTTTCATGTTATTTTCTGCCTCTATGGCCAAAATGACACAGACACGTACACATGCATATATGTGTATATACAAGTCAGGGTCGGGTGCGGTCCCTCTACTATACTGTATATTGTGGTCATAGGGTTATATTGCACTTTGGGTGATGCAATGAAAAATAGAACATGAAGAAAGGCGCCAGCATTGGTGGGGAAAAATTCCTCTGTGCTCAATCTACTTGGAACAGCTGACCTGTTGCCTCAAGGTCATGTGGAGGGCAGGACTTCTAGCATTGAGGGCCCGTCTGCAGCTGCCACCTGGAACTAAGATGACAGGCACTCAGCTGTAAATGTGATATAATCCCCTTTAAATGGCAGTCCTTGCTTGGGGGATGATAGATCCTTAAGAGGGGTTGTGTGGCACTGTTTTTGTCTGAAAGGACATCTAATGTAAGGAAATCAACAGCTGTTTGAACAAAATACACAATTTTTAAATATTCTGGCTAGTTTAATTGACTTTCTGTAATTTCAGGACCACAAAACACACCTATTTAAAAGCCGTAACAAAACAGCTAAATTTAGCAATAAAAAACAATTCGTACACACGTTGGCCGCTTCCTATTAAGCTCCACGTTATGGGATATTTGCAAAGGAAGAGGCCAGACAGACGGACTTTTAAAAACTTTTACTGATCTTGTACTCACCGGTTGACGCTACACCCCCCACCTCACCAAACAAGGCCTAATGCAGCAAATTTCACTGTAATGTGTCAGAACCTCTCAGTCTTCTCTCTTAAAGGCAATGGAGCGTTTGGAAACCAGTTTGTTACCTGTTGGGGAGACACAGGGGCTGCAGAGACTTATTCTAAGTCGGATATGCTGTCCCCAAATAAACGACAGATAAACGACAGAGAGATTGGGGTCGTACTGCAGAGATGGCTGTATTTATGGCACTTGTTCCCTATGCTCATTTTATTCGACTCGATGCTTATTTTCACTCTACTATATCCTCTATATTCGCTCCTACTATTGGTAAATTTATTGACGGCTTGGAGCGCGTCAGTAAAAAAAAATCATAAATAAACTGTGTCACATTATAAATACCAGGGTTCAAAAAGTGGGAAAAGGCAGTGGTGTATAATCCGGAAAATACGCAAAGTGTGATTATTCAAAACATACCAAGTATTGTTGTCAAGACCATTTTTGCAAAATTTCCACTCCATGGTGAGGTTTGTTTCCTTTGGACTGCACTTGCACAGAGGATTACTTTTTAAAAATGCTTTTTTATTTTTTGCTTCCATTGCCTCTTGGGGATTTTTTTTACAATCTTAATGAGCTGCTTTTGGTGATATTTTGGTCTCTGACAAAATTGCGGCTTAGCCCAGATGTCGGCCCACTTCCACACAGTAAGTTCTGAACTCTTCCATTGCAAGCAAAATACAAAGATCTTGTGAA
This sequence comes from Hippocampus mohnikei, assembly GCA_026261675.1. Classification (NCBI taxonomy): domain Eukaryota; kingdom Metazoa; phylum Chordata; class Actinopteri; order Syngnathiformes; family Syngnathidae; genus Hippocampus; species Hippocampus mohnikei. The sequence continues at coordinate 1,608,592 of JAKGUB010000346.1, forward strand.
ATTGTCGTTTTGGTTCTTTTTAGAGGATGATAGTGTTAGAATTATGAATGGTGATGGATTATTTCTGAAGTTTACAAACAGACGGCAACATTTTCTGTCGCTGTTTTGGAAACCATCAAACTAATCTCTCGTTATTGTTGCAATGGTTTCTTTGGACATGTTCGCTTTTGCATGGAAATTACTTCTGCTGGAGTTAATTAAACACACTATTGTCAGTTAAGTTTTAGCAGTCTTTAGTTTTACAATACACACACACACACACACACACACACACATAATACATCCTGATTTATATTGTGCTTTCACAACCGCAGCAGCTGTGAACAAATCGCTTAACAAAACAGACAATATAAAGTAAAATAATAAACACAACACATAACATAAAAACACGGACAGTCTTTAGTTTTCGAAGTCCTGACACCAGTCTTATAGTTCTTGTTTTTCCAAAGCACAGTTTACCGCGGTACTGACCAAAGTTCCCTCTAATTTTCCATGCGCCTCACACAAACCTCCCCTGAGCATTCCTTGGACCACAATGAGCAACATCAGACATGCACATGGCGGCCGAATCAGTATCACACCTGTCCAACACCTGCGAGTGTAAAAAGTTACATGATGTAGCAGGTGACAAAAAACTTCAAATCACCTTTATATCAAAATAGAACATATCGCTGAATGGAGATTTGTGACACAATAAAATCGGCCCAAATTTGTTAGTTTTTTTGGGATGGGGGGGACACACTAGTTATTTTAACTCATTCACTCCCAACGATGTATTTAGATGTCTTTTCAGACGCCACACATTTCATCCCAGCTCCTCATTTTATATTGACTGGACTTGAAGGTTCTGAAAAGGGCTGGGTTTAAGGCTTAAGTCCCATATAAGCACGGATGGACACGGCAGTCCCGGAAAGTGCCGGATCCCGCCGGATTAAGATCCGGGATGATCCGTGCTCTTTCTGGGGTTTTCGGTCGTCCAAAACCATCAACGCCGGTGGTAACACGGCAGCTACACGGTCGAACCCGTACAAACACGGCAGCAACACGGAATCAACACGGTGCCCACACGAATGACCAAGGATCGGCACGGACAGTCAAGGCAGAGCGGCGGAATAACACGAACCTACACGGCAGTGACACGAACAGTTCACGGACCAACACGACGCCTACACGAATCATCCCGCGCCTACACGGCGGCGACGAACACACACGGTCCACCCGGACCGTCAAGAACGTGTATAAAAGCTGGCTAATTTCCGGTTGTTCAAATTTCCCTATTTATATGAGCATGAGCCATCGTCCGTGTTATCCGTGTTCCTCCGTCATAGTCCGCATTAGTCCGTGTTTTCACCGTGTTTGCACCGTGAACGTCCTTGTTGCCACCCTGTCTATCCGTCATCGTCCGTGATATTCCTTGTTCTTCCATGATAGTCCGTGTATCCGCCGTGTTTCAACCGTGTTGTATCCGTTTTGCACCGTCTTCGTCCGTAGTAGCTCCGTGTTGATCCGTGAGGGTAGTCCTGAGTTGACACTGTCCGGCGTAGTCCGTGTAACCACCGTGAAAGTTCGGAGACAACCGTACCTCTGCCGCCAGGATTCTTGATGGTCCGGGTGTGAATTTTTTCCCGGACTGTCAAGGACATACACGGACAAACACGGCAGGGATACGACTGTCCCCGGACCCTACACGGCAGCTACACGGACCTACACGGCAGCTACGCGGACCTACACGGTTGTTGCCAACTCCCCGGACCTTCACGGACGAACACGACAGTTTTGAACTTCCCAAAACCACCGTGTTGGCCTCCCGGAGCCCCAAGGACAGTGCCGGACGTTCCAGGACGAAGAGGGTTCACCGCGGAGCTACACGGCGGCTACACGGTCCACACGCCGGATCGTGCCGGATGTGGTCCGTGTTGATCCGGCACCTATATGGGACTTAGGCTTAAGGTGTGGCGTCTGAAAAGACATCTAAAGACGTCTGTGGGAGTGAATGAGTTAAGCATAATTAAGCCAATCTCTATAACTATGGTCCCACATGGTCCACTCATAAATAATACAATACATGTCATTTAATAAAAGACAAAAATTCCCACTCACCTGACCTTTGAAACGCGCGATAGGGCCTCGTTCAAGTGGCTTGTAAACTATGTCCATGTTTGGACTTCCTGAACGAAGCGGTCGGCGCGTTGCCTGTAGCCTTTCATCTGTGGTGAGTGTGAGTGAATGTGTGTCAATGTATATATCAGCCTATCGTAGAACAACTGAGTGCGCACCCTCAGTCGCTCGACTGAAACTGTCATGGAAGTGTGAATAGTGTGTGGTAGGCTTGCGCACATTTCCACCTGATCTGATGGAGTAAATATGCTCACAGCTCGCAGCTGGTCACATTACATCACGATTCTCAATCATATAGTCACCCAACCCTACTTATATTTCCCTGTGGAAGGTAATCGACGGGGTGGGGTGTTGGCTCATGCCTCCCTACCCCCAAGAAAAAAAAGGATCTCAAGGATCGTGTTTAAGGTGTTTTTATTTCCTATTTTCTGCATATGTCACATCACTTCCTGTGTATGTCCTTCTCTTCCTTCTCTATTTTTGAGGCTGTTCCTTATTTTGGAATAAGTGTCTGAAAAAGGCCACGGAAAGCCAACGGAACAGCAATGCATGTGCCCAGATTATTTAGACGACTAATAAACTGCGGTCTGGCGCAAAATGCTGGAACAATCAAGTTTTGTGCAACAGCAGATATATTTGTCCTGATGATGTTGGTCCAATTAAGTTTGCCAGTTTCAAATGCACTCAAGCATCCCTACAGAACAACATTCCCACGATCATGTTTGCAGCTAAATTCTTCCATCCATCCATCCATGATGTGATCTGTTTCTCCTCAGGAGGCTCGCGGACGTGCTTAAAGGCCATCCCAGCTGTCTTCAGGCAGTGGGGCGGGGTTACACCCCGAACTGGTTCCCAGCCAATCGCAGGGCACACACATACAAACAACTATTCGCACTCACAAACACACCAAATGACAATTTAGAGTGTTCAATCAACCGACCATGCATGTTTGGGAATGTGGGAGGAAACCGGATTACCCGGAGAAAACCCACGCAGGCACAAGTCCACACAGGAAGGCCGGGACCGAATCAAAACCCGCACACTGTCGGGCCAATGCGCTAACCAGTCGACTACCATGCCACCCTAGTCGAATTATTGTGAATTTCAATTTCTTTGAAATGTTTTGCATGGCTAGTCTTGCACTATTGTGCAAAGGGCCGGGGGGTCCTGGGTTTATGACTGAGTCTGTTTCTATGGCGGCAGTTTTACGTAAGTCGAAAATCAACCACCGATGCTAACTACGCCATCTGCGACGGCTGTATAAACTCAAGCACAGAGTCCTAGGGAGTACTTTTGGACCTTCTCCTAAGATAACAGAAGCACCGATATCAAAGTAGACTAAGCCATGATTATGACTGATAAGGCAGAATGTACCAGCTGCCTACAGCTTACGAGACGTATTTTCATGCCATTTATAATGAAGTCTACTTTCCACTCCATATGGAAAGTTTGATTGCATGACCTCAATGGAGAACTGCTCTTGCTTCGACAAGTTTGTGAGAGCCAGCAGGCAAAAAGGTCAAAGTGTTTGGATGATGTAGCAATATGACAATTGGAGGCAAGAGAAGGGTCTACTCAAACGAGTGGGGAAAAAAGACAAGTCAGACAAAAGCTTGAATGTGCTTCAGTCAGTTGTGTGGGTGTGCGTGCGTGTGACAGTGCGCACGTGTGTGTCTGAGACTGTGTTGGTGAGACAGTGTTTGTGTGTCGGAATAAACCAGAGAGGGAATACATGGTACGTTTAAGCCTGTAGAACAGCTACTCAATTCTTTCCCACATCCCAAAGGTGGAGCACAGTGAACCTTGCCCTGCTGGGACTTAGTGTTCTGAGTTACTGCTTGGAGAGCCAGTATTGCGGCTCTGACTGCTGTGGGATTGGAAACCACCCTCAAAATGAGTCCAGATCTATACCAGCCCCGTTACCATTTTTGTACATACAGAATCGAGGGTGTGTCTCTCTCTCTCTCTTTCTCTCTCTCTCGCCCTATTTTTTTGCTTTCTTAGTCTTGAAAGTTTGTTAAAGGGACCACGACTGTTAAAAGATGATGTGAAATATGGGTGTCGCCATCTCTAATTAAACTTCGGGAATGTTTCTCCAAACCTACTATTACCTATTTTATTACCTCGCAGCGGGGGCAAAGATAAAGTAGCTACAAGTAACGTATTGGTCAACTCTTTCCTTATGACAACAATAATATCACGATTAACATAAAATACTGTAAATGAGACAACTCAATGTTTTTCAAAAAAAGTAATAAATAAAAATAGCTCCTGTTGCATAGCATACCCTTGAATCTGATATGAAGCTGATTACCGGTAATTGCTCTTTCACAGTTCAATATTTGATTCAAAAATCAAGGTATAGCCACTTGGATAGTTCTAATATCTCAATTTTAAATTGATTTATGGATACTGTATTGTAAGAAAAGGATGTGATGCATCACAATAGCAGTATTTTGCCCTACCTTAAAAATGTGAACCTCTCAACCCTGATGCCAACTTGGTCACCTCATGCGACACCTGCCAAAGAGGCATATTTATTTGAATTATGATTCATCTTCAACGTTGGTCCACTACCCACACATGGAAGAAAGTAGGTGGTCAAAGCAATAAAAAATAAAAATAAAAAGACACCACTGATCTCATAATATGAACGGTATAACAACCAAAAATAGACTTTTCATCTGTAAATGTAGCATTAAGTAACAATTTATGCTGTCTGTCCAAATAGTCTTTGTTGTGTTCAGCTCATCCATGAAGACAGTTATCCCTGTGTTTATAACATGGTCATAACATGGTGATCTTTGCTCTTCGTACTTGGAGTTACTCTCTGCCTGCTTTCCCAGCCGCGCTGTCAGTGCTGTTGGTGTTGTTGACACACCCAACCACCCTCTGCAATCAGACACCAAAACCTCAGTGTGTCGATGGAACACAGAATAAAGTGCTTATTTGGGGTGAAAGAATGGAGGACTTTCCTACTCAAATAGAAATTGTCAAACGCCACCCATGTTTAGAATGTATTAAATTAAGAAACTCGTGAGCAGTATTTAATAGAGGGGAGGCCTCTAGGAGGGATTTGTGGACATTACTTGTTGCGTTTAACCCAGGGGTGTCAAACGTACGGCCCGCGGGCCGGATCCGGCCCGCAAAGGGGTTTAATCCGGCCCGCGAGATGATCATGTAAAACAATACAGTAATCCCTCGTTTTTCGCAAAATGGGGACCAAAACCACCCGCGAAAAACGAAAATCCGTGAAGTAGCGACCAATTAACAAATATTTTTTTTAAATTGCCCCACGTGGGCCTTTGCGGTTGAGCAGAGCGCACGAACACACGCACACACACACACACGCGCGGGCCAGGATCTCTCCGTGTGCAGCAGACGTGTTTATGATTAGGCGTAGAAAAAATAGTAGTGTGTTTCCGGTAACATGAAATTTCGGCATAGGGTCGGTAGGTCGGACAAATGTTTTTATTTTTTTTAATATTTTTGCCACGCCCCCATCATAAATTTAAACAAAATAACCATAAAACAAGGAGACATTGAAACCCCCGCTCGCCGCCGAAGGAAAACAAACAAACAAAAAACTACGGCAAGCCTGAGGATTTCACGTAACAATATTTACCGGTAGCATGTCGTTTCCGTAGCGTCATTTTACGGTACCGAAACATAGTTTAACCATTAAAGTCACCGCACACGACTTGACTGTGTGATCAACGCGATTTCACTGTGCCTCTGTGTGTTTGTGGTGTGTGGGTGTGTTTCTTCGAATTTACTTTCGTTTTGAGTGTTGGGGGGGACGCAACAGATAGGTGCGTATGCGGGTTGCTATTTTAGTCCGCAAATTGAGGAATCGCGCGGATGAAAGTTTGAGATGGCGGCGAAAAAAACTCACAAAGGTCTACTAATTACGTCATTTAAGAAATGGCAAAGCCAGTCTGATTTTTCGTATGAATCGTCCGAAGGGCGTATCACTAAACTCACCTGTGACGTATGCACAAAACACGAGAGCGAGTGACGGACGACGCGAGGCACGATTACATGGCAAATTGGTCATTAGATTTGTAGGCTAATCGCTGTGAAAAATAATATGAAAAAGTATTGGTTATTCTATAATATACTGGTTGTAGCATGGTAACTTTATGAATAAAATATTCGTCACAAGGTGTAGTAATGCTAGACTGCAACACAAAAAACGCGGTCTAAACTATTTTCGGAGATCGCGGCCGCCGCCATGATTCAATGTTGTTGACACACGACGGCAAATGACGCGCATGCTCAACGTGAATATCGCGAGAGTTTGCACCGATGTCAACATCTTTCCTTTTATTATTTATAATTTTGTCTGTGGTTTTATTGTTCTTGTTTTGATTGTAAAGCGTCCTTGAGTGTTTTGAAAGGCGCGTATAAATGAAATGTACTATTATTATTATTGTTACACAAAAATGTAGAAGGTTTGAAAAAAATGCCGACCGGAACGTTTTTGTTCGAGGTAGAAATTCTCGGTCGGTCGGGTTACCGGAAACACACTACTTTTTTTTCTACGCCTTAGTCAATTAAGGTTGTTTAGACAATTAAGGATGGAGGGCAGACGCTATCAATAGCACTCTCACATTTACACATTTAATAGCACTCTCCTTAGTTTGTAAGGTGTAGGCAGGGATTACATTTAGATTTTATATGCACGTGTAAATGGTTTAAAACTTTGTTTCTTTATAAATCTCGTTTAATCTTAAAGTCCATTCCTATATTTTTCAATACCAATTACTTGTTAAAGTTTGTACAATCAGTGGGATCAGTTTCAATGCATATATGTGAATGATAAAAGTAAATTGCACATTTGTCGATGGAAATGTAAGGAGCTTCATGAAATGTTTTGTAAAAGATATGTTCATTAAATTTCAACATTTTCCTAATGTTCTTGTGCTTCTTTATACCAAAACAAAGGAAAGACATATTGTTTTGGTTATTTCTAGCAAAGTATGGTATCATTTTAATGGTCCGGCCCACTTGACATCTACCGAGGCCGTATGTGGCCCACCATGTGAAATGAGTTTGACACCCCTGGTTTAACCCATATGGCATAAATTCGCTCCCCCAGGAATTTGCAGAGAAAAGGTGCCGATTCTGCAGAGAATAGTCCTGATTCTGTGTAGAGCAAATCTTGATTCCGTGACTTCAAAATTGATATTCTGCAGCCCAAAAAAAAATGGCAGTTACGAAGCAATTTAATGTACTTATGAAGTAAAAATTCTTGTTGGAAAACCGAAACACTGTGGAGTGTACTAATTCAACTCGACAGACAGCCCATTTTATACGGGCGACAATGACGTGACGTCATCTTTGCTCGCCATGTCCGTTATCCGGCGTCATCTTTGCTGGACGTCTACGTTAACGTGGCGCCATCTTTACGAAAGGTCTCCATGAAATGAAGAGACAGAAAAGCGTCGCCTTATTGCCCCAGAATAATTCCACCACCTCCTGCAACGCTCTTTTATTGATAAAAGATGATACAAAATGAGACCCTATACGTTGGCTCACGTTTACTTCCGTTGATACTCCAGATGCATTTATTTTTGTAATGTGATCGTCGCATACCATGGCGTGAATGTAGCCAGTGTGACCACGTCATCGACCGGATGAAAGCTCTATTCTGCACTTCACCCGTATTTCCTTGGACTTCTTTCAATTCCGCGGAGAGCTTTAAAATTCACCGTAAATTTTGCGATTGCGGATTCCCGCGGGGAATAATAAATCTAGTTTAATTTCCAATCTACTTGATAGACTACTTGTTTGTTTTGGTTGGTTTTGGGGCCTGCCTTGAATGGTTTTGTAGATTTTCTGCCAAAATACAGCGTGTCGCAGACAGCACCCATTTCCCCGTAAACACTTGTAAATGTAGCTTTAGAGCTCGATACCATGTAGTACAGGCAAGGCAAGTCAAGTACAACTTTATGGTCAAATGTGCAGTATGTGCAACATACAGCGCAGATCAAATTTCTTCCCTTTCAAACAGACAACAGGCAGTGTGTGCTGTGCGATTGACATCTTCCGTGACATAGAGGCATAGCAGATGTCATTGTAAAAGTAGTTACAGACACCAGTTGGAAACACTCATTTTGTCCGACAGGAAAAATGAAGCTATCCACTTCAAATGGGCAATTCCGTCATTACTGACGTTACATATTTTGAGATAAATGTCACAGTTGCTCCACTGTTATTAAATACTGGTTTCTGAACTTATGTGCCTGTGACACCTGGACACCATTTGCTCTGATAGCATTATAAAATTTTCTTCAACACTTCTATGTATGAAGCCAGGGCTGTCGTTACATGCGTTACTGACGTTACGAAAAAAGGACATGGCAAAAATCTAGTCAACTTTATTTGAAATTTCTCCTCCAACTAGGAGGAATTGAAAAGTGATAGTGATATCATTTAAAAGCACATATGTCTACTAATTCACAGAATACATTCCATACCAAAATTGATTTGTTAATTCATTTCTATCCATTAAATTGTGCGTTACTGACGTTACGCGTTACTGACGTTACAATTTCGCGCATGGAAAGATGTCTCACTAGGTGTTCACTTTTCACCATTAACACTTCCAAATTAATACTATATGACAAACTAAGTAAATAGACATGTTTCTGGATGACTAATCTAAACTTGGTAGTGAAAGTACAGAATTATTACATAATAACACACAAAATGGATAAATGACCACTAGTTCACAATAAGCATGCGCAAGTTCATCAATTTCCAGTATGCGCCTATCATATCATGTCCAACACAGATATTTGGATAGACAGTGATGGATACAACACTTCAAACCATATGTTACTGAACAGACATGACAGATCAACTGATACCAAAGCCTGGGTTTGGCACATCTATGGAAAATCAGTGAACTTGTACATTCCACGGGCATTTACAAGCATTGGACATTCAAGTTTCTTTTCAACTTTGTCCTTAGAGTAGAAGATTTTATCTTCCTGCTGAGGAAACTTCCAGTAACCACCAGCCCTGGCCATGGTGGAAACCTCATAGTTGTCTCCTACTTTCGACTTTACTTCTCCTGGGAAAAGTTCACCATCATACCAAACAGCGCACCAGTCCTTTACTTGAATGTCGAAAGCCACTTCCGCTGTGTCATCACTGTCTTCCTCCAAAGTATCACTCTCTGGTGGGTCAGTTCTGGCAACAGTCAGTTCATCAGCTGTGCTAGGAGTTTGAACATCAGTGCTTGGGACATGGAAGACTGTTGCACCTCTATTATTCACAAGAAGATGGGCCATTGATATCCCGTTTATAGCCGGCGCATCATTGAAGACTTGCTCAAGGTTGAGAGCCTGATTCTCCTTCATGATATCTTCAGTCGACATCTCAAAGACCTCGACAGATGATCCAGGACTATTTGAAGCCCCCACAAATGAAGCTGCATTGTTGACAATGGTCTTCCTTGTCTTCACGGCTCTTAACATCTTTGTAACTTAAGTGGGTTTACAATGCAATTCAGTAACTAAAAACAAAAAAAATACATGTACCTGTATGCCTATATAGATAGCATACATCTTACATGTGCTTCCTGGATAGACCCGTACAGTTATCTATACTGTTCATGAAATTCAGCAAAATGGCTGTAGTTATTCATTAAACTGTTCTTATTGATCATTTCATCAATTTTAGTTTGTTTCTTACCTGATTATGGCTGATGTTCCTGGATTTTGATGGCTGAAAATCTTCAGGCTGAATAGGCATGTGAATAACCAAAGACAAAGAACAGGAAGTAAAACAGCATGATAGGTGCTGCCATCTAGGGCCTAATGAGGCCTATTAAACATGGTAGTCAGGAGGTGCTGCCCCCTATATTTAGACAAGGTAACTAGACATTGTCTTAGTACAAATCAAAACAAAGAACTGCTTCTTTGACTCTAGTCAAATATTGTTACTGACGTTACATGCGTTACTGACGTTACACGTTACTGACGTTATATATTTCATGCCTTCATTTTATCCAAACTATACAAGTTGAAGGGTGATACTGGTATTCAATCTATATCCACTAGTTAGTAGGGGGAGAAAATTAAAAGGTAACCTATTACTTCAAAGGATTACCAAGCAGCACCAAAAAGAAGTCATTTTCGTTACTGACGTTACATATTTTATGATGATTTTATTGGTAAGATTTTTTGGAAAGAGTTCAAATATCTGTGATTCCCTACTTTGTTTACAATGAAAAGGGAACATTTGCTATACAATCAATCAAAGACTCACTGAAAAGGTCTTAAAATCCACTTAGCAGGCCTACTTGAAAAAGTAAGAAATTTCTTAATGTTTTACAAGTTTATTTTATTGTATGTGTCCTGCACCTGTAAAAAACGTTTCGAGTAATGAAACAAACCAAACTTTGTAAATCCATGACCCTGGTGGTCATATCTAACCATCTCAATTGTTTTCTAGTGGAAAACTGAAGTTTTATTTTTTTCTCCTGTGTCCTTCTCATCATGGAATTGCCCAAATGTGTTTATTTTTTTTTAAGTGATTATTAATTCAGGCAGTGTGTCTGTTAGCACGGTTACCACTATTTGGTGACATACGTTACGTCATACAATAGATTGCCATTTTAGCACAGTTTTCTCTACACTGATACAACTGCACACCTTATGTAGTTAATATTTCATTCACACTGACCAAAGTCTGCTGGAAGGACAAGCCTTATTTTTACAGAGGCTATTCCCATTTTAGTCAATGGAAATAAGCCCTGATATTTTTTTGATAACCGAATGCTTTGCTAGCATGCTCGTCAATTATTCACTCGGGCGCTCACAGGTTTAACCTTTTTTATGAAGCAGTTGCTTCTTCAATAAAGGGCGTAAATTACAACAGGAAACATAGTTTGTGCTTTCTAGATCATTTCTGACAGGCATGCCTTGCCCACCCGTAGGGTTCTCGGAGCATTGGCTATGGTGACGAACAGAAAAACAGTGTCCTTATGAAGACTTTAAGAGCTTCTTTTCTCACTACCTACCTTTTTGTTAACCTTTAACTCAGACCTTTCATGGGCCTTTGATAAAGTCGAAACAATTTGAACAGGTGTGGCCTTGAATTTGGCGGGAGGGAGGCTGAGAAGATCGGGCAGTGTTGGACTATACTAACAAACCAAAAAAACCCAAACAAACATGCATGTCTAAAAAGAAAATGAATACAAGTACATTTGCTGAATAAAATCAGCATCACTGGAGAAACTAGACCGACTACATGCTGGTCTTTACCTGATTGTAACTGTCAAAGGTGAGTGTGTGCAAGTTTGGGTCTTGGATTGGACCTCTCAACTGGTGCGACCCACTTTTTCCAAGGTCATTAAGTCACGACTAGGGTTGGGCATTGGGTCGCGGATCGATTGGTATCGGCAATAGCATTCCGATTCTCCCAGGATAGTTCACATTTTAAGATTTCAGTTACCGTATTTTCACGACTATAAGGCGCCATTAAAAGTCTTAAATTTTCTCCAAAATGGACAGGACGCCTTATAATGCGCAGCGTCTAGTGTATGAGCCGAGTTCCAAAGCCTGACTGAGAGCGCTTCTGGCCGACACGCTGTTTATATAGAGAAAAGGCGGACGTGAGTGACGACAGGCATGCGGAAGTCCGCCAATGAGTGGAAGGGTGGGCGTGTAAGAGGACGCTAAAGGCACGCCCCTAGCAGGTACCAGATCACTGATCTCAGGTGTGATTAGTACATGTAGCAATCAGCAATTCCTTCCGACAGTTTAAATGCTTGCCAGAACCAGATTACTGCATATGCTGTGAAATAAACATAGCAGGTTAATATTCCCATTTGTGCAATCGTTATTGGTCACAAGTGGAACAAATCTTTTGATAACAATACAAATGTCTTCGCTTGATGCATGGGGTGGGAGGATTAATTTCTCCATGGTGGAACTGGAAGGGTGCTGTTTGTCCCCCAAATAAGTAATGATGGTCTTCACTCTTCAGCAACGCCTTGAATTTCATACCTCCCTACCAAACATAAATCTTCAGAGCTCTACGTCAAACAGACTCCCACAGGCCCACCCGCTCCAACGATGACAAGTGTGAGTGTGACAGAAGGTCTATTTGAGAAACAGACACCTAACTAATGCTTGGCATCCCTTAACAGCATAATGAATCTACATTTGTACTTCTAAGTATTAAAAAAGGGTCTGAAGTTAGTTTTTTGTTAGATTGTTTCTCAATTATGACCTTGCCAACATGTTTTTATACCTTTTTTTTGTGAGGGGCTCGATATAAGGAACATACATTTGTAGGATGAGCAGTATAACGGATTATATTTGTACTGCGCTTGTAAAACTTTTCAATGCCTTTGCCAAACAAAATAGTCTGCTGCTGTTTCTATTGACTGTTTTTTGGGGGTTCTTTGGTGGATGATAGAATGGAGTACTTTTCAAGAACATTGAGGAAACAACGCGTAAGAGGGAGCGGAGGGTGGGGCAGAATAGTAGGCACGGGATGAAGCAAAGGAACAGGGCAGCTGGAAAAAGATCAAGATGAGGGCAGGGAAAAAACTTGGTTGCATGGGTAGAGGAATACTTTTTATCGGGTATAGACAGGTTGAATGTTCGACTGTTGCATGTTTTGAGATCATTCTGAACAAGTTGCTACCTGCCCATTGACTGGTTAAGCCTGTTTGTGTGTGTGTGTGTGTGTGTGTGTGTGTGTGTGTGTGTGTGTGTGTGTGTGTGTGTGTGTGTGTGTGTGTGTGTGTGTGTGTGCGTGTCTATTTTTTTCCCCCTCTCCGTGCCTCTCTCCTTGGCGGGGTGGGGGATAAAATGTCCAATATTTTTTATAATGGAAAAACATAGCCTTTGTTTACAACTAACCTATTCTGGGCCTCACCACGTCTAGGTCTTTTGTTTTGAGGGCCAAAGTGTTTGTGAGGGCCAAAGTGTTTGTGAGAGGAAACGAAACGACTTTGTAACAAAACTTTGCCTTCAAATGCATTAAAAGTATCAAACTTTTAGCCGCTACGCTCACATACAGACATGATTGTTGGTTTTGTTAAAGGATGAAAACCCCACATTAAATTGAAAACGATTTGAAAGTGACACTAAACTATTACAAAAATAGACAGTGATTTATTTTTGTGGCCCAACTGAATTAAAAAAAAAAAATCCAGGAAATGTCCCAGGACCCTAAACTCAGTATTTTGTTGCACAACCATTTGAGCAACTCCCTTCAATCAGAAGATTCTGTAACTTTCAGTCTCTGGAGACTTGATCAGTACTTTGGCCCACTCCTCATCAGGAAACAGATTCAGAACACATTAGCCGGATTCGCATGTGGATTTTTTGTTTTTCCAATTGAAGATCTCTGGTCAACTGTTTGCATGTAACATGATCTCTTCTGATCTGCTGTTTATATGCACCAGAACATTAATCGGAACAACTGTGTGACAAGCGCCGATCAATTTAAACGTTTCATGTTTTATCAGGGTGGAGTCCAATTGTCTATTTAGCGCTGTAGGTTTTACACTTTTATTAAAGGGTTACAAGTATATTTTAAAAGGAGCTCTGTTATCGCAGAGCAGCTGTGGTTGGAAAAACGCCATTTTCAAGTGCGTTAAAGCGACATCACCACATATTTATGACAAGACGGAAGACGCAGACTGGCTTGTCCAATTGTACCATTGATCGTAGATGAGGTCTGTCAGATCGGCAAAAGAAATATTCCACCCCATGTGAATTTGAATGCAATTCCGTTCAGATTTTTCCGGATTATAAATCGCTTCGGAGTCAAAGTCGCACCAGCCATAACATGCATAATAAAGAAGAAAAACCCCATATCAGTCGCATTTTTGGGGAACTTTGATAAAATCCAACGCCAAGAACAGACATGTCATCTAGATAATTTAAAATAAAAATAAAATCGAGAACAACAGGCTGAATACGTGTACGATATGCAAAAACAACAAACTGATTAACATATTAAGAGTTATGTAACGTAACATATTAAGAGTTATTCAGATAACTATAGCATAAAAAACACGCTAACACGTATAGCAAACGATCAGTGTCGCTCCAAATCACTAAATCCAATGAAATCTTTATCCTCGGTGTCAGTTTTAAACAACTCCGCCAACTCTGGAGGTAGAAGAAATGGCGCTTCTTCTTCTACGTCGCTTACATCAGACTCATTGTCGATTCATCAACACAGACCTAGAGCGCTCTCTTGCGGTTTAATGTGGAAAATAACATCTGAAATGATTTAGTAATTTCACACACAAATCGACTGCGATTTATAATCCGAAAAAATAGGGTCTGTATTCCGATTGAGGCGTTTATAATGGAGCATTTTCATCCGATTTAGTCAATCGGTTTTGTTCTAATCAGAGAGTCAAAAGCGATTGGAGCCGTGGTGACCTGATTAGGTACAGTGTCATATCATGCTGTCGCAGCATCCTGTTTTTTTTCTCTTTGGCTATAACTGGGGCTTTGGTCAAGGTCGCTGGATAGATGAACACCTTCAAAAGTCAGGCACGCTGGCACATTTGATCTTACAGCATGACGATGATGCCAAGCAAACATTTGAATGACCAGAAAAGGTTTTACCTTGAAGAAAAAATCCGATTTCGAATGGCCCACACAGAGCAAGAAAGACCTGCCGCAGAGTTACGGATTGACACACAACCAACTCGACGCTAATCCAGCCAGACATCTCTGAACGATTCAGAACACTCGATTTAGCCTTGAGTTATGCCTTCCTGGGTTATTAGAGGAAATACCAAGCATGACCAAACTGCTGCCCCAGTGGAAAAGCGAGTGCATGCAAGTGTCGTCCAGTCTCCCCTTAACTTCATTTCAGGCCTGCTCGTGTTGTGTCTGGTGTTGCTTAGCTCTCTGAAGTGTGGAAACATCCCACTTCTGGTCTGACACACATACACACACACTCTGGTGATCCACTTTAGCCTCTTGAGGGAGGGAGGCATATTCAACATGAACAGCTTGACTTGGGGAAACCCCCTTGCGTAAATTCTGTGCCAGAGTTGCCCCAAGTTGTCGAACTGGTGGTTATGTCAGAACACAAATTCGCACTCGGCCTCTTTTGCTATTCAAATTCCTCCTTGTGCGGACTCTTATCGCCATCCTTCTCTAATTTCCTGCCTTGCATTCTCTTTCTCGATTCTTTCCTCGCCGTTTTCGTCTGGCTTTCCTCGCTCCTATTTGTAGCCCACATGGTTTGCATTCTTTCACTCTGACATCACAACCGCACCGCACCGCACTGCCATCTAAGACAATTATTTTGTTTCGACGCATTTTCTCCTTTTCGTAGTCTTCTCTTTTTCAGTCCTTACCATTGCGCTCCTTTTTTATTCCCTTTTTTTTTGTTTTAACTTTAAGCATGCCATATAATTTCAAGGGCTGGGGGGATGTTTAACAAAGTAATGTGAGTATTTTGCTTTTAAAGAGATCACATATGACAAGTATGTGATTAAAGATGGTGGGGGAGACGGTGAGCGAGGAATGCTGAGAGCTGAAGATGGTCATGGACCGAGTGACTGTCTGGCTAATGTCCACATGTAGTTTGGCTTAACCCTTGTGCAGTATCTGTCCCAAATTTGGACATTTTTGGACAGTCAGACAGTTGTACACACAGCCAGAGTGTGAAAAATAACCCCACGAAGCTGAAATTTCCATAGGATGTCAAAAGGGGTCGAAGTTCAAAATGACAGCAAGCTGGACATTTTTGAACATTGCAGTTGGTATATATGACATTGTAACAAATTTGGAATACCGTGATAGTAGAAATCCCAAATTTGGCATATTGACGCCCATTATAAATTCAAATTTCAATAGACTGTAAAACTGGTGTTTTATCGTGCATTTTCTCAATTTCTGCACAAATCACATCACCGCGGCTCACCAATACTATCAAAGCTTGAGAATTGTGGTAGTGAGTTTTTACCTCACTCTCCACGAGATGGCGCTTTAGCCTAAGATATCATTTTCGTGCCGACTCTTTACGTCATTGAGAGTACTTCCAGTTCGTCATTTTCATTCGAATAAACGGTGTAGTTTGTTGCGAGAGGTCTATTTGCATCTATGTGTGTGGATATGATCGTTTGTGCACGTCACATAGAACAGTACTGAGCAAAGACATCAAGCAGTATTTTTCCGCCATTTTGTGCACATTTGAATGTGAGGTCGCACGCGTCTCTTGCAGAGACGTCACCCAGACAGACTCAACTTCCTGGTGTCACCTCTTAAGATGTCCCACCCGCGTATGTTGCACATAAATTACATTGGTTTGCACGCAGCACGCGCGCGCACGCGCAAAACAATGTAATGCAGTTTGTAGAGCATTGCTAGCTGGGTGTTTTTGGAAAATCAGGTGTTATTTTTGAAAATCGACTTTTGAATTGGTCAAACTGTTATGCAATGCACGCCCGGCCGTGTGGGCTCGTAATGAACGTGACGCGCGCTACGCCGTTCACGTGAACGCCGCTCAGCACAGGCGAAACAGCCACGTTTTAGGAGTGTACTTACGGCCATTTGAAATGATGGGCTCATCAGTCTTTTTTCTCGTCTTCACGCCAGTAGATCGCGCACTCACAATGTGCATTTGTGCACGGGCATGCCCAGTGCCCTGATTGATTGGCTTGTTTGAGGGTGCAGCACGCGCAAACTCAACGCGTAACGATAGTTACTGGCTGGACGTTGTTTTGAAAATCAAGTGTTATTTTTTGAGAATCGAGTTTTACATTTATCGAGCGGTTCGGAAGATGAATGAATGAATGAGTTTTACATTTGTTTATGCACGTAAACACACCAACACTGCAACTGCAGCTGCACAGCAGCCCGGTGCAGCAGCTGCAGGAAGACGACATGCGAGAAAAAGAAAGCAATACGTATAGCTTTTGCGAAAAACCACTTCGTGCTTCGAATTATTGTGGCAGATGTGGAAAGGCCAATCCGCCACAAACACACTACAACCATTTGTTCTGATTGTAAAAAAAAAAAAAAAAAAGTTTTGTGTTTGTTTTTCGTTTTTGTTATCAAGTTTGCATATTAGTTGCTGGTTGTTTTGTTTGTTTGTTATAAAGTATGTTACTTCAACATTTTTCATAGTTTTTGTGACTTTTATACTTTTTCAAGGTTCTAATTACCATGTACAACATTTTTTCACTCTGATATCTATATAAACGCTATACACAATATTGGACACATAGAGTTAGAGTTACTTATATAGAGTCATAACCCAATACTCATTTTGTTATTCAAGAAAAAAAGTAATGCAAACTATATATGTATGGCTAGATCTAATGCCACTGAACATTTTGAAAGTGAAAAAAGTTGTCACACCTCAAAGCGCAACCCAATTTGGGACAAATATGTTTGATGTCACATTTTAAAAAAAATGGCCATTACAGAAAAAACCAGGCATGAAATACAATTCTGTTCCTGCGGTTTGGTGACATATTCAAGGCTCTATTTATGTCATATGCAAGATTTGGACTGGGTGGGTTTTTTATTTACATATGCAGCATAGTGACTGTGTGATTGACACACTCCTGCTGCTGCGGCTCATAGAGGGCGCCAAATATAAATAAATAAATACATAATTATATGTATGTCTTGGCCTTATGCCACTGAACATTTTGAAAGTTGAAAGTGAAAAAAAATTCAAAAGTGAAAAAAGTTGTCACACCTCAAAGCGCAACCCAATTTGGGACAAATATGTTTGATGTCACATTTTTTTGAAATGGCCATTACAGAAAAAAACAGGCATGAAATACAATTCTGTTCCTGCGGTTTGGTGACATATTCAAGGCTCTATTTATGTCATATGCAAGATTTGGACTGGGTGGGTTTTTTATTTACATATGCAGCATAGTGACTGTGTGATTGACACACTCCTGCTGCTGCGGCTCAAAGAGGGCGCCAAATATAAATAAATAAATAAATAATTATATGTATGTCTTGGCCTGATGCCACTGAACATTTTGAAAGTTGAAAGTGAAAAAAAATTCAAACGTGAAAAAAGTTGTCACACCTCAAAGCGCAACCCAATTTGGGACAAATACTGAGAACGTGACAAACTGTATTACTGCACAAGGGTTAAGTGTGTTTTGTTTGTTGGAAGTACATGCAGAGTTGCGTGTAAAAATAGTTGATAGGTGCACTTTAGAAGTCTGTACAGTTTCATTTGCAGCCACGGGGTTAATGGTCTCCTCTTGCTGGCTTCTCTCACATATCTCACGTTAGACAGTTTTACATAGGTGAGGGGAAAACCCCCCCCAAACGTTTTAATAATTTCATATTTGAGTCTATTAATATGATGCAAGGAATTTTATTGTCATACCAACAAACATTTCCAGGAGATGGCACAAATTACGATACCAGAGGTCCCAGGTTAGCCTACAAAGTTCCAAGACTTGTGAAAATAAAACGGAACAATAAAATGATAAAGGGAGTGGGAGATTCACATTTTTGGACAGATGGTGCCACAAACAAATTTCTGTAGTTTGCCGTTGTGCTTGTTGTACTATGTGTGCATGTCTATTCTGTTCTTTGGTCCAGTTTTCTACATAATGACTAAAAGCAAGCTCCAGATGTCACCGACTTGCGTCATACATTACATATTCAACTTCTCTCAAATGTTACGTCTTCAGGCTCCTGTCGTCTATGCAAACCCATAAACAAATTTGATCGGTGTTGAAAATGATGTTGCCTAGACTGCACCTCATTGATCATGATGGTGACATTTCATGGAGGTTAGTTCCACACCCCAGTCTAAGAAGTCTGACATTTAGTTGTGGTGTGATGCGACATTAACCCTTTCATGCCCCCTGGCACCTGATAACATGATAAACTGCCCACTGTAGTAACCGCTGTCCCCGAAAGGGTTAAGTAGCATTCCCAAATCTGACCTTGTTGACCATATGGTCAATGGCAAACGGAAAGTCAATATTTACATTTTCAAGATTACTGGGAACAAACTTTACCAGAGGAAGTGAAACAGGAAAGAAGAATTTTTGAGAGAGAGAGAGAGAGAGAGAGAGAGAGAGAGAGAGAGAGAGAGAGAGAATTCCCACTTGAGATTTTCCCACAGTCAAGGTCACATGTGGGATTTTCGTTTTTTTCTCCCCTCGGTCTGAATGTAATATTTGATTCCCTATTTTCTTGTAGGGTTGTGTGAGGGTGCCAAATAGTGAGACCGAGGGCTCGTTGCACAAAAAGCCATGACGTCATGTGGGATGCAACGGCTTACCCACTTTCGGTGTGGCAAACTACCAAGGCCCTGTTTGTCTAGTCTTGTATGAGCCTTTTAAAAGGTTGGGTCCCGTTAACTCTGTGTGAAGAGTAAGGCTGTTTTTCAAAACCGAGCCGCTTTTTTTTTTGTCAGCCTGCCAGGTGATATGCAAACAGCCCGTTACTGCAAGGAAGCAAGTTCGAAAAACTTCCACTCGCTAACACGTTTCGCTTATCCCGGAGTAATGGCTTTACAAGCAGTATTTGTTCTCTTGACCATAAGGTTAAGCCTGGTTTGGCTCTCTTGTTAAAAGCTATAAAAATGATGACATCGATATAATAAAACAATATTTGTATTGTTTCCACGGTGCCTCTCAGTATATCACGCCTCTCAAGGTCAATCATTTATTGCTTCAAAGCTGTTAAAGAGATCAAGCCAAGCACATACGGGAAGAGAAACATGATCGACTTGAGCCGTCATCTACAGTCAGGATTTATTTTACATCATCTCCACGTGGGCTGTCGATGAGCAATCTTGTCCAGATATCACTACAACGAATGAATGTCATGCTCTATGAATATAATTCAGTGTAAACTTTATGTCAGAGTCAGTGGCGGATGCTGGTCTGTCAAGGAGGGGAAGCTCAATTTCGGCCAACGTCATAAAATGTGTCCGTTTATTGATACGTGAATTCTCCTCTCTGTTCCTTTTCAAAAAAAATGAAAAGGATGCCTTCACCATAAGATCGGTGATTGGCTCATTTCGCTGTCAATCAAAAAGTGATTCAGCCTCAGACAGATCATCCAATCATCATGCAGAAAAGCTGAGCGTCCGGGCCAGCCGATAAACGCCCACTGTCCATAGACTCCCAGAGACGCTGAGCGTCCGATGGGCGGGACAAAACCAGAAAGGGGAAAAGCAAGGGTTAAACAGTCTGACAGCTGAGCAAGATATCGCTGGTCACACGCCTCCTCCTTCCAACTCGGAACAAATATGTAATCTCGACTTCAGCCTGTAGAACACGCACACTCACAGACATACACTTTGCTTTCTGTTCACGTGCCGAAAATTGATGCTTAACCAGAGGCGGTAGCAAATGCGAATGTTTTGGGTTAACAAGATGTGTGTTGTACAGCTGGGAATCGCATATCTCAGCTTGTATCTTTGCCCCTTCCCTGCTGTCTGTCCACTGTGTGTACGACTGTGGTGAGAGCAAGCGTGAGTCTGGAAAACATTACTCGGATTCCTGCCACGGAGGCTCTTGATTATAACTCTGGGAGTGGGGGGCAGAAAGATGGAGAGCCCGAGAGACAGAGAGAGGTTGAGGTGTGCAGCGTTCAATCGCTCACTCGGAGGGAGTCAAGCCGGGGTTCAAAATATGTTTTTCTTGGCTTCTTCTGGTCACAGAAACATTGACATGTCAAGCGTGTCAATTTCTGCATCAGCAAAAACCTTCACCACCTCCTTCAGCTTCACTCAGATAGTCGACCACAAGAGGGCAGTGTGGAAAGCAAAGTGTAGTTCATTTGAACACTATTTGTTTCTGCTCTTTGATTAAATGTGAATGTTACACCTGCAGTACTCTTCACTTTGGACCATTTGCCCGAAGCAGAATGACTTCTGCTTTTGTGGATGTCCTTTTTTTGTTGGTGTTCCATTTTACCTGTAGTTCCACCAAGCTCAACATCGCTGCATTTGTCCGACCGCATAAGGAAACTAAACTAAAGAAAGGTGAGACTTATTGCGCTCCTGACACATATGCAACATGAACCGGAACTGTATTGGTTGAATTCTAGTTCCAGGCCTATTCTCTTTGATCCCCATCCTAACGAGGCCTATAACATCTGTCTTTTTTTGTTGCCACTTGACAAGATAGCACTTAAACTCGGAAATTGGATTTTGGAGCTGGGGGCAAATCAGGGATTTTATTTCAAAGTTCTTATTACCTAGTCCTACTTTGAATGGCTAAAGGGTTAAAATAGGCAGTTCTTGGGGATATGACGTAAATCTACAAGGTTTCACACAACTCTTGTAAATGATGAAAAATGGCAAAGAGTTCTTACTTTCTCCCCAATAAACCTACTGTGCCAGACCAGATAAATCCCGATTAATGAGTCCAAATTATTGCGTGCACAAACAGTCATGGTGAAAAAAAGGCATGGCATTTTGTTTAGGCAGGAGTTGCTACATATCACTAATACAGTGAATATATAAAAGGAAATGTAAATATTTACTTAGCAAGTCAAGCCTCGAATATTCTGCTTGCCCACCTAGAATTTTAAGTTAGGGGTTATTGTGCTCCTAGTAAACCAAAAATGAGTCCTGATAACATATTCTAGTCTATACAGTATAATGCATGTGTGGTTTTGCTTCAAAAGCTTAAAGAAGACAACCCCCCCCACCCCCACCCACACACACACACAATTTAAAGTGGTTCCTGGCAGTTTTAATAACATGCAATGTTACCCCAAGAATCACATCACAATTGACTCCCTATTTTTTGTGTCATGCAACAAGTGTTCCTGTTATCCTGCCCTGCATCCTGCTGGGCCATTGCAAGTACTGATTTTGTTACCAGGCATTAAGGGGCGGAGCTCGTAAGCTTCATGTTTAGCAGAGACCTGAGTCTAAAAAAAAAAAAAAGTGTGACGTTACAAACTGAGAAATGTACACTACCTCCCACAAAGACAGAATGAATTGCATTTTCCTTCATGTCGGCAGCACTTCATTATTGAATGACACCTGTCAAATTTGTGCGAGGCGCCATGTACAAAGTATGTGGCACGCCACCATCAAACGCCACCCTCCCCTGTTTGTGTGTGTGTGTGTGTGTGTGTGTGTGTGTGTGTGTGTGCGTGTGTGTTGTTCAAATTACTCTAATGGAGCCTTGTTTTCCCTCCATGTTCTGAAAAACACATGCTCATTGGCTGTAAAATGTCAGTTGTTGTTAGTGTTAACAAGCAGATGCATTACACACTGAGGCCTTTGATGTACTGTGTGTGTGTGTGTGTGTGTGTGTGTGTGTGTGTGTGTGTGTGTGTGTGTGTGTGTGTGTCTAGACAAATTCCATTCCCTTTAATGACATTGGGCTACTATTCTTGCCTGTTCTCATGTCTTCTTACGAGATGATAGAAATCAGAGAGTAGTAGTTTAAGGGACATTTTCCATCTTGGCGTATGTATGATGGCCAAGTTGAGGGAGAGAGGTGAGGTTGACTGGGGTGGGGGACGATTCAGCAAACTGAGAGAAAGGGAGTGGAGTGGCGTTCTGTGTCACCCAACACAGTGACAATTTCCTCTGGGGGGGGAGGGAGGGAAAGGAAAATGGGTGAATAAGCGAGACGGAGCGTGAGCGGTGTGTATCTGAAGCAGTAAGAGGAGAAGCTATGGCAGCTGGTTCTGAGGACGAAGGGGAGCACTTCTAAAAACAAACTGCGCCGAAGAGTGGCCGTGAAACTTGCAGCTGGACTGCTAGATCGGTGGAGCCCAGAGCTTCGCTTCCAGAGCAGGCGCAATGAAGTACAGATCTTTGGTAAGGTTTCTGTTGAGCAAAAGAGGTGATCCGAGCTTTCAAAGGGGCAGTTTGTGAATTTTTTTGACATGGATATCCATGTATGGAATTGGCTTTTCAAACCGCTGAAGGTAAGGTGTATATGCAAATAGATGTTGGTCAGACTTAATAAATGAAGTTCATTGTGTGGAAAAAGGAAGCGGAAGTGTCTTTATTAGCGAGGCTCACGTTAGTTGTGTTGTACAGTAATTATGTGTACCGCCCCTCGGCCGCATGCGTTGTGTTTGCATTGGTTCTCGTGATAAGAACGCGTCTTTTCATCACCGAGTGTTTGTGTCGCGCAGGGCGAGGCAATCGCATTGGTGGCGTTGTGTGGCCGGGCAACATTCTTTCGTACTGAGAGTGCAAGCGAGCCTGTTAATGGGGAAAAAAAAACAAGTGTGCCGAGGTGTCAACGCGGCGAGAGCCCCTGTGACTTTAAGCGTCGTCTCTTGTTCATTTATGCTGACATTCCTTCTCAGCTGCAACTCTCATGCTTCTGCAAGGATCGGTTTTCCCAAGACCTCTCTGCTTCTCAAGCAGAGGATGGATCTCCATGCAGTGTGTCAGGATCGTACAATGCACTGAGAGATTCCTGACACCGTTGTCATTACTTCCTGTTGGCCGTGTGACATGATCTCAATAGTTAGTTTATGTCTGCTGGTCTTGATGCCGTCTGCTTCCACAACTCCCTCCTAACTCAGTTTTGCCTCTGCCTGGGAAACGGCAAGCTGGCTTTGGAATGGCTTGTCAACTAGCTGGCATATGAATGTAATTATATGAAAAAATTCCAAGCTGAATTTCCATGGAGTACCGTTGGGGAAGGGTAAGTTAATACTTTCTCAATTCTTAATGCCTCTTATTGAATCATTGGAGAATCTGTTCAAGACTAAAACAAGCAAGTGCCAAGTCCCCACATATGCGCACGTTTTTAATGTTTGCAGCCAGAGAAGGATTTTCCCCCTTTCCTTCGTCCAAATTTTTTGTCATACCAATTCATCACGCTTCAATGTTTCTGATCATCAATTTTATTACCTCACAAAAACGAATGCAAACTACTATGTGAATTCATCTATTAAGTCAAACAAAAACCAAGTCTGTCGTGATGAACTGTGAATAACCAGAGTTTTGGGGGAGAGAAGTTCAATTTCATTGGCCACAGCCAGGCCTGATTACTGCGAGATTTGTGGAATCAAGAAATAACTTGCGTAATACCTGTCAGACGACTTGAAGTTGGCTGCAAGGTCTTTGTGAAAATCTGAAAAATGTAAGCGGAATAAATACTGTTTATGCAAAAAAAAGAAATCACGGAGGACACAAATATTTTTTCACGGCATTGTACCTATTGGAGGCTTTTATGTCAACAGTACATTGAATGTTAAACTTGGAGCTGACATAATGCAGCCAAATAAGGACTTGACTTCATTGCAGGCTATGTGGTGAAGTCATCTTTTTTTTTGCTGTAAGATGGAGAATATTCTGTGCTTGGCACGTTGTCACCAGTATTGGCCCACACATTGCTCCTTGAGCGGCCCGCCTGCACCACCTGTATGACTGCTTTCCACAGTCTGCTCAACTCAACTGCATTTTTGACGCACAAATAACCACAGGAGAAACAAAGTGCTGTACATAACTAAAAATCAAACATAAAACACTGTAAAAAAATCATAGTAATAATGATCATAATAAGAATAAGAATAAATGAAGTATTTGTTTGCAACAAATGTACAACTTTAACAAAGAAGCCAGTCATCTACAGCCAAACATCCCTGCAGCACCTGTGTGTGTCTTTACACCAAACTGTCCTTACGTCTGTATTGGATATAAACCCGTCTCAGCCTAGGTTGTTGCCATGGTGATCTTGGTTACACTGTCAATAAGTGTAGACCAGGGGTTGTGAAACTGGGTGCGTGAAATGGGAGAATCAGTGGGTATTTCACACAATATAGTGGAAACTCTGTGCTGTCACTGTGCAGAGGAGTCGTCAAAATCATCTCCAGGTAGCTGCGTGGATTTTCAAAAAAAAAATGCTCGCCGAGAGGAAGAAGCTGAAATGGAATCCTGCAAGTAGTTTTCCTGATCAGAACCCACAGGGTCACTCCTATACCGTCCACATTTATTTGATTTGTGATGATTGCTTGAGAGTTTTGATGGCAAAGATGGCGGAAAGAATGGAAATTTTCAATGTTATGCCATCCGTACTTTGTACGCCTTTGGTGCGTGAATGACTCCTGAAGCATACCTGTCTTGAGCGCAGGTTGGTGCTGCAATTGATTTTTTGGTTTGTGTTTTTCTAGGCTTTCTGTTTCTGTTTTGGCAACTCTCGGATCAGTATTGAAATCAAAATATGATACAAATTGGCTCCTTGACAAAAAAAAAAGTGTATGTACTGGATTCCAAACACTTTTTGTCTTCCAAACTGCTTTTTAGAGACTAAATGATGTGAGCGTGGATGGTTGTTCGTCTCTGTGTGCCCTGCGATTGGCTGGCAACCGATTCAGGGTGTCCCCCGCCTACTGCCCGAAGATGGCTGGGATAGGCTCCAGCACCCCCGCGACCCTAGTGAGGATCAAGCGGTTCGGAAAATGGATGGATGGATGATATGAACATTTCATTTCATTTTTCATGTCACGATTATTGTGAAATGGTGTTTTTAAGGAGGGGCGTTATGACTGAATATCATATCAATACTGTATAAGTATTTGATATAAATCTATATATAATATATATATTTTGATCTATTGAAAATAAGGACCTGGATAAAAAAGACCGAGTTGAGGTACCTTAATGTTATTTTAGCATATAATACCGGTACTTAATCTTTGGGGTGGCATGGTTCAGTGTTCGAGTGCTCATTTCCCAACCCAGAGGTTGGCAGTTCGGTCGCCGGACATTTCCCAAACCCAGAAAGAAGTTGGCGGTTCGGTCACCAGCCATTGCGACTCTGTCAAAGTGTCCTTGAGCAAGATATTGAACCCCCGGTTGCTCCTGATGTTGCGTCATCAGTAGGTGAATGAGGTAACCGTGTCAAGAGCATTGAGTTACCTGAGGTAGAAAAACGCGATGCAAGTTAAAGTCGAGGGTCAGACGTGGCTAACATTGGCGATAGCACGTCACAGACAGGAAAGTGTGACAGGGTAAATAATAAGATAAAATCTTGACATGTTCATCAAAAAACTGGGGGAAAATAAAGCTGAAACCCTGCCACCTTTTGATATTAGAAATGGCAAAAGGCACGGACCAAAAGTAAATTCCCAGACATGCCAGAGCTCATTCAGTTAACAAAATATGATTTAAGATGACCGTGATTCTTATTCACTAGTCTTTAGCGAACGGCTGGTCATCAATAAGGATCACTGCACAACAGTTGTATAGGGTGACCATGCAATATCCTGCAAATATTTGCGTGATCTGAGCCATGAAATAACTGTCAACAGTCTAGACCACCCCTCCCTCAAAAAAATCAAAATCAAAACAAAAAGGTTTTCACTCTAAGATGCCAAGTGTACTGCAGACTACTAAACTTAAGAATGAAGGTCTCTACCTCTCTGGGTCTTCGAACGTGTCTCAAGCTACTTTGTGTGCTGCACAGGATTTGGAAAGTATGACAACATGTAGGAACCAGGAAGGTACATACTTGGGTTGTTCCTGAGATTTTGTTTTCGTGTCTTGTGTAAATGGGTGGAGGTATGGTGCGCTCACCGGACGGACTGCATTTTGGTCAGGAAAGCCAAAGCCTGAAAGAGGCATTGGAAACTATGAAGTAATGGGGAGGCAGAGAGAGAGAAGGAGTGATATTGAAACGTGAGCGTGTTTGAATGACAGAAAATGTCAAGAGCGGTAAGAGAATAGAGGCAAGGCATGAAAGTGTCCTGATTTATTATTTTTTTTCCTTCCTAATAAGTCATGACCTCATCATAGCAATATATTGCCATTGTTTCACCTTTCCTCGCAAGGTGTGGGTCAAATAATCTATTATGAGCTGATCACGAGGGACTTTTTTTTAAGCACCAAAATATGCGAACATCAGCGGCTCTGTGCAAGCAAAGTGCAGGTTGATGTGTTGGGCGGACGTTGTGGTCTGCAGAACTGACCTTCAAGTTTATTTTATTTTTGGTTTGATGCTAACTGTTTTATGAAGCGCTTTGTTACAGCTGCAGCTGTTGTGAAAGCGCTTTATAAATCAGGTTGTATTGTATTGTGAGTCTCATACTTCTCTTCGATCCTCCTCCTGCATTCATTTCGTTTCTAAGACACTCATATCATCGTATTGGAACGCTGAGTGACAAATGTATACATATTTGCGTGCAGGTCAAAATGGGTTGGCTAAATGTCATGTAGTGCTTTGATAACAGTGTCAGATGTGTGTAAACAAGAGAGGGAGAGGTTTTTTTGCTCGAGGTGGAAATACAAACTTGTTTTCACTGCTCCCCCCAAAAAAAGAAGCTCCTTTGCAAAGTCAGCAAACAAAACATAGCTGGAGCACTCATTTGAGTCCATATCCAAATCTGAACAGGTAGTAATTAGCTGATTGTGCATATTGCGGCCGCTTCCACAGGTACACTGAGGCAGGGTGGCTGAACTGACGATCACACGCATCACAGATGTTTTATCCATACACACTGAAGGGCCCGACCATGAATCTGTACTCACTATTGCCCCACTGCCAAAGGAGAGTTTCAAGATGGTACCTTATTGATCCTCAACGCAGAAATTCAAGAATTAAAACATGTAAAAGTAATTGGAATGAGTCTGTAGTTATGTATGGTGTGTGGAGTACCATGTGCACTTTCAGTAGAAGAAGAAATGTTTGCTTCCAGCTGCAACAACAGTTGGGAATGGCCCTCGCGTCCTGCACACAGACGTCATGTGGCCACAATTATTGGGACACATCAAGTAATCAATCACTCATGTAGGTTAGCCCATGAAATGCATTATGCTTCTCATGATGACATTGTAGGAAATTATTTTTATGGCACATTGAGTCTGTTTTTACCTGGCAAGTACTGTTCCCGAAAGCGAAAATATCGCTAAACGGATTGATTGTTACATTTGAACAATTGCCCAAAAATAAATTTTCGACTATTTATCCTGCTCAGGGTCACGGACGGGGAAGCTTGAGCTTATCCCAGCTGACTGGGCGAAAGATTGATTGCAAGTCAGTCATATTTCTTATCGCTGTACAGTATACTGTTACATCACTCTCTCTGTCTCTCTCTCACACACGCACACACACAGCTGCAGAAACTTTGAAAAACAATAGGTCGGCAGAGCGCAAGGGATCCCATGGAGAGACAAACAAGCAGTTAGTGCACGCATGAACTAAGCCTGTAACATGACTTGCATTTATGCAACACTCTGAAGATTAGAAGTTGCAGTGACACTTTGACAGTGCAGTTGGTGTTGGATCACAGTTATATGACGCATTCTAATATT
Source organism: Hippocampus mohnikei (assembly GCA_026261675.1). Classification (NCBI taxonomy): domain Eukaryota; kingdom Metazoa; phylum Chordata; class Actinopteri; order Syngnathiformes; family Syngnathidae; genus Hippocampus; species Hippocampus mohnikei. The sequence continues at coordinate 1,636,951 of JAKGUB010000346.1, forward strand.
TGTTCCTTATGCTGACATGTATGAGCTTATAGAATGTGAACGTAAAATGCTTTGAGGCCAAGCAAAGTGACGCAAGCTAAAATAGAAATGTCATGGAAAAAAAAAATAATAAATAAATATATATATATATATATATATATGTGTGTGTGTGTGTGTGTATTCACATAGTACACACTTATATTGCACTCAACAAATACACTAGATATTTTAAAAAAAAACAATTAATACTAAAGTTGATCAAAACTAAAACTCAAACATACAAGCTGATTTTTGCTCTTCAAACTAACTGAATTGGAAAAAACAAAAGTCAAACAGAATTAAAAACTGTTAATGAAAAATAAACCTGCTTCTGAAGGTACATTTGTGTAAAACTTAAGTAGGCGCCATGCAATTCAGAGGAGGAAAGTGCTTGCTAAACCTCAATGCTCCCTGTTATTCTCAATTATACTGCATTCTCTGCTTTTATTTTTTTTTTCTTCTTATTCTAAACTCTGCCGTTCTAATTAAAAAGGTTTCTCCTCCCGCAAGCATTTCCTTTTTTTTTTATCTTGTCTGCGAGCTCCTTTGGGACAACGACTACTGTGTGCCACTTAGCACAACACCACCTGCCGTCCCTCGTATGTGTGAATGTGTGCTGACACCTGTTCACTTTGGTCCCGCTGGCGACAAGCTAAACATGGATCTGGACAGCTTTAGTCAAATTATGAGTAAAACACAAGCTTCCATTTTAAAATATGGCTTCTTGGAGAGACGTCGTGATGACCTTAAACATGTGAGTGTTTCGCTGTACATTTTTACAACTTGATTTGTACTCTTATTTTGATTTGCTAAATGGTCGATTTTGCTGCAAGTGAGTTGGCAACAAAACCTATGACTGAAAAACCTGCTCACCAAAATGTCAGAGGAAGTACCAACCGAAAAAAATATATCATTTGAATGGATTTGACCTCGGGCAATGGCACTGATCTTAGATTTGACACTCTTTCCATGTTGAAATTAAATTCAGAAACAGCTTTTTGACATTTGGATATGCCGTATTTTATGTCCTGTTGTCACGTCTTAGAGTGTTAATGCTACCTCTGTGCTGTAGCAATAGAAAAAAAAATACCTGTATTAATCTTTTGTTGGTTGGACTTGAATATCTACTTCTTTTGACTGAATGAAGTCAATAGTGTTGTAAGCTGTGTTGGAATAAAAGCCAGGATTCGCGAGCCTTTTTTTTTCTTTTTCTTTTTATAACAATGATAGTTTAACCCTTCCAGGGACAGCGGTTACTACAGTGGACAGACAGCTTATCATGGTATCAGGTTACAGGGTGTATGAAAGGATTAAATATACAGTATGCTTGATATTCATTGTGTCCATCTTCATCCCTCCTCTCATGGAATTGCCGTACCATAAAACTGATGATCTGTTTCACAGCTTTGGTTATTGGATTCCTGCCTAATCCCTCTCTGTCCTCCTGTAGGTGGTGGGTACTGACGGGGTGCGGGCTATGATGGAGTCGGCCCTGACAGCAAGAGACAGAGTGGGTGTGCAGGACTTTGTCCTGCTGGAGAACTACACGAGCGAGGCCGCTTTCATCGAGAACCTTCGCAAACGCTTCAAAGAGAATCTCATCTACGTAAGTAGAAACCACTGAAGGAGGGAACTGATAACTTGTTACGTTTTATTGACACGTGCAGAAAGGTGGGCGTTGTCAGTCCGCCACTGAGCTTCCGTCAGTATTTTATGCCAGCCTCGTCCGTTCGAGTCGTAGTCAACAGCCAAATGGCATCAAGAACAGACTTACCAGGACTGTAATACTGTAAAAACACAATTAATTATTAGGGATGTTCTGATCTGCATTTTAAGGTGCTGATTCAGATAATCCATGAGTGGGATTAGCCGATACCGATCAGATGGATTTGGTGTAAAATGTTCAATTTTAGAATGACAACTAGCTATTTTTGGACATAGTCAATTAATATGTTGCTTTTTAAAAGTAATTTGATGAATCTTATGTTTCAATTCATTTCTATCCCTTTAGGGATAAAGGGATAAAAATGAATTGAGACATAAGATTGCCATTTGTATCAAATTTGATACAGGCATTTTCATTATGTAACTCATTCTTTATATTATATTAAATCATCTGTATCAAATTTGATAGTGCAGGTTTAAAATATGATTTTCCCCAAATTGTCATTTTCAGATGTAATCTACGTAATGCTTATCAATGTGATATGACAGATATCTAAAACAACATGATATGGCAAAAATATTTTTGTGGATTTTGTTCTAAGGGTGAATGAACATCTCAGTTCGCAAAAATCAGATTTTTCTGGCTATTCCTTGATGGGTCAGGCATTACAAGATTATTATTATTCAAAAACAGAACATTGCTTCAAATAGACAGTGCATAAAATGCTCAAATTATGATTCACTTACTATTTGTCTGTAATGGGTTAGAAAATTGGGGGAAATGTGGATCATAATTTTCCTCAGAGGGAGCGCAACCGGTTGCAAATGTCCTGTATGGATTAAATAATCATCAGTTGCCATGTTTACATAAGGGCTTGTATTCCAACATGTAGGAATAGTGACCATTCAATCGGTTTTCGATTGTGGTTTCTAAACACTGGGTGTCACCCACATAAAATAGAAGAACAATAAATCTCCGCTCCACTGTAATTATGTGAATAATTAAAGAAATACAAGACTGACTATTGAGATGTCAATCAAACTTGAATGTCTGGTACAAGTCCAGACAGCAATCGGCCCGCATTCTGAAACTCACTGCGGTCAGCAAAGGGTTCCCACCGCTGAGCTGAGCGCAACGAAACTAGATGCTAATGCTAGTCCTCTGGTGGCGGCGATATTCACTCCCAGAGAACGTAAATGTCCTTGCATGTCCATTGAAAATAACCCAAAGCTTGCTCGGTTCTCAAATGATTTACATGAGGCTGTGTTTTTGGTCAATGCCAAAACGTGCGCTATTAATGTAGCGCGCACATCCTTAATTTTTATAACCCTGATGGGTAACTTGCATCCCTACTGCTTATTGAACAATTATTATTTGGCATAGTTTCATGGAAAAAAAAAACCTAAACAAAAATCGGCAATATCATTCTTGTTGAAAATGATTCAATAGCTGGGTCGGTTGTTTATTTTTTTGCCTTCTGATTTTTCTCATTCATCTCTTCATATAAAATTACTCTTACTTTTAACTACCATCAACCTCCTCGACCAATTCTTACCCTGTTAACGGTCATTGCATCATAGAAATCCCTTATGCAACTCTCAGATCTCTCTTGTCATGATGTTTATTGAAACCATACCCGAAAAGTGTCTTGAAACAAAATTGCGACTGTATTTTGTCTTTCAGACTTACATTGGCTCGGTGCTTGTGTCGGTTAACCCATATAAAGACCTGGAGATTTACACTAAGAACCACATGGAGCGATACCGTGGGGTCAACTTCTATGAGGTCTCACCACACATGTAAGAATTTTTTTTCATTTTTTTTCCACAACATGTACTGTCATCCTTATCAAAATCCTTTCAAAAATATCAGACTGTATCCTCAATTTGCGCCAATGCTGACATTTGACATTTTGAGGTTACAAGCAGTGCTAGGCTCTCTTAGCGCTAGTGTGGGTGGGTGGGCGGAGCCTATGCCTTGCTCAATGGCACCATGGCATCTTCACAGTAGTCAGGAAGCAGACCAGCATCTCTTCAACAAGGAGTTGCCATATTTCAATTTTATTTTAATTGTAATTTTTTTTCCCGCAGCGGTCCTCAAACCATTCCAAAGCCCTCGCGAGTCCTGATACAAAACCCACTGCTGCCAGTTTTAAATCTGAGTTGTTCGCACATGACCATCTGTTTAATATGACCTTGTGTTTCCACTACATTCGCGAATAAGTCTGGCAAAATATTATGACTTTGATTTTTCCTTCACAATGACATAACATTTGAACCTGCCCTTCTAAATGCAGTCAGACAACATGAGCTCACTGTAGCACTCTCAATTTCTCCTGAGAGTTTAGAAGATGCCATGCCACAAGGCGAGGTGTTTATTTGAAAAGTTGCCACAGGAATGCCGAGGTAACTCGCTGTAAATTCTCCCGAGACGATTTAGGTCATCTACTAAAACCAACATTTTCTTAATGGAGACTGAGGTGACTTCAACCAAATATTCTCCCGCGAGCTCACTCGCTTTCCAATCCGGTGGTTACTTTACTTCTGCATTGAATGCAAATGTTTTCTTCCCTTGAGAGCGGAAAGGGGAAAAAATGGCAAGTCGAGATGGAGAGCCAGAGAGACAAGGTTTAAAAGGAAGTGTGGACAGAAATGTAAGAAAATGATACGATGAGACCCCCCCCACCCCCCAACAGGGAATTCCTCTGAACTAAACCTGACCTCAACACCCTCTGCTTTCCGTGATATTGTACATACAATCCGAAGCCTCCTTGGCCAAGCTGGTTTATATCAACTCTCCGTTAGTCAGGTGTCAGTGATGTGTCCAAACAACCTGAAACAACATATCGAGGCAGATAGCCAAGACATTGCTAACTGACACTGAAACTCAGATCACCTTTACACCTTTTATTTTGATATTCAAAGAGTCACGATTTGATAACCTTTGAAACACACTCATCCCGAAAAATTTGAGAGTTTCTGCAATGTATCCTTCATTCAACAATCACAGACCTTTAGTGAATTTTGCCATTCCGTTTCTTGTTAGTGCTTTGCGCTGAGAATATTGAACAGTTGGACATGTGCGTCAAATGTTTAGATAAGGTCAACCTGAGTTGACCTCTAAATTTCACCTGGAAGACCAATATCCTGAGGGTGATTCATTATTGTTGTTGTTTTTTGTAGCACACAACAGTTACCCCATCCAAAGTGTTTACCGTGCATTAATTTGGGGTCGCTAAAAGTCTTTTCCCTAATCACTATTAATCACTTTGGTATTCTGTGTAACAAAAGCACAACAAACACCAGACTGAAAGACAGCTGAGTCCACCATATAACCCAACGCAGCACAACAAGTACTCCCAGCGTATTCATTCTTGCAGAGACATGTCAGCATTTCAACGTGAACCTCTTGGCGAGAATTCAGCAAATCTAAACAGAGATGAAGCGAAGCTGCCATACGGATTTGTTGTTAGCTCAGGTGCTAACTCTGCTTTTGTAAATTCTATTACCGTAATGCTGCTATTTCTTTCAAGATGTGATGGATCAAAATCAATTATGCTAAATCGTCAGTATTATCACCAATCAATGATGGAGCAAATCTTTTATTTTAGTTTTTTTTTTTTTAACGGACACTGCTCAGTTGTCTGTCACAGATAAGAGCGTGACACGTCTCATCTCTCCCTCCACTTGTCTAGCTATGCAGTGGCCGATAACTCGTACCGTTCTATGAGGACAGAGCGGAAAGACCAGTGCATTTTAATCTCTGGCGAGAGTGGCGCTGGGAAGACGGAAGCATCGAAGAAGATCCTGCAGTACTACGCGGTGACCTGTCCAGCCAGCGAGCAGGTGCAGACCATCAAAGACCGCCTCCTGCAGTCCAACCCGGTGCTCGAGGTGGGACGCTAAGATTTCTTTTTGCACCGCACTGGCTTTTAAAATCATTGCACTTGCGTTGGACTTTCTGTTGCTGTTGAGGAGAGATTCCCGAATGTAAGGCACTTCCGCTTTGACCGATATTGCATTGGTTCTAATGCATGTAAAAAAAGGGGGACTTTAATATGAGCTGTGTGGTTTTGTTGGCAAATTGTTTGAACTTTCATAAAAATGCGTGCGTGATGCATTTAAGAGATAATTGTAGCTCTTTATTGATGTTGGAATGTCATGTCCAGGTGCTCTCCAGATGTGTGCGTTTACTTAATCTTGTAATTTGTGGGCCCCTACACTGGAAGAACCTCTGACTTTGTAGTTTGAATGTCCTCCTTGATGGCCCTTTGTTTCACTGTGTTTTAATTCCATCAATCTTACTCTCTTACTCAAAGTCCACTTCTCCTTCCTTTGTCCTTCCCGCAGGCCTTTGGCAACGCCAAGACATTGCGAAACGACAATTCCAGTCGCTTTGGCAAGTACATGGATATCCAGTTTGACTTCAAGGTGAGAAGGATGGTCTGATTCACAGTAAGGCGAGGCAGCTTTGTAAAATTCATCCAGCTGCCGATTGTCAGTGTCTACATTCATGCAGCCGTGTCTCCCATGTTTTATGATGTCATCACTTTACTTCTCCACTCCTGCAACCGTGTTCATGGTCCCACAATATTTACCCTGACCTGCATGTTGCAATCGCACCCTAGTACCTGAGTTTTACTCTTTCCTCCCGTACCACCTCACCTTGCTCTCCCGTGCGTCCCTGGCCTTTGTCTCGTCGCCAGGGTGCCCCGGTGGGAGGTCACATCATTAATTACCTGCTGGAGAAGTCCCGGGTGGTTCACCAGAACCATGGCGAGAGGAACTTTCACATTTTCTATCAGCTGATCGAGGGCGGTGAGGAAGACCTGCTTCGACGCCTTGGCTTAGAGAGGAATCCTCAGCAGTACCAGTATCTGGTCAAAGTAAGGCTGCTACGCTTTTGTCTTTTTGTGAAACCGCCTGAATGTCAACGTCTGCATTTCCATCACTTCCTGATTGTTTTATTTCAAATCTGTGGCGTAGAAAGCCAAAATCGTGAAAATGCGTTGTCCAAATAATTCTGTACATAACTACTTCAACTGTAACGTATCCAATGATAGCACACCAGTTGTTGAGAAATTCCCTTTTCTCTTCTAACTTGTTAATGGGCAATACCTTCAAAAAAAAAAAAACCACAGATGTTATTCTTTGACCACAGCTTTAGTTTTAAAGAGCACTTGGTGTGTGTAAGACTGTGTGTGAGTATCTTTGTAAGACGGGAAATCCCAGTGGGAGTTTGGCTTAATGGGCTTTCTGTCAGCATCTTTTCTTTTGGGGGCCAATGTGCCTTTAGGCACTAATAGCACCCTTACTTCTGCACACACACATGCACAAAGAGTAAGTGAAAAACACCTCAGACGTGTTTTTGTGCACATTAGTGTTCACGTGGTCACACATTTCCAGCCCAACTGATTTGTGGATGTTTTTGTGGACACCTTTGACTTTACAAGGTTTTCATAAGTGCGTGTTTGTGCGTGTGCGTGTGTGTGTGTGTGTCTTTGATCATTAGGGTAACTGTCCCAAAGTGAGCTCCATCAATGACCGCAGTGATTGGAAGATGGTGAGGAAGGCGTTGACCGTGATCGGCTTTAACGAGGACGAGGTTGAGGTAACGATGCTGCATACTGAGCGTAAATCATAACTTGACATAGTTAGTCATATTTGTTTAATCACCACTGGGAGATGCAACACCTCCAGAATATTATCAACTGAAGAAAAGTATGGCTGTAATCAGTGCACAGGTAATAGTTGAAGGGGGAAGTTTGTGCATTTATACATACCATTTCCCAGCCAATGCATATTATTCAGGGATTTGTGTGTATTTCTTCCATTGTGAGTTGTTTTCGTGTGATGTTGCGTTGCTTTAGTAATGTTAGGCACAAGAGAATGCTTATGTTACTGAGTATATCTTATATATATATATATATCTAGTACTCTTGAGTATATCCCAGTCATCCACAGAAATTGTGTGCCTTTTTTTTTTTTTTTTGTACGGCGTGAGAACTTGTGCTCAGCGTGAGACTTCTGATGACAGGTTCATGGGTCTGGGCTTGTTTCCAGACTCGAAAGTCACTGCTAAAAACAAAAATATTTAAGAGGAGGAGGGAGAAAGAAGATAAAGTATGCCTTCCGTTGCGGGGACATAAATCTGTTTACATATTAATCTTGTGGGGATTGCACTTCCCCTTTTCGGGAGGAGTACAATTCCACATCAAGTACCCTGAACTTTTATGGCACTCGATTTTTTGGGAAGAAAATCTCCTCTGCTCAATTGCTTATAATGATACACTTTATCTTATCACTTTTAGTTTATTGCCTTCCCTTTTATGTGCTTCATCCGCCACTTTCCTTTCCAATATGCTGTGATTGCCACCCGCTCACTGGACCTCCTCCACATTTTCTTCACACAATGCATTTGTCTGTGCAGGAGTTGTTGAACATAATCGCCAGCGTGCTTCACTTGGGGAATGTTCAGTATGGTGGTGAGGACGGCATTGCCTGCATCACTTCTGACACGCAGATCAAGTACTTGGCAAGGGTAAGATGTTGCAGCAGGCGAGTTTGCTGGAACTCGGAGAAAGAGAGAGAGAGACCCGTTTTTATTTGAGCGAATCTCGCTCAACAGCGAGGCTGACTTGCTGTTGTACCTGCTAATGATGTTATATGTCTCTCCAGTTGTTAGGAGTCAACGGGGCCGTGCTGACGGAGGCACTAACGCACAAAAAGATTATCGCTAAGGGAGAGGAGGTAGGATTAGATGCACACTCAGTGTAGCACGGGTGCTTTATTAGCTTAAGTATTTAAAACGTGTACACTGTCAGTGGGTCTAAATGTCCTTTTGTATTTATTTTTTTCAACAGCTGATCAGCCCTCTCAACCTCGAACAGGCATCCTCAGCTCGGGATGCTTTGTCAAAGGCAGTGTATGGTCGCACTTTCACCTGGCTTGTCAATAAAATCAACACTTCACTGGCATACACGGTACGCTCGCGCACGCTCACGCCGAAATTGCACTCAAACTATTCTAGCTTGACTGAGCAGTGCATGTTGACTTTTTTATTTAATGAACTAGAGCTCCACCTTGTGGACATTATTTTGAAAGACAACACAAAAGCATGAGTAATGTTCCACCTGCCAATATACTCTGTATACAGTACACTTACGTGAGCCATACATTGTACACTCATGTGGTGGATATAAAAAGTCTATGCACATTCATTCGAATGGCAGATTTTTGTAATATAAAAAATGAACGTCAACAGCATCATACTCTGGATTTTCTAGATTATTATTTTTTTTTGCAATGTCTATCTCTTCCTGTCATGCTTTTAATGTTTAATTTAAAGCACTTTGAATGGTCTTGGATGTGGAATGTGCTATACGAATAAACTTGCCTTGCCTTGCATTTGTTAACGTTAAAAGAGGGCTGTTGTGTTTTACAGGATGACTCTTATAAACACTACTCTGTCATCGGGCTACTGGACATCTACGGCTTTGAAGTCTTCCAGCACAACAGGTAAAAACTGTTTATTAGCTGGACACAACATGGTCCCAAAGAGTCAAAGTGTCATAGCAGGGAGCACAAGTCCTCTTCAGCTGTCTCATAACTTGTTTGACGATGCGGTTGAACAGTTTGAAGGGCTCCAGTCGCCATGCTGTGGTGACAGCCTGATTTACCAATGCCAGTTTTAACGGTGAACTCTAATCAAAAATACTCTGTTATGTTTTCTTTTCAACAAACACTGAACTAATCAGAATACCATGTTTAGACTAGTTTTAGACTTTTTTTCCGAATTGAAGGAGAACTTTTAACCTATTGTGAATGACCTTAATCACCACTGTATCCAAATATACGTACCACTATATCAAGTACCGTTACCTACATTTGAAGATGTAGTTGAATGTGCATGTTTTCACGTAATGTTAATAATAATTGTTTAAAAAAAGAAACATTTCCCCCTTTGAGTTGTTGGCGCTGTTATGTTGCAGCTTCGAGCAGTTCTGCATCAACTACTGTAATGAAAAGTTACAGCAGCTCTTCATTGAACTTACCCTCAAGTCAGAGCAGGACGAGTATGAAGCCGAGGGCATCACGGTCAGTCCCCTTTTACTCGCAAAAGCACGCACACACATTTCGTCATTCAAATGCTGATTTGCCTGCTGATTTGCAGGTGATTTGTTTTCTTTTTTCTCCAAGTTACTCAAAAAAGGGGCAACTATATATAGAGGAAACATGTCACCATTTTGACTTTCTCTTATCGGTAGATGAAAGCAGAACGACAATATTCAACAATATGTTGCGTTCATTTGGGTTGACTTAACGAGCGATTTTTTTTTATCATGTACGTTCTAAGAACAAAGTGGCAAAGTGGTTTTAGTTTCAGCAAAACGACTGATTCACCCGCAAAAGGTCAGTAGCCATTTGAGATCAGGACCATCGGCTTCGCTGCGGAACTCTGCTAATACTGTGCTCAGTCAAAGGCTCCATACACTCTGGTCAGCTCGCTGTATTTTTGTGACTCTCTAACCCGTGTTTAAGGTGGAACACCACCAGTGTACAAGGAGAATGGCAAGCATAGCGTCTGAGTGTCACTGGCGACACCACTTTGTGTTGAAAGCCATTGTGGCTGTCCTGGCAACAGCGACGCACATCTAATTAGTTCATGCTGTTCGTCACCTGACCTGGCACATGTTGGTTTCTCTGCCTTCACTTTGTGAGACAGGGCCGCTTGAAATTGGATGAATGACTTTTTCTTTTTCAATGATCTCTCAACAACGCTTTTTCTTTCTAGTGGGAACCGGTGCAGTACTTTAACAACAAGATCATATGTGACCTGGTGGAGGAGAAATTTAAAGGCATCATATCCATTCTGGTGAGGAATTCACAGCTGGTTCATCACCTCTCCCAAGGCTAATGTTTTGTTTTTAACAAGATTCAAGGGTAAATTTAGTCACTTGGTTTGGAGGTGGGGTGGAGTCACTCGCTCTGCCCCCAATACTGTGGGGCCAATGTCGAGTATGTATTTCGTTACCATGATGACCATGGGTGAAGCTTAGGGTTACCAACATGGTGAGGGTACAACCAGCCCAGAGTGAGAAGAAAAAAGGAGCACGCATGTGAAGAGCGGTTGCATTTTCATTCATTGAGGCAGCACTTCATTACAGAGTCAGATTATACTTGGTTGTTATTGTGTGTGTGTGTGTGTGTGTGTGTGTGTGTGTAAATGTATATTATACCGTGTTAACATCCCACGGTAATGTTCTTGACCGATTTAAAAAAATAAATAAAAATCAGATAAATTGTTCCAGAAGTGAAATATCTTCAGGTTAGCCGCTCTGTAAACTCACTGCAAGAACATATTTCAGTACTGATCGCCCTTTCACTGTTATGGGGTCTGATTGCAATACAAGTCGCTTGATACTTTTCTTCCGATCTCGCTCCAGGATGAAGAGTGTCTGAGACCAGGAGATGCCAGCGACTTGACCTTCCTCGAGAAGCTGGAGAACACCGTGGGAGGTCATCCACACTTTGTCACGTCAGTTCAATTCCTACATTCTGTATTATCCATATTCTTTCCATGCCTGGTCTCATTGTGCTTCACTATTTGCTTCTTGGACATTGCGGGAGAACTCTTAAAGGCATTTTCATGTTGAATTTATGTTTATGTGTTTCCCTTGCAGTCATAAGCTTGCTGATGGAAAGACGCGGAAGATAATGGGTCGTGACGAATTCCGACTGCTACATTATGCCGGCGAAGTCAACTACAATGTTAATGGTACATACACTGCTCACAAAAATTTAAGGATAGCCGGCTCTCAGGTGGAATTCCCTGATCACCTTAAAATGCGCTGTAGCTTTTACAGGTGACTGTAACGTGACTCTAAACATTTGAATGCACGTGGAACTGTTTAGCGTTTTATTAATTTTTGAAGGACTTTCTGTTTTCCAACAAGTAGCTGAATGGCAAAATTCACTACAGATGTTTCCGTAAATCGCCCCCTCTCCCTAACATGACCCGAAATGTGGTTGAATGTGGTATTAAAGCAATGCGTTCAAGCCCATCCGAAAAACTCAAAAACAAGAAAATAACTTGCATTGTACATCGACTTAATTGCACTGTTTGGGAAAAACTAAGCTTAAATCCTTAGTGAGAAATAAACAAGAAACCTTAAACTGTTGGTGTTGGGTGAAAATCAATATTTTGCTAAAAGCTGTCAACTGCACAGGGAGGAATTAAAAAACAAAGGCTTTATGGTGTCCTAGTGGTGAACATGTCGGCCTTTCGGTTCTCTTGTTTGAGGTTGGTTTGCATCTCTGCTGTGTGGAGTCGTAATTGTTCTCCCTGTGCTTGCAAGGATTTTCTCTAGCTCCGCCCACATGCCGAAACGAGCACTTTAGGTTAACTGAAGACTTGAGATTGTTCGTGGACATGAATGTGAGATGGTATTATGTATCGATCTGGCCTTTGATTGGCTTTTGACCAGTCCAGACTGTATCCTGCCTCTAGTCCCAAGACAGCTAGGATCGGCCATGACCGTAATTATGACAACTGGTCTACAAAATGGATGGATGGCTGACTGTTGGCAAATATAACTTACTGAAGAAGTAAATATGAGTTGACTTTATTTGACACTAAATAGATTTTAAGTGCTATATTTAAAATAAGTAAGTGACAAAATTGGACTTGATTAGTGCATGTATCCAAGTTCAACTTCAAATGAGATCCTGTCTTCAGGTTTTCTGGACAAGAACAATGACCTGCTCTTTAGGAACTTAAAAGAGGTGAGACTGATTGACTGAACGGCAACAGCGATATTTTAATTCGCTGGTTTGTGTCTGATTTGGTCATTTACAATTCCATTTCTGTTTGAAGGTTATGTGCATGTCTGAGAACAAGATCCTGAACCAGTGCTTCGACAGGGACGAGCTGAGTGACAAGAAACGTCCCGACACGGTAATATACCTCATTCTCATGCGTCCCAACATACTTTCCCACTGCAAAACAAGCACAAACGTGTTCCCTCAGTGTTGAGTGGGCAGCCTGGCGAGGATTCTCTGCCGCCGTCCACTCACTGAGGAATGGCACCTTCCCTTACACCCACACACAGCTTGAACAGGGTTCTGTCACTGGCTGCTGAGGCAAAATTCACCCCTGCCGTCACCACTTGTCGTCACTCCTCCCTTTTGACGTCAGCGTCGCTTCCCCCCCCCCCCCCCCCAAGTGTGGACCCATCCAGCATCAATTTCCTCTCCCTCATCACTTTTCATCAAGTTTTCACACTCGATTGGACCTGCCGTCCTCATCCGTTGTCTGTCTTGTTTTTGTCTGCCTTTCCAGGCAGCAACCCAGTTCAAGGCCAGTCTGGCAAAACTCATGGAGATCCTCATGTCCAAGGAACCGTCATACGTTCGCTGCATCAAGCCCAATGACTCCAAGCAAGCAAGTATGAAGTCATATCTTTTTTTTTTGGACTCCAATTCAATTTTGCTAACTAATGGTGTGAAGTCGTAGATTTCTCAAATTATCACTTCTCTCTGGCTATAGTCCTGTGTTTTCCTCTTAAGTAGTTTATTTCTACCTATTTACAGGTGCAAGGTAAAGTACGACATTTGTTCTCTGCGATTCACACATCTGAAGGGAGCGTTTTGTTATTTTCTGATTGGATGAAAACTGTGCCGTTTTGCATTGTAAAGTACGAGTCGGAAGTTTGGAATGCTAATAAACGAGAAGATGTCTCCAGACGTTTGACTGTTACTCTATCTGGAGCATAACAGGACTGCATAGTCGAGATCATGTGTGAACGCTGCATTTTCTGTGGGACTCTTACTCCAGCTCAAAAGCTTCAAAAGTGTAATGTCAGCCTCATGTAACCACTCTTGGGCTTCCACAAGCTAATATGTTCTTCATAGATGTCATTTTAATCCCGTTGATGGTAATTCCAAGCGAAACGCTCTGTGTTGTGACCACGTCACTGGCCACGGAGTATACTCCCCATGTGGTCGTTCGTATACTGCGATGTCCTTTGTTTGCCCCTTACAGTCGTCCTTTTGTTAGCTCACACTGTTTCTCTTTGTCACTCCTACTGCTGATTTTTGCTCGTTCATTCTTTCCAACGGGCTTTAGATTTTTCTCAGGCTCTTGTGACCTGACTCGAACCCTTCTGCCCCCTCCTCTCGTTCTCAGGTCGCTTTGACGATGTTTTGATCCGTCACCAGGTCAAGTATCTGGGACTGATGGAGAATCTGAGGGTGAGGCGAGCCGGCTTTGCTTACCGACGGCGCTATGAGGTCTTCCTGCAGAGGTGAATTTTGTTTTTCCTCATGTAGTTAAGATGCAATCCACCAGTTTCCTCCTGTGCCGAACCAGTAAACAATATGCACGTGTTGGAGCCACTAGGCGGAGCTCAGTCACCCAGTGTGTGCTAATTTGACCCAAGAGTTGAAAATCCACTTCAAACTACCGTATGTAAACCTGAGAAGAATCGATCTGGCCGTTTATTCTTCCATTCATGTGTTCAGAGCTCCTCAAAGTTCTTTGAACATTACGTTTTAAATTGTAAAACTTTCCCAATCATCATTCTGTCTACAAAATTAAATCTTTTCTGTTGTGGTACCACTGGTATGTACATATTTGATGGTTTGATATTGTCAACATTACGCTGATATTTCAGCCCTGCAAATCTATTATTCTATTCCACTTAGGTACAAGTCCCTGTGCCCAGAGACCTGGCCAAACTGGAAGGGCAAACTGTCTGATGGAGTCGCAATCTTGGTCAAGCACCTGGGATACAAGCCTGAAGACTACAAGCTGGGCAGGTCATTAACACGCACTGACACACATGCTCAGATGAGGAAACAAAATGGTCATACAGTATGTATAAAACTCTCTAAGAGTGAATATGCTAGATACATAAAAGTAGGTATTAATATGCTAAATACATTTTCGATTAAACTTGCAGATCAAAAATTTTCATCCGTTTCCCCAAGACCTTATTTGCCACGGAGGAGGCCCTCGAGACCAGGAAGCATAGTCTTGGTGAGAGCCACTTTCACAACATACACAATATTGATGGTCTTCTTAAAAGCTTTTCGCACGCAATTGTGTTCTTCTTGTCTGTGGCCATGTTTTTTTTTGCGTGCAGTAATTGATTTGAGAGGAATGTTTCACCTGCAGAAATATTGTATTGCCAGCAGGACATTTGTATTGTATGATGTTTTATCCCTTGGTGACATTTCATATAAAAGGATCTATGCTTCATTTAGGCTAAGTGGAATTGTCTGGTTAACGTGGTTGGTTAAATAAGTACTGTATCTCAAAGTTAATCTGTTTTTTTTTTTTTTGCCTGGTGCCCTCCTACAGCTGTCATGTTGCAGGCAGGATGGAGGGGCTACAGCCAGAGGTCCAAGTACCAGAAACTTAGAACTTCAGGTAAGGAACAGCGGATCAACTTCTCGTAATGTAATTTGTACATGAATTATTTAACCCCTATTGAAAAAAATTGTGTTTTATCAGCTATTGCCATTCAGGCGTGGTGGAGGGGGATCTTAGCCAGGCGCAGGGCCAAACGCAGGCGGCAGGCTGCTGACACCATCCGCAGGTACACACAGACAAGAAAGTCAAAAGAGCCTAATTACTCAAGTCAAACAAAATATTTGTACAGCGGCACCTTGACTTACTGTACAAAATAACTGCCTCAACTTCCAGTGTTTCGAGTTACGAGCTGTTGCTTGGTCAATATATTTTGGGGGGAGGCTGAAATGTGACTAAAATATGAGTTTCGAATGAAGTGGGGCAATAAAGGCACCACAATGGCTGATTAACTTTCAGATGTTAATGAAATGAGTCAAACACACAAATACAGATGAATACACACAAACCACCTGGAAACTGGCCAACATGCCCCTTAAAGGCATACGACACAAGAATGGGCTAAACTGCGGGTTTGTCATCTTCGCTACACTTTAACAAACCCGTTTCAAATCTATTTTATCTTATATTTTACAATGCAGTGCTATTTTTCTTTTTTTAAAATATGGAACCAAAACAAAATGTAGCCTTTTTTTTGTTTTTTGTTTGGGTGGGGCTTGAATAGCATTTCGACTCATTTCAAAGGGGAAAAGTGATTTGATGAATGAGTAAATTGAGTTCCAGGCTTGGTCATGGAATGAAGTCAACTGGTAACTTTATTGTGATTTTGCTTCATCACACCCAGGTTCATAAAAGGCTTCATTTACCGCCACAAGGGACGCTGTCCGGAAAACGAGTATTTCCTGGATTACGTGCGCTACTCTTTCCTCATGAAGTTGCACAGGAACCTGCCAAAGAACGTTCTGGACAAAAGCTGGCCGACGCCGCCGGCAGCTCTTACAGAGGTAGGAATTGCCCACGCACGCAGCTCTCAGGGCATTTTGGAACACTAGATTTGAATGACATGAGTGCCTGACGTGCTCTGCTGAACCACCAACTTAAAATACCAATTTTGGCAGGCAAGGAAAGAAGCCGAGAGCCATAAGAAAACATGTTTTGAAAAGGGAAGGCAGTTGGACACGCATCCCTTATTCTCAAGCAACTGTTTGGCCTTCCACCTTCTGTACGGACGTACTCTACATTAATACCAAAATTAATACATTTACAATGAGCTCCAGAAGCCCATGCGATATTGACTGACAAAGATGAAAACGAGGCACATTTTCACTATATTTTGTTGTTTCAGTTAGTAACTTTTTTTTAAGCATTCTCATTTTTACGATATTCCATTCACAAAAATGCTTTTTCGATTTTAGATGTTTGATTAGTTTTCATCAACTCTCATAACTTTCCACACCACTGTTTCTTTTTTTTAGGCTTCTGAACATTTGCGCAAACTCTGCATGCAGAACATGGTGTGGATCTACTGCAAGAAGATCAGCCCCGAATGGAAACACCAGGTGATGCTTGTTCAGTCCGTGCTCCACAATGTGATTTACAACAGTTGACCAACCGCTTTATTTTTCCATCCTGTGTGGCTAGATGGAGCAGAAGCTCATCGCAAGTGACATATTTAAGGACAAGAAGGACAACTACCCACAAAGTGTGCCCAAGCTGTTTGTCAGCACTCGATTGGGTAAGTGTCTTTAAATCTTTCGAATGTTCACATGCGACACACAATATCAAGTGCTGACTCGTCAATTCTGCTCAGACGGTGAGAACATAAACCCCAAAGTCCTGCAGAGTCTCGGAAACGAAAAGTTGAAGGTTAGTTGAGTCCGGGTCCATTCAGACTCGCCAGTTGATTCGATTTTTTTTTAGTCATCCATTCCTGTCTCCAGTATGCAGTGCCAGTCACTAAATACGACAGGAAGGGCTACAAGGCCCGTCCACGCCAGCTGCTTCTGACGGCAAACTGTGCCATTATTGTGGAAGATGCCAAAATCAAGCAACGCATTGACTACGATGCCCTCAAAGGTCAGAAGTCAACTGCCAAGCGACTGGTTTTCTCTCGACAGCCCCTTGTTCATTGAAACTTCCTGCGTAGGTATCTCTGTCAGCTCCCTCAGTGATGGCCTGTTTGTTCTGCACGTGCCCAGTGATGACAACAAACAGAAGGTAGTGTGCACAAGCGCTGGACTCGCTGTTTTTTTTTTTTTTGCTTAACATAACACATTCATATTTGGGTTTAAATTCCACAGGGAGATGTTGTTCTACAAAGTGACCACGTGATTGAGACCTTGACCAAGATCGCCATATGTGCTGACAAAGTAAACAGCATCAACATCAACCAGGGCAGGTAAGAGCTTTGGGCAACTATTTGCGTTGGGCGAGAGCACACATGACGTCATCGTCTGTGATTATTCTGACAGAATAGGTGACAAAAGTGCTGATTATGTTTTATTTTCAATTCATGAGGCATGAATTGTGTTATTTTGTTTTCATGATGAGCATTTTGTCGCCTGAAAATTATAAACTGCTCGCAGAAGATTTTGAAAATCACACTTATTTTATTGAAAACAGCTGTCTCAAACTTTTGGGGAGAATTTTTTTCCATGGATCCCTACATAATTCTAAAGCTAATAGTATGTATTTTTTTACATTTATACTCTTTTTTTTTTTTTTTTTTTTTAAATGATCCACCATAATAATTTATGGTAAATTATTTCGCATTCCCATAAGCTACTGTTTGTGGCTCAAAAAGCAGATATGAACCATGCCTCGCACCAAAGCTTTCAGTGAATCTACGATTAAGAATTTAATTTGCATGAATAAACAGGCCAGGGTAAGACAAATTGTTGATAAATGCACAAAATTCAGCACTGTTGCTGCTCTCCCCAGAAGTGACCGTCTCGGGAAGTCGAATGCAAGAGCGCAGTGCCAAATGCTCAGTGAGGTGAACAACAAACCGAGAGTGCGGCTTAGTTAGCACTTAAGAGAAATCTTTGGCGCACACTCGCATCTCTGTTGTCAAATCCGGGATGGGTAAAACAGCCAACACACACCGAGGACACCATGGAGGGAGTTATTGATGTCCCAAAAATAATAGCCACAGGGCTGAAGTTTGTAAAATAAGGCCTGGATATTCCACATTACCGCTGGCAAACCAAGGCGGCAAATCCAGGTCCAGAAAGTAAAAACCCTGAGTAGAAGCAGCTTTGGTCTCAACCAAAGGTGGGGCAAGGTTTTGCTACCTCTGCTGGCAAATTATTGTGTGGACAGATGAAACCCAAGCCGTTTTTTTTTTTTTTTGGATGGACTGTACAACCGAACGCTGTGTGTGGAAAGAAAGCACACCATAATCAGGCTACTTTGCGGGTTTTTCACTTATCACGGCCAGGCCCTGGTCCCCATTAACCGCGATAAGTGAGGGATCTCACTGTACCTCATCCCAACGATGAAATATGGTGGTTGCAACTGTTTTACTTGCTCGGGTTTAGGCGCATTCAAACAAATTGAAAGTTTATCAAGACATTTTGTGGTATAACTTGAAGCTGTTGTGCAGGTCTGCTTTGTAGCGACAGGGTCAACCAATTTTTTAATTCACAAGCTCACATACAGTACTCACCCTTGCACCGTGACGTTTACATTTTGTCCAGGAAAAGCATGGAAACATTGTTTCTTGTTGTGGCATTATGTTTGTTCTTGTAAGAATATATCAAACATTCTATATTTTGTCTGCAAAATAAAATCTTGTTTTTCTTTATCCAAACATTTCAACAAAATACATTTTAGACTTGTGCTTTTAATACCGTAATACTGGAATATTTTTGCTCTCTCGGTTATCATCAGTCAGGATCGAATATCGGCCCATGCCTACACCTAATCATCATTCTGCTTCCCCTCCAGTATAAAATTTACCGTGAGCCAAGGAAAAGAAGGGTTCATTGACTTCACACCTGGATCGGAGCTGTTGGTGGCGAAGGCTAAGAATGGGCACCTATCTGTGGTGAGTGGTCAAATTCTCTCTTTTTGAATACTATAATCAAACGATCATTTCATTTAGTGGAACCCTGAAAATCCTCCTTGTACCGGATAGGCATCATTCCTTGAATAATAGTGGCCAGTGTTTGCCATATTACCACATATTCAAAGCCATGATAATATAGAGTCCATGCCACATATTTGCAGTTTGGCATTTGCAAATTCTCCTCGTTGTGGATTTTGTAGGCCATTATCCGCTGAAAAACATGTCTAAAATAATCATATTGCTTTGGCTCCATCTAGTGGCATCTTTGTGCCAAACACTTCTAAAGGCAATGGCAAACCTTTTTGGGTGGGCGTCAAGAACCCAAATCTTTGTTATTCATGGTGGTGAAACTCTTTCGTGAGCAGAGGGCATGGCTTGTTTTTTTTTTGCCCCTTTAAGCTCTATGTTGGCTGATTCCTATTGTGGGCTCAGTTGAAGTTCAACTTAAGTTTCTCAACACAGTTTCACTGACTGGTACGACCCCGCAGCAAACTCCAATATCTGATGAAAGCCACTCAGTCCAAGTAAACGTCAGAATGGAAAAGTTGGCGTTGTCACTTCTGGTTTGTGCACATCATGTGACTTTTGTCTCTTCTGCATTTCTTTCAGACGGCTCCGAGACTGAACTCCAGATGATGATGCAGATTGTCTGTTATCCCTCACACACACACACACACACACACACACACACACACACACACGATGTACTCTTCCATCCTCCAATCATTTGACCTCAAGCCCAGCTCTGCTTTAGCCAATCAGGTGCCAGCTTGTCACTATGTTTTGGTGGCGTTCGCCTCCAATTTCAAGAGAAATGATCCAGCGATACTAATTGAAATATTTATGTTTATATGTTCTATTTTGGGGATTGATACAGTTGGAATATTGTAATTTTATAAGTAAGGCCAAGGAATAACTGATATGTTGGTGTGTTTTTCTCGGAACACGTGTGCTTATTTGTGATTTATTTGGGAACATGACAGAAGAAGATGGTCATTGCGGAGAAATCCGAATGTTATCCTTTTATGTATTTTCCTACTCTTTTTCTTGCTTTTATTTCTCTCTTGTCTGTGTTTTTTGAAATTGACTCAAGAGTCTGATTGCATGTGGACAAATGGTTGAAGGGACGACGATCGACTCCAATAAGAGACATGTTAAAGCTTTAAGTGATGGGCATGCTGCTGAACTCGTCATGTGTGCTCCAAACACAAAGGGAGACGATGATGAGGGACAAATTGCATTCACGGTGAACAACTTGAACTCGGTAAGCATGAGTGAGCTGAGGATGAGAGCAGTGGGCTGGTGGCGGGAATCGTCAGACACCTGTTAGTCGCCTTGTGCTTTGCCTTTCCCGTGAACAAATAACGTCAGCATTGCTCTCCATGGTGGATGGCACCTCCGCCACCTTTCCAGAAGCCATCTCTTGCATCACTTCTTTTGCCTCCTCTCTTCTTTGTACAACCTGACTGGTCTTTGTAGCTGGTGTCAGACATGCAGCTAATCCAGTGTTTTATACCCCCGTGTCTCTAAAAGAGACAAAACCTTACAATGTCACGCCACTCATTGAAACATTGTGTCGGATTAGATGTTAGATGGCTAATTCGTAGCTAAAATCGACATCGAGGCGGTATGATTTGAAGGCACTTGAGTTTGGCTTATTTAACATGAACTTTGTGGTGTTTTGTTCCCGTTTCATTGGCTTGGAAAGGATTAGAACTCCATTTGACGCTGCTAGGTGACTGTTGCATAGTCCTGCAATTCCCGAACCTGAGTGGTCCAACCAGCATGTCACCTGCATGTAACTTTACTGTTAAGTCCAACATTTGTGGTGCCAAAGCCAAATTTTGAGTTGAAGGGATTTTTTTTTCTTACTTGATGAGGTGCATTAACGATAATAAATATTAGGCGTGGGTCGATATTAGATTCTGGGCTGTATTGAAATTGCAGGTTTAAAATGCACGATTTTAAAAAGTTTGGGTAAATAAAAATATTTTTCTGTAGTACACGATCCATTTTTAAAACAAAATATCGGCTATTTCAGGGATGAGAATGTTTTAGCCTTTTCCGTTGTGCACCCATGAGAGGTGAGTGGTGTTGCCATTTAACGTGTTTATTGGTTAGGTTTAAGTCCTCCTGCTGCTACCAATGGTCGCGTGCTAACGTTAGCATTAGCTGATGCATAATGTCATCCGTGCCTTTTACCTCATTTAACGTGCCTTATAGCTGATTGGTGTTCACAGCATCCAAGTTTTAGTTCCCTCCCCCACCTCCAGTCAACGAGTAAGTTATTGACTTTTTTTCTCAGCTGTCATTCTCATCCCTGATATTTGTTGGACATTAAGAAACACGTACCATGTTATAGTAAATGAAAGAAGAAAGAAATATTAACTTTCTTAATCTGTTTTAGTTCTTCTGAGTAAGTCACAGTGTCCCATCACTGGTAAGCTGTTTTTAGAACAGACCTCTAGGCTACTCATGTTGTCCTTGGGGGCTAACTAGAACCCGTTGGCATGATGTGTTTATTTTTTTTCCGACTTAATCGCAAGAGCAAAAAGGCATCCGTGTCTTTATGCTGGAGTTGGTGGATGATGTAATACAACTTGTCAGTCTTTGTTGACACTTGCAATATTTCTATCCAGAAAGACACATCCATGAACGAAAAATCACTTCCAATGTATTCTGGGTATAAATCAGATTGACTCTTAACTGTAAACAGGCCCCGACTTTGATGAAATGGTTTTTCTTTTGTAAAAACAAACAAAAAAACAATGAATGAAACGGGGATTTCAAACAAAATGACATTTTATGAACTGATTGTTCTTTTCTTTACTCTTAGATATTGTACTTTTTACTTAATTTCACCCAATGTCACCGTAATTTTAAAATAGTCTGTCAAATTTGGGAAAGGGGTGAGGTCCCATACCGGGGCGGGGCCTGTAAAGTAGCATTTAAATCTTAGCTCATATCCAGTAAATGTTCTGATATACACGCAGCAGCTCCTATAATAGAGCAGTTTTGAAAATTGACGTGTGATTGAAAGCCAGCCAAAACCTGATTGCCTGTGAAAAGGTTTGGACCTAATGCTCAGTTTGAGAAAGTCCTCAAAAGGTTTCCCAAGGGTTATTATTTTTGCAGACTTCACTCCAAGGCGGGTGCAATATGCCAAGACTGCTGCTTCACTTAAAAAGCCAAAGAACCATTAGATTTCTGATCATTGTCGGTTGTATAATTTTTGAATAGTTTTTGTTCGTTTTGATCCGATTTTATTTGATTTCCGGAGGGAGACACTTGTACAGTTTGTGTTCTGCTATAAATGGGATGTCCAAGGCAAGTTTGAGGATGTAAAACATTTTGGGAGACAAAACATGTACAATAGTTGAACGTGCCTTGTTGCTTAGCAATATTAAGAGACTCATGACTCCTACGAGCTTGTCTGTTAAGTCTGACAGAGCAATATTTGATTGTTGTTTCACTACTTGACAAAAAAAAAAAAGGCTTGTGTAACAGCTTTATTGATACCAAATCCTAATGTTTTTTTTTTAAGATACACCTTTTTGTCAGCTGTATTACTGTATGATTCAAACTAATGTATAATTATGACAGCACACTATGAAACATACGATACTAAAGATGCGTTGAATAAACTTGACATGTGCAGAAAAATATGCAGCTTTCGTTATGAACTCATCTTGTTTTCATCCATGCGTGCACGCATGTGAAGTTTTTGGCCAACAAATCGGATGGATGAGAAGTGAAACGAATTCTCCATTAGCGTGATTGTATGTTGTTAGCTTGTGCATTTTTTGGAAAGGAAGGGTCAATTTTACACTGCATTTTTTTTTTTCATGGCTAGAACGTGAGCTTTCAAATTCCTCAGGAACCTTGACATGATTGTGTGTAAATCATCGCAGAACTGTTCCACGTTTCTATAAAATAGTATAGTTGTCTCCCCAGCAGATACCACAAGAATTCTAGCTCCCCCTCTCCATTTCTAACAGAGTCTTGTGATTTTATTACAGCCATTATTTACAACACGTGAAATGACAGACGCCAAAACAAAATGCAGCTTTCAATATTTCTACTACTCCCAAGTATACTTTTTTTTGTTTTATCAGTGAGGTGAAACTTTAGCCCACTAATGTTACTGCGGCAGCGTGGTGGTCGATTGGTTATGATGTATCTCGCCAGCAGGAAAAGGCTCGAGCCCACCTGTGTCCAATACTATTTTCAAGTGGCTGCAGCAATGGATTGAAATGGCCGCTAAGTGTCGCCCTACAAGAGTTTCTCCAGACTGGCAAAGCATCGACATTCACATCCTTCTTAGAAGTTCAACTTTGGTGTGACATTTCGAGTCAAACGTGAGTCCGTTTATAACACACGTGCACGTGCAAGTGCTCGTGTGCCTATTTTACATTCCTAATGTGATAAAAGTTCGTTAACCTACAGTTAACCTAAAAATATAAACTTGGGGATTGTGCCCAATAGACGAAGGGACTGTTTTAAGATGCTTCGAATAAACTTGAGGTGCAACTTTTGTCACATTGTTTTTTTTCTCCACGTTTAATGACGTCATAATCACGGTTCTGGAGAAAATGGCGAGACAACTGCCAAATTATCACTTTCCCTGATTTCTGGCATTGATAGCTAGTTTTGAGTGGTATGTCTGTCTGTCTTGTAGAAGTGCTCATGTGTCTATTTTATATTCCTAATGTGATAGAAGTTGATTAACCTCCAGGCAATTTATAGGCACGGTATTCCGTCTAATACATCTTTCACATGGCTCTTTCAAAACAGCTGCAGCTGCAACAAAGCGCTTTACAGAACATTTAACAAAAAAAAATAGAACACGTCACTTAAAACATCGACGTTAATTCAAGCGTAACAACTAATTCTTAAGTACCGATATGACTTGTTTGACGGAGAGACTGCTTGGAGTTGCTTTGAATAGAGCAACTTTGTTTCTTTATCTCACTTCTAATGGCCTCATCATCACCCCTCTGGAGAAAATGATAATTTGACAAGTGCCAAATTATATTTTTGCCATTTTTAGGTCGGCTTGCGTAAAAAAACGTGTGTTTACTCGATAAGCTATTCGCAACGTAACTCCCAAATACAATTACTGTCATGTAGAGCATGCATTTGCAGAAATAAGTATAGATCAACGAACCTGAAAAGATAGTGTTCCTTGTTTCTTGTTTCCCCTCCCTCCCCTCAGAAAGTTGTATAATGATTACGTTACAATAACGTGCGGTATGTATGCATTAATATTTGTGTAAAGACGATTCTCTTATGTGCGATCAAGTGGTGTTTACTAAAATGTCTTATTCTAGCAACACTACAGCTGAGACTCAAAGCACGTTCGGAACTGGCGCGCTCTGATTGGCTGAAGTTCGCCCCTTGGCACAAGCCTCCACCAATGGGTAGGCGAGGTTGTTTGTGCATCGGCGCTGCGGCCGCTATATAATGTCGACAATGACAAGGGAATGGAGAAACTCACTAAAAGAACGACGACGCACGTGCTACGAGACAACTTTGACCTCAACCGGCTTGTCGACGGACGTCTGGACGCGAAGAGGCGGATTGGACTGAACACTGAGGTGTCTTTGTCCCTGAAGCCGCGCACACTCAGGTGGGCCGCCGCAGCCGAGGATGCTCTGACTCACACTCACCGCATCTGACTAGAGAAGAGGCTGAAACAGAGTTTGGCTATTTTCGCCATCATTCCACTCAATTATTATATCAAAATATGACAGATAATTTAATTACACCGAGCCTCGTATTGTTTGATACTGTATATGGCGAAGGACACTATTATTTACATTATCTTGAGATATAAGCTTTAGTCTTGTTCGCCTTTTATATCGTCATTATTTTCTGACAGTCGAACATGGTAAATGCTACAGCGTAGAATAGGAGTCCGCTTCATCCACCACACCCGTCCGGCAACGTTTACTACTTTTCTTTTACAGTTGTTGTTCCAAACAGCTGAGCGTTACTTTAGTAGTGTAAAGGAGATAACAATCCCCAAGATCACCTCGTTCAGTTCCGGTTAATAATATACTGACCAAAATAAAAGCTTAATGCGAAAATGGAAAATTATAGTTACATTTAGTGGCGTCGTCCAATACCCGTGTGTGTGTGTGTGTGTGTGTGTGTGTGTGTGTGTGTGTGTGTGTGTGTGTGTGTGTGTGTGTGTGTGTGTGTGTGTGTGTGTGTGTGTGTGTTTAACAGATGAATATAAACGGTATTGCATTAGGTGTATACAGTATAGTTGTAATTAAATTGAGAAACTGTCTTTTATTTTGTAACCGGAAAAATGATGTGCTGGATCACCGGACACCGAGACATTCTTTTAGCTGGGCGCTTGAGACGCATATACTGTGTGTGTGCGTGCGCCGGTGTGAGCGTGCGCGGGTGTGAGCGTGTGAGTGTGTGTGTGTGTGTGTGTGTGAGTGTGTGGTGATAGGCAGTCCAGTTCAGACCAGTTTTGGCGTTCTGACTTTGTCTTTATTGTCGTCGTCGCGATGATGATGATGATGAGGTGCTGACTTGCTTCGATTTGTTACAACACATCTTAAAAACATCTTGTACGGGCGCAGCGCTACCTAAGTGATGACTAATAGAAGTTACGTGTATGCAAAACAAAACCAAAGAAAATTTAACAATTGGCAATGTATTGTACGTGTACAAATGTGTGAGTCGACTACTTTATTTTTTGTTTGCTTCGTAAAGACACAATTTTAGCAAGACAAGCGAAACGTATGCGATTTGGTTTAAAATGTCGCATTCTTGTTGTCATGTTTATCTTGTTTAGACGCACACAATGCCCTCGTTTTGTGTTTGTTTACGTCCCGTACATGCCATACAAATTAGGACATGATGTCCATTTCAAGCCCCTGAAAAACAATCTCGCGCCGTGCTGGTTCGAACCGGATAGAGCTGGTGCTGCATTCAAGTACTGTCGCTTTTTTCGAAATCCAACAATTGAGTCTCTAAATTGAAAACTGTCTTTGCGCAAAACACGCCCAAGTTTAAATAGATTTCAATAGCTTATATATCTACTCAATCAGTTTTAAACATTAACTTCTCGTGGCGATGAATCAGTCTTCAAAAGACAACCGTCAGTTGTCACTTATCAGGATGTTGTAAACTTGAAAATTCCAACAGTCTTTTAAAATCCCATTACATTGGGTCATTTGAGCTGTTGCGTTACATCGACGATACTTGTTTTTTTGTGTATAAGTAAAACCACTTCTGGGAAGGGTTCCTCTCAGAACCATTTGTACTCCCGTACAAGCTGAATGCAGCATCCTCACGTGCAGCTGCTCCGTTTCCTATGTCATTAGCAGCCAGTAGTCGAAGAGCTATTTTCCCCACGCTCCAATCAGATGTCTCAAGGGCGGGGCGTCTTTCAGTGCGTGAACTGGGGGTTGACCCGCCCACGGTGCTCAGCTGTTTTTTTGAGTCGAGGCTGTACATCGGCTTGAGGAAGGAACAAAAGCACCCTGATGAGTCACTGCCATTTTCTCAAAGCGCCTGTACGATTGTGTCCCACGGCCTCTTAGAACCGATGTTTTTTTAAGTTTTTCCGAGGTAAAAACTTTCCATCAATTGCCACTACAAGCCTTGCATCATCACTGTTATTTAATATTCAGTGAGCAAATTATCCAATTTTGTGTTTTGGTTAAAATTATCTATTTCTTTTATTGACGTAAGAAGCTCAATAAATCAACAACATTCAACTTAATTCATTTTCATTCCCCCAAACACCCTTCTCCCTTTTTTTTCCATCATCCAGGCGACTACAGCCTACCTTTCCATTTCTCCTGTCACACGAGTGAAGCATTCCACCGCTCTCCTCCTCTCAAGTCGAGATGGCTCCTACCTTGGCCACGGCTTTCAGCCGCCGTTGGTGGATGGCGGTGACGGCGGTCATCGAAAACCTGCTTTTCTCCGCTGTGCTCCTGGGCTGGGGATCCCTGCTCATCATGCTCAAGTCAGAGGGCTTCTATTCCTACCTGTGCGAAGCACCAGGTAAGCTTCATTTGGTATGAAGAGAAAGTAGCAAAGTTTCAGCATTATTTTAACATAGTGAACAAAAGTCAGAAGTGGATATCAAAACATTTTACTTTTTTTTAATATGACTCAAAGGTTAAACAAAACGTGTCCGTTCCAATCTTTACCATGTGTGACTGGCTGCTCAGGACAACATTAGCGATATTCAAATAAAATATAATAATGCCCGCACATTTGGTAATAAAGGTTTTATGATGGCAACAGTTTTAGCCCGGCACAAATGAATATAGGGGAAAGTGGGACTGAATTGAAATTTGAGCAATAAGTCAAAGGGCGTCATAGAATGGATTGCGTTTCACTTTGAGCTTTACTCTAGCTGCTGTTGTTATTGTCTGATGTACGTGAGTTCCTCAGCAAAGTCAACCGGAACTCTCCAAAGCAGCGCTCGTGAACCCCCAACACAATTATTTGAATATAATTTGTGACCTTTGTCATGCGAAGGATGACACAAATGCTTATCGGCCTTTGCACCTCACACTGTGATCTTCTCTTCCTTTGAGTTGCACTGTGATGAATAGGATGTGTGACCACACCTCGGGTGTCTTTTGAGACCCGCTGAGTGGTGTTTATGCTGAGGAGGCGTTTTGAAATCTCGTGATGAAAAGCACACAATGACGGAGTGGTCGTTTTCAGCAAGCACACCAGTTCAAATGGGAAAACAAGTTGAGGATCCTTTGGGCAAAACAACTTGTGATGACTAAGCTCCAAATTTTCAAAAGCTTCAGTCTGCGCTCCAACAATAAAACTACAGTTGGCTCAGATTAGCCTTTTGGCAGATTCTGTCCTTGGCCCACCGTGGTCACGTGTGCGGGGCGGGGGAGACCTCCCGAATATAAAAAATATGTGTTTGCTGTTCATTGTACCGTGCAGTAATGCGGGTCAGATAACGTATGTCAACAACAGGCTGCAGGAGTGATTCATCGTCTGCAGACATTTGGGAGTTGCTTGCTTTGCCGGGCAGTTAATAAGCTGAAGTTACACTGAAATCAGGGCTTTCATTCAAGCAGCCTTGTTTCTGGCTTTGTAGGGGAAGTGATGAAAGCTGTGCTCGGGGGGCTCATTTGTGCAGATGGGTTCGACTGAGGGATCGCACATTGACATCCCTGTGTAAAAAAAAAAAAATCACGCCAGTGGCTTTGTCTTCACATGCACCACAATCATTAATCGACATATTATTTGAATAGATTATATTCAAATCATCAAGTAATCAACCTGTATGGATGATTCATTCTTATAGGACCTTTGTTACCCCTTTGACCTTCCCCGCAGCCTTAAATGAATTGTTTTGCGGTTGACAAAATAATCAGGTCAGGAAGAAGCACCACTGCTTATCTCTCCTTGCACTACGGTCACTGTCATTGTTGTCCTCCTTGGAATTTGGCTAAATGCTGACACCTTATACAAGTTCCCCAAGCCCCAGAGAGACACAAAGGGAAGTGAGAGTCACTTGTGTATCACGTTATCATCGAAACTGTTCGCGGCTTGCAAGGTTTGCCCGTTTAAGTCTTGTCACATTTGCACAAGTGTTCGGATACTCGGAAGCCTCTTTTTGAAAATGATCAAGTGTCTTTTTATTTCGGCAGCCATTAAAAGGCGTGCGTATATTTCACTTCCATTGATGGAATCTACTGACGGTAATCATTAAACCACGTTGGATAGGATCCTCGTACAGTGAAGCCCCCGAGAAGGTGAACAACCTAAAGGTCGTTACCATTTTAACTTGCACGACAGCGATAAATGTGAAATTGCGATTTCAGACAAAGTCTGTACAGCTGAATGGTCTTGAAATTAAAAGTGTCATGGAATGAACTGCTTGACTTTGGAGGTTGCATTGTAGAATTTGGGTCGAAAGGATGTGTCTGAGTGGCAAAACTGTCAGATGGAATTTCCTTTTTATGGCTTAGAAACTTCCTTAAAGGATGTCAGCTCAACACTGACCTCCCACACTCACACTCCAATGTGTGTGTGGGGGGCTCTTGAATCACTGCAGTCACTTGAGTATGTAGCTGCCAATGCGGGGAAAATAGTGCTGCTTCTTGTTGATTTGACAGCTGACACGTCACAATCTCGCAGAGGAGGCGACACTGCACACATCTTTAACCTCACCCTGTCAGCATCCTACTTTGCGGACCAAACGTGTGCTCGTCACACACATACAATTGATGACACACAGAGCTTTTCACGAGTCAGCATTTTTTTGTTTTTTGTTTTGGGGTGCACTGAAGGAGCTCAAATAAAGAAAAAAAAAACCCAGAATGCGGATATTGTGCATAAAAAGGATTTCATTTTCATAGGTTCCAGATCACCCTAATTCAGAAGATACACTTAAAATAAATAAATAAAACACCTGTATCAATCAGTGCAAAATACCTCTTGAAGAGCTATTCTACAACTTGTGGTAGTGTCATATAAATGAGGGTGTAAAACCACATGACGTACGAGCCACATTTACCAGACGATTCCAAGAGGATTCCAGTCATCTTAAATACAACATAAATAAATACATTTAAAAAAAGGGGTGGGGGGGGGCATGAATGCTTTTGCATGGACATGAAATTTCATCTCAATGGGCAGATTAAAACATCATAAAAATAAAAACATCCCACTGGCGCAACAATAGCTTCACAAGTGAAATTATTTTCTCAAACAATTATTGTGCCCACATTTTGCACATATCGTTGGCATATTGGTACGTGCCTCTGTCATATTTTAAAGGAAAAAAAAATAGCAAGAATATTTATTTTTTTTACTGATTTGGTGCAAGATTATTGTAATTAACTCATTCAGTACCAGACAATTCTAAACCAAGTGTGAAATGACGTATAAAAACGTCTTTGGGAGTGAATGAGTTAACAAAAGCGAACAAAAAATTGAAAAGTATAGGT
The DNA here is from genome assembly GCA_026261675.1 of Hippocampus mohnikei. NCBI lineage: Eukaryota > Metazoa > Chordata > Actinopteri > Syngnathiformes > Syngnathidae > Hippocampus > Hippocampus mohnikei. The sequence continues at coordinate 1,667,036 of JAKGUB010000346.1, forward strand.
ATCCATCCATCCACCCATCCATCTTCGAACCCGCTAATCTTCACGAGGGTCGCGGGAAAGTTGAGCGGTCGAGTGGAAGAATCTTCCAGGGCAAAGTTTTGGTCCCGGTATGTCTCCATATATGTGGGTGAAAAAAAAATGCTCTAAAAACTCATTAAAACTACTTAATTAAAAACTAATTGGCATAAAGTGTGAGCATCATCCTTATGAGGGCAAGTGGAATGGAAAATGGATGGAAATAAGTGTTCAGTTCAGTTTTTTAAAATACAGCATAAATATTTTTCAGCAACAGTTTTTTTTTCCTTTTCTGCGAATCATAAAAACCACATGGACTTGGCTGCGGCTGCACTTGACAACGTGCCCTCAGCATGAAGATGAAGAAAAAAAACACTGATGACCAAGTCATTTTTTTTCCCCTCCGTCCCTCATGCCGATAAAAGTACAAACTGCTGAGTCCTTGTGTTTTGTTTTCCTGACAGTTTGAGCCCAAGCAGACAGAGGTGAACGAGTTGCTTTTCCACGTCAGCCCTCCCTGGACGGCGCACCACCGGTCTGTTGATGCAGTCCAGTAGGGCAGATGAACAAAAATAGAGCGCACGTGTTGAGTGTTGATTCCGCTACTGGGAAGAAGGAGGGCAGGCGGGCAGGCAGGCGGCGCTTTACCATTCTGGGAGCTTGTTGATTCGGAATGTGTTGTTAACCGACAGTTTGTTTACGTGACCGTTGGATCACTTGGCATATTTGAGTGCAAGCTCAGATTTCAAGAGAGGGAGGGAGACTGTTCTAATCATGATAATATAAGATAACAAATGCATGATGAGAGAAGAGTGAAATGATAAAAGGATGATATTTTTTTTTTACTTCCAAAAATGACCCGCACAACAAGTTTTCACAGGCGTATTCATGTCTCGAGTGACATATGCGTTCAGATGTCCGAGTGGCACGCGCCCCCCTTCATTTCTCATCGTTTCCTCTCCATCCAGACAACAACAGCTCCAACTTCAGTCTCTCCAACACGTCCGACGCCGAGGTGTCCGACGCCGAGGAGTACCTGGAGATGAACGGCTGGCAAATCTGCAAGGACCAGGATGAGATGCTGAACCTGGCCTTCACTGTGGGTTCCTTCCTGCTGTCCGCCATCACCCTGCCCATGGGCATCGTCATGGACAAATATGGACCGCGGAAGCTGCGACTTCTGGGCAGGTGAGAGCCTAGACGCGACCTGGTCAATATCGAGTGTGTCTATTTGACATGTTCACACGCAGCGACTTTGTGGTTCCAGCGCCTGCTTTGCCTTCTCCTGCCTCCTCATCGCCTATGGAGCCAGCGATCCCAACAGTACGTCCAACCCCTTATGCCAACCCTCGTACATCATCTTTGACAGTTGACATGAGCCTGCTCTGAGGACACTGCGTCTGCGTGGTCCACTAATCTGCTTTGTCCTATAGATCTGTCCATCCTGATCTTCTTTGCCTTGGCCATGAATGGATTCGGAGGCATGTGCATGACTTTCACCTCTCTGACGGTAAGAGCCCTTCTTAATCACAGACGGTCATGAAAATGCTGAGATGATTGGCCAGGTTATGAAGTCAAAGCAAAATGTCCCAAAACACCGGCTTGATTCTGTCCCCGACCAAGGACCTTATGTTTTCATCAGCATGGCGACATTTATCTGACAAACATTTTGTACGGTGGTTTACTATTCCTCTACCTCAAAGAAGTGACAACACGTGGCCCAATATAACGCGGCACCTTCAAAACAACCCTTCAGAATTGCATTTTTCTTTGTACTCGTGAACACTACGCGCCCCTGATTTGCAGGTGGTTACCTACTCTGTTGGGCTGGCGTGAAAAAAAAAAGAACTCAGATTAATTGGCTACAAAAACAGGTCAACACAAAATCTCTGCCTTGAGTATACGCAGTTGCCCTTTCCTTGGCCAATCTCCACTCAGACATTGGTAGACTATACGTCGATGGCTGGCTCGTATTCAAATATTTTGCAGTCTGTTAACACCCTCTACTGGTGGAAATGTGTTGCTGCAGTCAAGCTTTGGGGACTGGGAATTGATTTACCGAGTTTTGCCCATGGTAGTGATGCTCAAAAAAACCTCAATTATTATCCGAATAGTAATTTGTGTTGTCGATTAGTCTGAACTCGCCATGGCGACCCATGACTAAAATGGGACTTAAGCCAAAAGTCAAACAACAACAATACCACGGCAATAAAACGTGTTGGTTGGGAAGCGAGGAAGGTGTTCGCTAACTAAGTCGTAGAACCAAGAATGTTTTGCTCGATTTGAGTTCTCGAGGGCAGACGAAGTCCAAGCACGGGTACCATGGTGCTACCTAGCATCATGGTGCGGTAGACTTTTGGTTTCTGTCTCGTTTGCGAAACATGTGCCTCAGCCACAAATCGATACGATGCGGTTAACGACGTTGCTTTTGCGCATGTGCAAGCGCAATTAAATGCGTGGTGGTGGTGGATGTGCAGTTTTGCGCATCTTGGTAGCCGAGATTTTAGTGACGGTTCGAGGTTGATTGAGCCATGACCGATTCTTGGAATTGCCATGGCGTGAGTCCCGTTTTAAGAACAACAGCAGCAGCAGCAACAGGGGTGTGCAAGTTACATTCAAAAGTCACAGATGAGAGTTTCTGCTGTCTAATAATCTGAAGCGCGAAATCTGACGCCATGTTAGGTCGAACGGATGCAATAGCAACAGGTATGATATGCTAACAGCTAACAACTGTCGGCATTTGTGATGCTCTGAGATTCAGGGTTAGTAGCGAAATTGATTTTTTAGGCAAGCGTTATCGTCAAATATGCTCTATGTGCAACGTGCAGTGCAAACATGCAGTACGTTGAAACACACGCAGCTAAAAATAAGGGCAGCAAAGTGAACTGCATAAAAATACATACCATAATTTACGCACTATAGAGCGCACCTGATTATAAGCCGCACCCACTACATTTTTAGAGGAAAACCAATTTTGTACATACACAAGCCGCACCCGTATATAAGCCGCATGTGCCCACATTAAAACATGTCAACATATTTACAAAGAGAGACGGTACACAGAGAGAGTTTTCAAAGTTTTAATCATATAACTTTACAATAATAATAATAATATAACTTTCTTCCCAAACGGTGCCTGTGACGCAGCAGTAAAACGGTAGCAACATGGTAACAACACGCTAGCAACAGAATAGCAACACAGTATAACAGGTCTGGTAAAAGAACATACCGGTACTTGTAAAAATCACGGTGAGCCGTCATTTATGCCAAGTTTACGTGCAGCAGCTCTGTTTCCTTCTTGATCGGACAGCTCGATTGCTTTTAGTTTGAAAGCTGCGTCATATGCCTTTCTTTTTGCATTTTCCATGATGAGGCTATGTTCACGCTAATTTAATTGATGCACAAGACAAGAAGTTGCAGTCTTCCTCGACGCATATATTCCACCGGTCTTAATCTTACCTTTTCTACTCGAGCGCCCCCTGGCGGCCGTTAGAAACATTACACATATTGGCCGCACCACTGAATAAGCCGCAGGGTTGAAAGTTTGGGGAAAAGGTAGCGGCTTATAGTCCGGAATTTACGGTAAATATATAAATATGAACAAACAACAGACAACCAAGGGCAATTGTGATTTAGCGGCACTTCTTGAAACTAGTCGAGGCTCCAACCGGCCGAGGAAGTGACTTGAAAGCCCGGAATGCCAAAAACGCACGTTTTGAGCATACTTTGTACTCATCGATCCTTAGTTTTGTCGGTGGGATGATCGAAACTACCACATTTATATATGAATTTGTCACATGAAATATCATATTGGAATGAAAGTACGCTTTTTTCGCAGTGCCTTTGACAAATTTTTGTTTTCCCCGAAACTGTTTTTTTTAATACACCCCCTTGATTTTGAAGGCTTTTAAATGGTTTAATTATTATTTGTGTGTTATTCTTGAGAAACGGCGGCACAGAGCTAATGGCTGTGCGTTCCGGCGGGTTCCACTAAGAGAGATACATTGGGCAACGTCTGCGTTCCCTCTTGAGTGGTCGTGTGGACACGCAAGCAAATGGAAGGATTGGAGTGGATGAGAAAAGCCGGCGCGGTCAGGGCAAACCCATCAGTGAGATAAAAGTGCTGCATCACAGGCGAGGCCACGTGAAAGCCAGAGTAGAGAGAAGCACGTCATCTATTATTCACCGCTGCTCGGTTGCTCTGTCTGGCGGCCAGAAAAAGACGGCTCATGACTATTTCATCGGCGCAAGAGCAGATGATGCGCCGTACGGTGTCCGTCATGGCAGTGTGTGTTGATAACGCTGCAAGTCTGCGTGCACGCCAGGTGTTGTCGTAAGTACGTATGTACAAAGGGGCGTGAACAAAGGATCGCAAGCAGTTCCTGCACAAACCGCATCTTATCCATCGTATTTGACAGAGCGCATCCGACCTTTGGGCATTTTCGCGTCAGTGTTACTTTACAGCAGGTGTCTCAAACTCAAATTACCTGGGGGCCACTGGAGGCAGAGTCTGGGTGAGGCTGGGCCACATCAGGGTTTCCACAAGAAAAGCGCTGATAAATCATTCCAATGTTCTCAAATATCTTTATTTTTAACACAAAATAATGAATTAAATAAAATAATTTAAAAATGAATGTCTGATTTAACAGTTCAACTTTTAACTTTATGAACATGAATGAAACATTAAACATGAACCGTTCTTAGCACAGGAACAGCCACCATGTCTGTCCTTCTCCATGAAGTCTTTTACTTCTGCTCTCAACTCAAAAAATCTCTTCAAGATGTTTTATCTCCTGAGCTAACGTACCTCAGTGAAGTAGAGCACATCCCCATATTCAGATTTTATTTCCTCTAAAAAATGGGCGGGGCGGAATAGGGTCAATACCTCACGTGATTGGTTCGTTCAGCTCCGCACACAACAAGAGTCATTCATATCAATCTTGCGGGCCGCGCTAATATTAATCTTTCCTATTAAGACGGGGGGCCGCAAATTATCATCCTGGGGGCCGCAGTTGGCCCGGGGCCGCACGTTTGAGACCCCTGCTTTACAGGCTGAGCCATCATATCCCGCTTTGTTACCGAGAAGATTAATGGGAAGCCGCAACATGGGAATGCGTGTCGATGTGCTTGTCTGCGTCTCCCCGCCCACTTTTTACCGCCTCCTGTTCAGGTGATTACCGTGCAGGTTTTTGCCTTCTCCTCATTCGCCCCGTTCTTGAGTCAGAGGTTGTTTTTGCCCATCTCCAGTTACAGCGAGGCCGGACTTGCTTTTGACTGTCAAAACCGACCTGACGTGCATGTCGCAGTATATACGCAGGCGCGTATGTGTGTTCAACCAACATTCCAAGCTTTCAGCGGTATGACTTATTGCTCCCTTGTTGGTTCTATTTATATTGCTTCATTTCGAGGTTATTTGTTTCCAGGAAAAACAAGGAGAGGAAAGGCAGGCTTGTGTCACGCGGCTCGGATGTCGCGTATCATGTTTTCTTTGTTCCTAATTGTAAGGGGGAGAGCGCAAAAATACAGCATGTGCTTATCCCCACCGCTCACTCCTCACTGAGTGACCTTTATGACCTTTATGACCTGGATTTTCATGTGTTATTTCTCCTTTTGATCTGAGCGATGCTCACTTACCGTGTCCTGGATGAGGGAATCGGATGATTGCTGTCCCACTCTGAACACACCTGATAGATTCTTGTGGATGTGTAGTATGGTACCCCCGAATTCCATTTCTCGGCTGGTTTTGGTGCACCTCTTGCTTCCCGGGTTTGGTATCCCCACTCGGAAGCATTTCTCTGCCTCTATCGAATTTTTCAAATCATAGTTTTCCTGACGCACGCTCCATCCCCTCGATAATTCCCCCCGGATTGCACCGAGAGAACAGTTTGTGGTTTGTTCCCAGACCGCCGCACAGATGAAAGGAAATACGTAGAAAGGATGAAGAGAGTGTCTGCTTGCAAAGCCGAGCGGCAATTTGAGACGGGGGGGCTGGCAGCAGCAGCAGCAGCAGCCGATATGCAGCCTCGTGCGGATGAGACTTGGTGGATGAGTGCGAATTTGGCACGTAGCGCATGGGTCTGTGCAACCTGCCGATCTGGAGGGGCTGCAAAGCGGCCCCTTTGTTGCGCGACCCTTTCCCTTCGAATGAAAAAGAAAACTGGCATGCTTCTGGGACGGGCCGACATCATTGTTCAAATGTTTGACCCCCCCTCGTGATGTCGGGGGGTGGAAGCCAGTCCGCTGCGGTGTGTCAGCTGTTGTTTGCTGATCTTCCAACACACTTGGCTGCACTTTATGATGGGTGGAACGGAGACGTATGCTGTGCGTCAGGCCTGGACCGGTCCGAGCCGGTTCTCAATGGCGCATTGGCAAGCGGCAGAATTTCCACTCGCTTGCTGTGCAGCAATCCCTCTTCCCTCTTTCGTTTCTCTCATCGTTCCTCTTAAAAGGCCTTGCTCCTCGTTTCCTGTTTTAGACCACCCGCTGCCCTTTGGAGGCGTCGCTTCTTCGGTCATTTCACAGTCAACTCGGCGCTGCACGCGTCAAACGCACGTCAGCGCACACTCGCTCTCGAGCAGAGTTGCGAAACGTGTGCTGATGTCTGCAAACATCGAAAGCCTTGTCCCAATCTTACACCGTCGGGCCGCTTGCGCAATTTCATAAGTTTCGATCCCGGAGTGGAGGTGGGAGTGCGTTTCAACATCTTTCATAAAATGTATGATTCTATTTTTCCGTCTTTTTTTTCCCTTCATGCTTATATTCATGTGTGCTTGTTAGTTGTTGTTTTTTTTGTTGCTCCGGACATCCTACATATTCATAATGTTAACAGAAATAACAAAATAGATAAGGAAATACCATTGGTGTTGGGATGGAGCTTTTTCAAAATACCTGTGTGGTGAGGTGAGCTCTTTTACGACAGCCGATGTCCATCTGCGCCCGACGCTAACCAAACCCGCCCATCGAACCGTGATCCTATCTGCATGTGACCTTTTGGGGAACTAATATAGACCTTACATGGCTGTCCAAACAGCGAGTCCATCAGTGTGTACACTTCCACTCTCTGCTTGGATACACTGACCACAGAGCTAACAAAAGAGTTATTCAGGGAAGGTGCAACGGCAATAGTAGGTGAGGTGAGGTGGGGCGGGGCAGGGCCGCTTATCTACGCTGTCGCCATTTGGATGCCACCTGCACATTCTGCTAGTTATTTGTCCTGCAAATGAGACTCGTGAGTGTAATCAAGTGAAATGTGGAACCAAGAACGGGAGGGATGCTCGATCTGCTTGGCCAGGCGTTGATCTGCTCGCATTTGTGTGTTGCTCACTCTAACTACCCCGGTCAAGGATGACGCTTCGTACTGATGTCCCAAAAAAAACGTTTAATCATGGAACACCGTGAAAACTGCAACACAGTTCAAACAACAATAAACATCACAACATTCTCTTCGACAAGACATTGATAAATAATCAAAATCAGACACATACCGTGTTCACCTTGTAAACCGAAAGTAGCTAAACTTAAATAACGTTAACCAGACGGTATCGTTTCTCTCTTTCGCTCCCTCTTTCTCTCTCGTAAATTGACTTCTCGATCTTTTTAATTCCTCCCTATCCGCGGCACGTGACCCGGAAGTGATTACCGACAAAACATCCCAAATAACATATGAAAATAAAACAATATGAAGGGTCACATAGAAACAAAGCACCATTACAAATCAACAGCATCAAAAATATGTATTTATAATATATTAGTTGTCGTGGAAACCAATGACTCAATATTGGCGCCAGTTACACTCACCATTTCTCGAGGCAGCCGCAGCAAAATTGTTGCACTTTGTCACTTGTCTTGAGTTTTATTTTTTCAAACCGCACCTAATGGCACTTTCAGACATGAAATATATATTTTTTTAATCTTCAGTGTAACATACTTTTTTTTTTTTAATTACGGCCGTTTGGGAGAATGCACCTTCAATTTCATTGCGTACTACACAATGACAATAGACATTCTTATTCTTATTTCAGGGGAGAAAAAAAAATAAGATTTTGTGGAATTATAATCTATTCTCACGTTCGACTATAGCTCATCATCAATTTATTTTTGTGATCAGCACATCCAGTTGCTTTGAGATGTGATTTTGGAAACGGCTGTCTCAGCACCTGACTATGACGCACAACCACTAACCCCCCCCCAAAACTCCACTTTGTTTCTTTTACCGCCCGTGGATGAGATGTGGTGGCAAACTTGCTCTGTCAGACATCACAAGGAGTATCGTAGAAGCCGGTCTGGACATGTTGCAACACAAAGAAACCCTCTTCTTCTTTTTTTTTTTTTTTTTTGCTCAGACACGGCTCCACTCGTGACCTGGTTGTTTTTGCACAATTAATTAAATGACTGCCTGTAGCAAGAGGACTTCCTGGAAATGAAATGAACTCTAGTTGCTTTTGATCTGCACGGGTTGGGGACTGAATGTTGGATTGTTTTCTAACTTTGGCACCTTCTCTCCCAATTTAGTTTTCTTTGTGCCACCTGGCTGTCAGTCGGACGCATTACCTTCATACAAAAATATTAGGACACCGCGAGTTTGGTAATTTTAATGAATCCCCCGCCATTCATTTTGCCAACAAGTAGGATAGCCACCCCCAAAAAATCACATTTAAAATTAAATCATTACCTGTTTTTCACCAGGTTAATATATCAACCCTTTCAGGGACAGCGGGTACTACAGTTGACATCTTATCATGTTATCAGGTTAGAGGGTGCAAGAAAGGGTTAAATAAATGTTTTTATGTAATAGTGAATATAGTTTTGCATGGTCTCAGTTGGAATGGATGTCCTGAGTACAGTGATCCCTCGCTAGTTCGCGGTCTCATCTTTTTTCTTGTTTATTAGATTGAAAATACTTCATGACAAGACACGCAATCTATTCCAGGAGCTGGCTTACTTCCAATATCCAAATCATTATCCTGTAGGAAATGGGGAATATCTGTTCCAGTGTCAAACTATGACCATCGTGAAACAATGTAGACATTTTAAAGCAACATTTTACCATGCTCGTTAATTGTCATACACATGTGAAAGGGCATCTTTGTCACGTGCAGGGATTCTCTCTCTCTCTCTCTTTTTTCCCCCTAACATCCTTACTTATGGCACAGAAGTGCAGGAAAAGTCAACCACATTTGAAACAGCAGCACACATTGATAAAACTGTAGACTTACTAGCCCTATGCAATAAGTAGAGACAGTCACAAAACGGAAAGTACACACTCTGCTCAATCCTTTGACGCCCGATGCCCACTCAAATGCGCTATTCCGAGCTCTCGCGCAATGTCCTGTCTTCTTTGTCAAAATGCACGACATTTACAGGCATAGTTGTCCTGAAAATTTGGACGACCTCAGGGGCGTGTCATTTCAGCTAACATACTTTTTTGTTGTTTTGTTACAATGGCCCCCCCATAACATCACTCGAACAACCCCCCGCTTTTCTGGCCATTGTGGGTCCCAGTTGTGCAATCCAAATCAGGACCACGTGGCAGACTAGCTCGAGATGTGACAAAGAGCAAGAGCACTTCATACGGGAACTCATACTTGATGTGTGACTCTGTGTTGGCCTCAATGAATCCCGTTGACCACCTCCGATATGCTGAGTCGGACATATGCCGAGCATCTTGTTTGCGTGTTCTCTCCAGCAAGTGGGCCAAAAGTAGTGTAACTCATCCCAGCGGGAGTGGCTCGTCCCCCCAATCAAGCAGAGAAAGGGCGTCATGATTAATTACGGTCAAAGTCATATGTGATGAGATAAGCCGTGATGGAAAATAAACCACAATGATGAAAGAGTTTGTTGAAAGGTTTTGTTGCCATCAGGGTCTTTCCACGAAGACCGCGCTTGTACCCGCCTGTCCAACCGCCTTCGATGCTCCGGCAGGAATGTGTCGCAGCCTTTCGACGTGTTTGTTGTTGCTCGATTCAAGAGGGCTGTTTACAATAGAGCGTATTTTGATGAAGAACAGCGTGTGCCGAGAGCCGTGATGCAAGGCCAAAGAGTGTCACTGTTGTGATTCAAATGCGAGGAGAAAAACACGGCAAGCTATTTTTTTTTTATAGTATGCAGCTCATACTTAATAGGGACGTGCCCTCGCGGCAGTTGTTTGCCAGCGTGTTCATCGTGTGTGGTTTTCAGAGGAATCGGCGCAGGTTACAATAGGTACACTTTCAAGTCAGCAAGTTCAACTTCAAAGGCAAATCGCCTCCTCACGCAAGAACGACGGAGCTGAGATGACGCTCAAGTACCGTAGTAGCGCTTTACTTTGATCCGCACTTCGGTCCGAGGAGATTTCATCCGATTGTCCTTTGTTTTCATGAGATCATCTCCCAACTCTTCACTGTCTCGACTAAAACACGGAGCTCTGAAAAATGACAAACGTCATATGTAGAGCTTTTCTGTACCCCCCCACCTACCTCCTTTAGATGCTACATGATGTTTTCTGCTGTTCTTGCTAATTTGTCAGCTTCCCAACATGTTCGGAGACCTCAGGTCGACCTTCATCGCCCTGATGATCGGATCGTACGCCTCCTCTGCTGTTACTTTCCCAGGCATTAAGGTAACTAAAGGCTGTCACCCACAATAGCCACGTCGCCTCTTTTCAAGATACAGTCATACCTCGGTTTTCGACTATACTCTGTTCCATAAGGCTGTTCGAAAAGCGATTTGTTCAAAATCCGAGACTATTTTATTAGCCCATGATTAATGGCTAATTCACTACGCAGAAATAACAAATAAAAAAACCCAGTCGGATTTGTGTCAATCACAACAAACACGTCTACTCACAATGAACGTTACAGCCAAGAGGATTCGAGTGGCGTATTCGGGTTTTGCTCAGTTTGGTCGAAAACAGGTTTTCGGTTGTCATCTGAGGCGTAAAAAATCTAAAATTTTCGGGTCGAAATCCGATTTGGTCGATAACAGAGACGTTTGAAAACCGAGGTTTGACAATGTACACTGAAAAAAATGCTGTGCTGAATTGACTCCATTTCATGCTTACACACGATTTTTTACCGTGTATATAATCACGCTAATACGTCAGGAAATTGTTCTTGATTGTGCGCCGACGTGATCATTAATCACTAACGCTCCAATGTCCGTCTCCCTCCTTTTAGGTACTCTATGACCTGGGTGCCACCTTCATCTCCATCCTGCTGGTTTGGGCCGGTTGCGCCTGTCTGCTCTTCATCAACTGCTTCGTCAACTGGCCTCTGGAACCTTTCCCTGGCCCGGAGGACATGGACTTCACGTACGAAACATGACACACACCCTCGCTGACACGCTCAAAGGCAGATATGTGGCTCCAGCTGTCCTCCAAAAGACATTATCTTAGATGAACGATGCCGTCTAGTGTCTGGTCGGATCCAAATCTGTCTGAACATATCCATGTCGGACCAATTTGTTAACGCGATTAAAGGTCTTATTGCCGTGCTACTGGAAAGCAGCTATTATTATCCTTTTACAATCGTGAGTCATCTCATATTTGAACGGCTGTCCCGCGACTGCGGCCACACTACAGCGCAAACATGGACCATAGCCAAGCCATACATCCTCCACTCCAACATATCTGCAAATTTGATCTACCACTGCCACTCCGACTTTTACCGTGATCTATTGTTTCACCTTTTGCCTTTCCTGCGAGCTTCACCTCCATCCAATCAAACGGTATCATTAATATTCTCCTATCGGCACACCTTCCTCCCACAGAGTGAAGATCAAATTCAGCTGGCTGGGATTTGACCACAAGATCACGGGGAAGCAGTTTTACCGGCAGGTGACCACCGTGGGGCGCCGTCTGAGCGTAAGCAACTCAGTAACGCAGCAACAGCCGCCTTCCAAAGACCTGGCTTCCCAGGACGCCAGCAAGATGTGCCTGTCCGCCGTCGACCTGCAGGTGACGTGCAAGTCCCAACAAGAAGGTAAATCCAGAATTGGGCAGTTTGTCACAAATTCGTTTTGCCGGTCGTGAAATCCAAAGCAGTAATGCACCTGAGTGCGTGTCAAGATGCGTTGCGAGGCAAAGCTTAGACCACAACTGGCTCCGCTTTACTCCTGAAGCAATGGCTGCAAACACAAATGCTCCTTCACGCTAGCCTGTTAGATGAGCCACGCAGACACATCACTGGATGTGATAAATCAGGGGCGTCAAACTCATTTTGGTCGCGGGCCAATTTGGAGTTACATCTTCCCTCGGGGGGCCGTTATGACAAAATTATTACTTGTGCACAACAAATGAATAGATTACTAGTTTTGAAAACGGTCAAGTCAATTAGAATATTTTGTCCAATTATTGTTGAAGTGAGTGTAAACAGGATAACAAAATTGTTGCAACAATCTCAACGTGATTTATTACACATGACAATTTGACATTTCGGTCCAGATTTTAGCCATTTGACACACATGATTTGCTTTCGCGGGCCACATAAAATGACCTGCGGGGGCCAGATTTGGCCCCCGGACCTTTGGTTTGACACGTGTGTGATAAATGGAACTTCTGGATCCACTCTGCTAGTTCATTTCACAATTAATCCTCTCAGGGACAGCCGTTACTACAGCGGACAGCTTCTACCGGTTACAGCGTGCTTGAAAGGGTTAAAGTGCGCCATATTTTCCATCCGTGGAATCTCGATGAAGTTCACATCTCTCGTGGCAAATCCAACCTTTGATTTCACATAATTGCGCCTCTTTGGCGCTTGCCCACAAATTTCCAGTGCACACATGGTGGGGGTGTCCAAAGCCATATAGCTAGTATTATTATTATTATTATTATTATTATTATTATTATTATTATTATTATTATTATTATTATTATTATTATTATCTGTTACTTCTGGCCCTCATCACTTGATAGCTAACGTTGGTTATTGCGCTACAATCAAGACGACATCAGTCAATCCAGCTCACCCCCCAGGCATTTTGTTTTTCCCACAGTGATTGAGGGTCAGGGTGTGTCGGCGGGCCGGTTGGATTTGGTCTTTTTAGTCCCAAAATGGACCACGGAATTGATTTTGGAACCCATTTTTAGCAAATCCACTCAGCGGGTGTTTTCGGAATTCTCAAGAGGCAGCAAAGCAGTCGCGGCTGTGTGTCGACGCAAAGACAGTTGGATGAGGCAAAAATGGGAAATATGGATAAATGGGACAACAATCAAGTGATTACAAAAAATGCGTGTACTGCATGTTTAAGCATCATGTCCATTTTTCTCATACGGTATTTGAAGTTTTGCCTGATCGAAACTCATTTTGAGGCGTGACACGTCGATGGAATATAGCTTTTGTTTGCATAATCTTCCACTCGCGTGACTAGCAACTCGAGTCCAACTTGATATTAAACTTCCGCCAGAGATGTGATCTGGCTCTCCATCTCCTCTGTCATTTCCTGTGCAGCCCAGACATTCATGAGGAGCGTGTTGAGCCCCATCTTCCTCCTGAGCCTCATCACCATGTGCGTCACCCAACTGCGCCTCATCTTCTACATGGGCGCCATGAACACAATCCTGGAGTCGCTGACCGATGGAGAGCTCAGCACGGGTGTGTGTGTGCGCGCTCTTGTTTTCACGCAGCTTTGGGCGCAGTCCTCCTTTGACCGTCTAACCACTCATTTCTTGCACTTGGATGCTTGGTTTGAACCCCTTGACCGAGTCGCTGCTGACATCGTGGCGTCTAACAATCTTCTCTGTCACTCGGCTAATCTGTTGCTTCTGGTTAACACCCGTCCGTGTTTCCTCTTCTGTGCGTCTCTTGCTCTTTCCTTTTTTTTTTTCCCCCCTGTCATGCTGCCTTCCTGTTGCTGTTGCAGTGGAACGGATGCAAGTGGGTAAGAGACATCGGCTGCCCATTGCAAAAAAAAAAAAATGAACACCAGTGCTTTTCAAGTTGCCTTCCTCTGCTGTCCCACTGCTGTGAAATCACCTCTGACTAAAACTACAAAACAAAACGTGTGGTCATAACCTAAAAAGTCACTGTGACGTCAAGCCGATCTGCTCTTTTTGCCTTAAAAATCTTCACTGCGCTTTTAACAACACAAAACATGTTGATAACTTTAGCGTCATCGTTGTCTGTCTTCCAGTCAGCACATACACGTCCATCTTCGGCGTACTGCAGCTATTGTGTCTGGCGACCTCCCCCGTGATTGGCTACGTCATGGACTGGAGACTGAAAGACTGCGAGGATGAAAATGACAAGTATACTGCCAGGTGAGATAGAATCTAGTTGGCACCAAAGTAAATAAAAATGATTCACACTCGGGGATTCTTTCAAAATTTCGGCGACTCTTCTGGCGGGAAATGATACAAGAAAAGTGAAGAGAAAATGTTTTTTACTTGCTTACCGTAATTTCCGCACTATAGAGCGCACCTGATTATAAGCCGCACCCCCTACATTTTTAGAGGAAAACCAATTTTGTACATACACAAGCCGCACCTGATTATAAGCCGCACGTGCCCACATTAAAACATGTCAACATATTTACAAAGAAAGACGGTACACAGAGAGAGTTTTCAAAGTTTTAATCATATAACTTAACAATAATAATAATATAACTTTCTTCCCAAACGGTGCCTGTGACGCGGCAGTAAAACGGTAGCAACATGGTAACAACACGCTAGCAACAGAATAGCAACACAGTATAACAGGTCTGGTAAAAGAACATACCGGTACTTGTAAAAATCATGGTGAGCCGTCGTTTATGCCAAGTTTACGTGCAGCAGCTCTGTTTCCTTCTTGATCGGACAGCTCGATTGCTTTTAGTTTGAAAGCTGCGTCATATGCCTTTCTTTTTGCATTTTTCATGATGAGGGTATGTTCACGCTAATTTAATTTATGCACAAGACAAGAAATTGCAGTCTTCCTCGACGCATATATTCCACCGGTCTTAATCTTACCGTTTCTACTCGAGCGCCCCTGGTGGCCGTTAGAAAAATTACACATATTGGCCGCATCACTGAATAAGCCGCAGGGTTGAAAGTTTGGGAAAAAAGTAGCGGCTTATAGTCCGGAATTTACGGTAATTCTTTTCCCATCAGGGAGCCTGGCCAGCCTCGTCGCCCGGACAAAAAGATTCAGAAGATAATCAACTCCACCCGAGCCTTCATCTTCACCAACTTACTCCTGGTGTGCTTCGGAGTAACCTGCATCATACCCAGCCTCCCGCTTCAGGTACGCACACGCAAACGTGACAGTAAACAGAAGTGATTCCCTGAATCCTAACAGGTAGAGTCCCATAATGAACTTGTGGCTCTGTGCGCAACAAAATGTTTGGTTACTCAATCAAAGGTGGGACTGCCCCCTAAGTTCCCTTCCTTCCACATCTTATCACGGCAGTTGGGAACGTATGGAGAATGCGTTTGTTTGTTTTGAGCACCAAGCTCATCCTCGAAAGAGTTACAAAGGTAGACATGACCTCAACCCCAACACCTTTGCAGAAGAGTTTTGTGTGAGTCACATTCTCATCCAAAAACCAAACGTTCTCCGAGCTCATCTCACAAACGAGGGAACCCGAGGCTCTAGTCTAAATCTTCTTCCCTTTTTTCATGTTGGCCAGATGTGACAGTGCTTTGTCCATATGGTCTGTGTCCTTGCACACTGTGTTGAAACTGAAAGATGGAAGAGAACGTTTCATGGTGTTTTAGCGACATCTAGTGGACGGAATACATATTGACCAATATTCGTTTATAGAATCCAATGATGAAAGCCAGTTTCCTTTCCACATGCAAGTTATTGCGACCACTGGCCTGCTTATTGACAGAAAATGTTTTTCCCCCCCCCCAGATTTTATCCTTCGTCCTGCATACAATTGTACGGGGCTTCATCCACTCTGCGGTTGGCGGCCTCTACGCTGCTGTGTAAGTGTGCGATCCCTTTTGGTGATATCCTAGAAGAAGCCGCACCTCCACATTTTTTGGCCTTCGTCCTTATAGTCTGCTAATTTCACGTCGTGTCTGGCGTACGGTACATTCTTTCCTTCAAGTTCTGCTCTTGAAATTCCTTGTAGAGCAGGGGTCTCAAACTCAAATTAGCTGGGGGCCACTGGAGGCAGAGTCTGGGTGAGGCTGGGCCGCATCAGGGTTTCCACAAGAAAAGCGCTGATAAATCATTCCAATGTTCTCAAATATCTTTATTTTTAACACAAAATAATGAATTAAATAAAACAATTTGAAAAAGAAGCCACCCCGTCCTTCCCCATGAAGTCTTCTGCTCTCAACTCAAAAAATCTCTTCAATACGTTTCCCCTCCTGAGCTAACGTACCCCAGTGAAGTAGAGCACATCGCCATATTCAGATTTTATTTCCTCTAAAAAATGGGCGGGGCGGAATAGGGTCAATACCTCACGTGATTGGTTCGCTCAGCTCCGCACACAACAAGCGTCATTCATATCAATCTTGCGGGCCGCACTAATATTAATCTTTCATATTAAGACGGGGGCCGCAAATGATCATCCTGGGGGCCGCAGTTGGCCTGCGGGCCGCACGTTTGAGACCACGGTTGTAGAGGCTGTTTCATCGTTTTGTATAAATTGAGCCATAGGTGAAGCCAAATAAGCCACAGAAGACAAACAGTTCGTCCCGTGATGCCTGCTGAAATGAGATTGCCGCGATACTTTCCACCAAGCCGTATCCAAAGTCTTTCTGCCAAAGCCACTTTGACCCTCTTCTCTTTTAATTCATTGAAAAACACAAAATCCAATCCGCCAGCGTAGGTAAAAGTATCCGAAGCAATTATACGGCCCTCAGTTCATATTTTGGACACCGCTGCGTTTCGGGCCCCGGGAATTAAAAAAGCGCATATTTGTTCGCGATCAACCTTTGTAGTGTCGGTGCAACATCGGAGCCCGTTCACAATGGAACTGTAATCTTGTTCTTTCCCCTGCAGGTACCCGTCCTCTCAGTTTGGCAGCCTGACAGGCATGCAGTCTCTGATCAGCGCTCTGTTCGCCTTGCTCCAGCAGCCTCTATTCATGGCCATGGTGGGACCCCTGGAGGGAGACCCCTTATGGGTAAGTAATGAGCTGATCGGTAGGGAGGGCGGTTTGTTTTACTCCTCGACAAGGGTTGATCCAAGGGCGCGGAGTGACGGTCGCGACTTTCTTTTTTTGTCCACAGGTGAACGTGGGCCTTTTGTCGCTGAGCATGCTGGGATTCTGCCTGCCCTTCTACCTGCTGTGTCACAGCCGACACCTCCAGCGTCTCAGAGACGAGCGCGACGACGACCCAAAGATCTTCGTCAAGATGGAAAACAGCAACAAGATCGAGGCCTTTGTCTAGATCCGGAGTGAGCGCTTGGATGACTTCCATCAACTTGACGAGAAGAAAAGAGACGAGACGGGGGGAGTCGCGGAGGTTCACTCGCCTCTCGCGGGAACTCTTGCGCTGTTTCTGCGCTGCCCCTCTCTGGGTTTGAACACGCACACGTTCACAAAAACAGTCACGACTGGCCAACTGTGTTTCCTGCACAACTGCACACGGCTTCACCATCACTGACATCGTACGCTGTGAGAAACTGGACACACACACACACACACATGCAGACACGCATGCCATTTCAAGTCCCCTGGTGGTACAATCGCATCACTGAAGCGAGCAGTAAAACAGACAGACACAAAGCAAGACCGGCCGTGACGAGACCACCCGTTACGCTTCTTGACGTTTATATTCAAATCATACTTTGCATTGTTTTTTGCTCAGCCTGTTCTTCCGTGAAATGAAATTAGAAGTCGAGCCGCACACTCAAATGGAAAAAGCCCCCAGTGCGCGGATTGAACAGAAGATTAAATGAGTATCGGGCTTTTAAGCAGCCACCGCACAAATCTCAAAGCAGGAGGACTTTGGCTCGAGGACCGGTGTGCTCACACGTAAACATCAAAGACGGGAGTCCGTTTTTTACATGTGGTGGCCGTGTCAAGTGATGTCATGGCTCAAGTATTCTTTTCTTGCAAATCACCTTGAGGGCATTAGAAAAAAAAAGAAAAAAAACAATCAAAGACAGCAGGATTGGTAGCGATTGACGGTGCTTTTTTTTTTTAACCCTTTCACGGAGAGCGGTTACGACAGCGGGCAGCTTGTCACGTTCACAGGTGGCACGAAAGGGTTCAAATGCCATCATCAGAATGCAGCAAAAAAAGAGAGAGCAGCGCCTGCCCGTTTCCTTGGTTTGCTGTCTCTTTGCGGACATCCTCACTGCAAAACCAGGAGTCAAAGGCAGCAACGATGCGTTCACACTCACCCTCTGCGCAAAACGTGAGAATCCAAATGGCTGAGAATGGTCACAAGTGTTTTCGAACGAACGGCGAGCCCAACCGACGTGTCCTGCCTGGCGTGAACTCACAGAGGCGCTTCATAAGAGTGCCTCTCCGTAAAAGCGCAAACGATGGAAGAAGTGGAACTCCACAGGATGTGTCTCACCCCTCTGCCTTCCATCTTTTACGTCCATCCATCCGTCCGTCCGCAAATAACTTCTAATGCCTGAGCTGAGAGACGAGCCCCTGCCGCCGTTAGAGGCTTCCCGTGAACGACTTCGAATTGCACACCATGCACTTTAGACCCCCTAGAATAGACCCCCGGCTCGAATAGTTTTGCTCCTGCGCGTGGCAAGAACAATGCTCGGCTGCCGGCTGGTGGGACACGTCACACCAAAGAATGTCAAATGAAAAAAATACGGGAACAGAAAGACCGATGTTTTTTTTTAGTTTGTTTTGTTTTGTTGTTGTTTTTATAAACGGCCGTAGAAGATTAGATTTCATAGCACGCTCATTACATCGGGTTCACGATAAGAGTCTTGTCTCTCAGCTCAAGAACGTCCATCGAGGCATACGATGGAAGACTTTGAAAGTTCATAAATGCATGGAAACTGAATGAAATGCCAGTGGCTATATTTAACATGATCATATGTATGAATTCTCGGCTGGCCTTTTTGCCCAGCGTGCACGGGCGGGTGCTACAGTTAACGTGAAGGAGACGATTGAAATAATTTTGGAATCTTCTCGCGGATGCTTAAGGGAGAGAAATAAGAGAGCAACTTTAGACGAATTCTTTGGTCACGTTAATATCGCCATTGTTTTTCAAAGGGCGATTTTGGGTGCTTGTGTCTTATTCCGTTTCCTGATCTGCTCAGCTTTGATCCACAAACAAGCTTTTGTACGACGTAAAAACAGCGTGTGCACAAAAATGTCGGTGTGTCTTAAGTGAACTGTCGCATACCTATATACACACGATATTCGATTGGTTACACCCTTTATGGTTTTCAAAAGAGAACCGAAAGAATGAGCGGTTGAGTTGGTTGGTAAAATCCGTTTGCTCCCTCATCGGGATTTGCAGGATATGAATCTGCATTTTCTTTGACTGGTGTACCTTAAAACACCTCATCGCTTCTGATGCGATTCATCAAAGTCTACGAGACGAATGACTTTCCCGTCCGACTGATGGATTGATGCATCGATAAAGTGTTTGTCCGCTGATTGTCAATCAAGGTGCCATATCGATTCCCTGCAGGTGCTTCATGTCATGTTCGCGATGATCGATATCTGACATAATGCTTTTTTTTCTTTTTTTTTTTGCCTTTTTACTCCCCTGACATGAATATTTTTACGAATGATTATCATTTCATTTGAACTTCTTAGTTGTTTGGAGGTTTTTATTCTTTTGATGTTATTTTTTTACATTGTATATTTTATGTTATTCTTCTATCACATCAATTCATTGTCATTTGAAATCATGTTTTAATTTGATGGAAAAAAAAAATCATTGAAAAGAATAAAGCGTCATTTGTATGGAGCGTGTCACTTCAATGCAAGAAACGCACATTCGGGGCATTGTTGAAGTTCCTCATGAGAACGGCGGGACCCTGGGAGGCAAGATTTCACAGAAATGTCCGCCCATATACTTGGTAAACCCGATTAGCGACAACTGAACGCCACGGTGAAGTTATTTCAAGAACATGGATGGTTGTGACTTAGCTCATGATAAACAGGTTAGACCGGACTCTACCGTTGCTGTAGCAGTTGGATCATGCGTGCTGTACCCCAGAGAACAAGAACCAATCCAAATAAATATTGTACCACAGGGAAAGCTGCTGATCCGGTTGGGTCATAAGGCCCGACGTACCTCCTCCGGCGCCCACGGTGGGCTATGCGTTGCAGAGGCGTTCACCTTCCTGAAACCGGCCTAGACCGGACCGCAGGTCCACTTCCAGCCTCCACGGGCTGTGTGCTTGTCTCCCCTTTGTACTCAAAGGAGAACTTGATGTTCCGTTGGTCCCCTGTTGGCTTGGCGTGATTCGCCTTTCTGCCTCCTGACCTCCATGGCTTCAGCTGGTCGTGCCTCCACCGAAACCGACCGTGTGTCAACGATGCTCTGCAGCCGGATAAGATATGATGAAGGGAGGCACCGACCCAGTTTAGCTCCGTCCCAAACCACTGGTGATGATCTAAGAAGGAAATTCAGCCAAGCTTGTGGCATTTTCCACGTCTGGCTAGCTGATTGCTCGGCTTGCGATAGCTTCCCATGTTCACCTCAGCGACAATGAGATCCTTCCTCGGTACAATTACATTCCGGAATGTCCTTCCTTACTTACTTATTTGTCATGTCCTTGTTTATAATGATATTAGTGTAGCGTGTTCTACCGCAGAAAAAATTCCTTGTGTGTTGTTCTACATACAATAAAGATGATTCTGATTCTGATTCTTGGTCACTTTGGACCACAGCGATGGTTGGTGCCCCCAACCGTGGCCCGTCCGCCCTGCTTGGATCCTTCCCGCTACCTCTTGAAGCTGCAACCTGCTCACTGCCTCCCGTACTTCCTCTTCAGCCCGACATTTCCTTCCAGTTGCCACTTTCACCTGTGCGTCACTCACTGCACAGCCGTCGAAAGGCATCGGGGGAGACCTATCCATTTGCAAGGGGTAAATATGTAATGTATATACTACAAAATATGCGCAAGTATTTTCACAATTCCTTCCCCCCTGCAATTAAAAAAAAAAAAAATCACAATTCTTCACACACCCTTGGCTCCAGAGACACATATGGCTCTTTCATCCTTCTGTTGTGGCTCTTTGTGACTTTTGAAAATTATGGGTCATTAAATTCAAAGTACTTTGATCATTTTGCCAATGTCATTCTTAATATGAAGATTACAGTGCTCTTATAATATTGACATTTTTTAAAAACATATTTTTACTTGTCAGGTTGTGTTGATCCTTCTGCTGCGGAAGTCCCTCGCTGTTCATGTGTAGGCATCATTGCTGGTGACTACACTCGGTTCGAGGCACAAGACAGGAGACGATTCTTATTTTTCTTTGTGTGGTCGCTATCACTGAGTCGCTAAACACCTGGCGTGCCACAGTGCACCTTCACAGCCAGAAGCGAACTGCAGGGAAGCTCCACCCCCTTTATTTACATACACCCCAGAACATGGTATCCCTCCACACAAAATAGTACCAACACTAAACTCTAATGCTAGTGGCATACATCGTCACCCAACAGGTTGGTGCACAAAATGTATTTCCAAGTGCAAATATGTTATTTTGACCACTTATAATTGGTTTACTGCGATTGGCTGGCAACCGATTCAGGGTGTCCCCCGCCTACTGCCCGGAGACAGCTGGGATAGGCTCCAGCACCCCCGCGACCCTAGTGAGGATCAAGCGCTTCGGAAGATGAATGAATGAATAATTGGTTTAAAATGTGTATTTGCTAATTTCACGGGCCACGGGAAGGG
This sequence comes from Hippocampus mohnikei, assembly GCA_026261675.1. NCBI lineage: Eukaryota > Metazoa > Chordata > Actinopteri > Syngnathiformes > Syngnathidae > Hippocampus > Hippocampus mohnikei. Next base: position 1,688,797 of record JAKGUB010000346.1, read on the forward strand.
TTTTGTGTTTGACATCTATACATTTAAGGCTTTGGTTTGACGACTGTGGCTCCAAGTGGGATTTTTGATATGAAGGCGATTCGCAAGTGACATCGAACGCTTGCTTATGATCGTTTTCAGATTTAATAATACTTTAGGTATTGCACCACATTCCTTTAAAACACGAGCGTGTGTGTGTGTGTCAGCGAGAGAAATGTGACTTTTTTTTTTCCTGTCCGGTGACACGTGAGCGCAGTACGGCGACCGAGTTACCTGAAACTAGGTGGGAGTCTCAGCCCCTCCCTTTGGTGTGTGTCTTTTTTTTTTTTTTCAATCCTGGACGGGAGACACCGGCGTCAGGGGAGGCAGACGGTGAATTGTCGACTTTGAACAAGAAGCTGCTTGGTGCTTTACATCCTTTCGCTCGCACAAAGACGCCCTCAACATGTTGATTCGAGAATTGTGAGTCATTTATGTTGTTTCAACTCGGCGAGATTGTCCTTGCCGTCTGTCAGGAAACATTCGCGGCGTCAAAATGAAATATTTCGTGCTCGCCAAACTTTTGTTTGTTTCGCGATGTGAGCGTCTCACGAGATGTGGAGTTTGCTGTTTATGCTGTGGATTTTTTTTCAGTGCGTTAACCAAGTCCAGTTTTGAAAGGATATGCTCTTTTAAAGTAACTCGTTGGTTTTTTTGAAGCGTTTGCGACTGAGCCGGAGTTCAAGACGCTCACACTTCCACCGGTTCCCCGACCTCGTGACACTGCGACGTCATTAAACGGGAAGAGGAGTTTACTGCTGAGCTTGCTATTGATTGCGTTAACTCAAATGTACACAATATTATCGCACAATACACACTCAGTGTTATGCGGAGGTCCAGTGTACCTTTAAACTATTAAGTGGAGGCTGCTGATAAAGAAGGCAATGTTAAATTCGTGAAGTTTTAAATGGGATGATGGAGTGGTTTTGCTGTGTATTAAACGCAAATTTCACACGGTATTGCAGTGGCCAAATTGTTCAATAAAATCATTGTTGGTTGACTTAACTTCCAGTAGTTATCTGTCACCTGACCGCAGTCCAAAGTGCATTGAAGGGAGCAGACACGTTCAATTATTACACCTTAGTCACACCAACCCTCATCTAAAAATAAACTCGCTATCAAAACTGCAGTGCATTTATATAATTGACATTTAACTTAATTAATTAAAAATTAATTAATTTTTAATTTTAATTTAACTTTAACTCAGTGCGTTGAAACAACAAGCCGTGGGTTATTCCATCGAAAATCAAATGTAAAGCGCACATGAAATATTCCTGCCCTGCTAGACGGACAAGAACACGTGGCAATTAATTAGATCTTGTGTCAAGGAGCATTAGAATGTTCCAAATGGGGCGCACGCACGCACGCACACAGACACACACACACACACACAAACAGTACTGTACATGGTTTACACACCAAGCCCTTGTCTTTTGTCTTGATTTGTTTGTTCATTCCCTCTTCCTCCTCTTTAGGTTTCTGTGAAACTTGTTTAGTACTGTATAAGTACCAGGTAGTGGGTCAGCAGAGGGCAATATTGAAACATACATCTGATTTAATCCCCAGTTTTAACGTCAAAAGAAGATTCACCTAAGCTATTTTAAACACTGACTACATTTTTGGGGGGGTTGGTAACATTTGAAGTGCCACAGATGGTGTTCACACACCATCAGTGGCACTTACAGTGGCAGTTACTTTACCAGCAACGGGCTGTGCATTTGGTAACTATCGGCCATCAGTTGGAACTTAGCCTTATCCACCTCTTACAGTGTGCAACTGTGTCACTTTAGGTCAAATGGAGCAGTTCAGAATCTACATTTATCAAAGAGCAAGACAAAAAAAAATGCTGAAAAGATGTACAGTACACTAATCCTTCACACACGCTTTATCTTTCAGGGCTTCGCTGTTCCCTTGGAATTGTTTTTTTCCCATGAATTAATTTTTTATTTTTATTTATTTATTTATTTATTTGTCCATTCAACCTAATTGGCTAAGGCACTGTAGACTCAACAGTCTCCGCACCTCATTGCAGTACAGCTTGCCAAATTTTCTTCATGACAGTATTTCTAAAAACAGTTGTTTGTAAGAAAACGCTTATTTATAGGTCTCATCCTTGGTTTCATTTAATAAAGTACTGTATACATAATTATTGTAAAAAATAAAGATGACTACTTCATGTATTTCACTTATCACAGGTTGTTTTTGAAACATAAGCCCAGCTATAAATGAGGGATTACTGTACTTTTCAACGGCAGGGAAGGGTAGGCGCCGGGAGCTCACAAGATGCAGCTGGAACCGCGACACATTCCAGGGTTATTTTAATAGCGTAATCGCCAGCGCTTTTTTGAAAGCCGAAATAAGTGACTATGTGAAACATTGTTCGCTCCAGGTGTTCACGCTGTACGGCAGAAATCACAAATGAGCTTCCTTCATGAATTGCTGTGGCTGTACGCAAACTGAAGCACAGTTTGTCAACCAAAGCAACATTTGTTCAAAGATGTTGTTCGTGAAGAGATTTTGTTCATGGACAGGGACATTCATGCACCAATGTTCAGTTGTAAAATACATGACAGTGGATATCTAGTGATTTTGGCAGACATGTTTTGCCTCTGGAACTTGGCTTGCTCTGATCAACCAATCAGAAGAGAGACAAATACGGAAGTCATTGAGGGCCAGCGAGCTGGTGCCAGCTGGCCTTCCCTGGAGGAGGAGGAGATTGTTGACATTGACCGAGGAAAGTGAAGAATGATTTCAATATGTTTCGACATTGTGTTGACATTTACTGAAGAGAAAATCTTTTGTTGTTCTGCAGTGTTCTAATGTCTGATGTTTGTGTTTCTCTCCTAGCCGAATCGTCCTGCCCGTGTCAGTGGATGAGGTAAAGACTTTCCCACGTACTTAAGACATCAAGGACTGTCTAATTTGATGTTGTAGCAGTTCATTCTGATGATTGCAAATGCTGAAGTGATGAAGCATTTCAGGATGTAAAAAACACAAAACAAAAAAACGTCCCAACCTTTTTTTCGTCAATGAGTCATAAGGTGTGCATAGAGATGGGGTGTTGTCCCATGTGGTGTTGAAATGAATCAAGTATCTCTTGGGCACAGAGTTGGGACTGCATGCCAACACCAATTTACGTGCAGCCATACCTTTTGTTACATTTGCAAAATGTGTTGAAATGATGCACTTGCAGGTATTTGATCTTTCTACCCTCTCATCCAAAATCCCAGACTCAGTAAAGTCACTTGTTGAATTACATGTAAAACCGGAATCTTGATAGTTGGACTCTGAGGGACACGTTGGAATATATTGATCTTGAACTGTATATGCTGAATCTATTAGTCAGGATGCAGACGAGCAATGCAAAACAATAACAGTGATGCTGTCCTCCCTATCTATGCACAAATGCTGACAGAAGTCTTCACTTTGTCCCGTGTTTTCCCAAAACTCAGTTTTTAAGGACCTACACCAACTTTGCACATGGATGAAAAAGGCGCATAAAAAATGAAAATAACGAAGAAGCGTTTGTGTGGATATGACCTTTGATATCAACAGTCCGGTTCGTTTGTTTCCTAGTTGTCTATTTGCCCACAACATTTTTCAAGGCAGAACATGGATCACAGTCAACTTTTGTGTTTGGAGCAATACCTGATGTCTTTTTTTTTTATATACCAGTATTTTGATGAAGCCATTCTTTAAGTGTCATTTGAAAGTTATTTCGGTTTAATTTGCGCCAACCTTATTGTTATGGATGTTTGTTTCAAGGAACAACAACTCAAACTGTTGGCATGTGCGCATAAGGATACGTTGTGATCTAAAATGATGGATTTGAAGTTATCTGTAATATTTTAGTGAATGGGAACGTTTCTAATTGATTGTATGTTTTTTTGTTTTTTTAATGACTAAACCCATCAGGCGATGAAATGCTTGAAATTCACAGATTCCCCGTGACACAACTTTTAACATTGTTTCACCAGTCCACGAAATACACTTTCAAATAACCGAGGAGGAGAGAGTGAGCATATTGGCTCAACATGTTCAGACCAACCATGCAAATCAAGTTCATCCTGCTGGTTAATTGCAGTTAAATGTAAACTGCTCGCCTTGAAATCTCACAAAGGCTTGAAACGCGTCCTCTAGGAAGCAAAGGAAACATTCTGGTTAGACGTGCTTCGTGACATTCCGTCGTTTCAACTCAACCTTGCATAGACACCTCCTCTTCATTCAAGGGAACCAGATTGAGAATGAAAGGTAGCCAGTCACCTTTCCCGACTCGCTCAAGGTGCCACTTTTTAGATGGTTAAGTAGACCGGACCAGAATGTATAGCAACCAGATGTTGCATGAGCTTGTCTGTGCCTTGTTGCAGGGTTGTGTAGGTCTCACCAAGCTGTCTGTCTCAGAGTGATGAGAATCCCCTTTCCCCCGCCCATGTTGCTCGTAGGAGAGAAAGAGTTGAGGATGCAGGGCGGTGGAGAAATGCGTACTTTGCTAGTCTTCTGATATTCATTGGATTGTTTAAAGCAGGGGTCGGCAACCCGCGGCTCCAGAGCCGCATGTGGCTCTTTAGCACTGCCCTAGTGGCTCCCTGGAGCTTTCTTCAAAAACATTTAATCATGAAGGCTCATTGTGTATTTGTAGCCAACGTTGTCATTTTGATAGGAGGCTAATATCGCTAATTTGGAAGGCTTTTAATTTTTTGCGGCTCCAGACATATTTGTTTTTTTTTTTGGTCCAATATGGCTCAACATTCTGGGTTGCCGACCCCTGGTCCAAAGGGAAACTGTTCACTCGTGTGCCATAAATCTACCACAAAATTAATCATGTGAGAGGCTTATTCATTGAATTGCCTTGATTTAATATGGTGGTAACTGATGTCGCACCACTCAAACATCATCATGAAGAAGAAATGTATTGCTGGCAACACGCGGAATTTTTTTAGCTCCAAAATGTGAGAGGGAGGTGGGGAAGAGAGATTGGCCAATCATTTGTAATGCCCTGTGCATCAGGCAGCACACGTGGAGACGGTTCGAGTACTGTACGAGCTGTTGATTGCAAGCTGTCATTTTTTTGTTTTTAATTTTATAAAAAAGAAATAAAGTTGTAATTTGGACGAGACAAGGATTCGAAATACCATGATACACAAGTGGCTCCTGCATATAATTTGCATGACCAGCCAAACTGTGGAAAAAAAGTGTGACTTATGGTTCGAAAAATCTCTTGTCTTGCAGTATCAAGTGGGCCAGCTGTATACGGTAGCAGAGGCCAGCAAGAATGAGACCGGTGGAGGAGAGGGCGTCGAAGTGGTGGTCAATGAGCCCTATGAAGAAAACGGGGAGAAAGGACAGTTTACCCACAAGATCTACCACCTCAAGAGGTTACGTTGCACGCCGCTACCTGAACATTTATTGGGCTGTCCGGACCTAAGTTGCAAGGAAGCTCTACTAATACTGTTTTGGATGTTGGCCCGCCCCAAAAAGTAGTGCCACGTCAGACTGGCTTTCGAAATTTTGGTTTGAAGTCTTAAATCATGACCAAAAGGGTGCCAAGTTGAATCAATTGTGAGGCATAAATTAGTGCTTACTTCTCAGGCCAGTTGTAAAGAACCCTTTCATGCACCCCGTAACCTGATAACATGATAAACTATGTACCGTAGTCGCCGCTGTCCCTGAAAGGGTTCATCCATCCCGACTCATATCATCCTATTTTTCTCAACAGTAAAGTGCCAAACATCGTGCGACGGCTTGCTCCAAAGGGATCACTTGAGGTCCATGAGAGGGCCTGGAATGCATATCCCTACTGCAGAACCGGTGAGTGCCCCCGAATACCACCAAAAAAGATAAATACATAAATTGTGGTGCAAATTTATAGTCTGTTAAATATCTGGCATTGATCATTTCTGAATGAGAAGATAAACTCAATGTATTAACTTCAAGTCTCTGCTCTCCACTTTATCCATCACTCGTGGACAACCCTGATAAAGTTCTCAGTGTAAGTAATCATTTCCTTTGTGTTTATTCTTTGGGTGAAACACGTTTTCATTAAAACACGGCGGACAAAATGAAATGTCGTGACGCAACGAGGCACTCGATGAGCGTGCCTCGACGTGCTTGGATTTAACCGCGCTATTTCATAGAGCGCGTTGGAAATATGACTGACGCTATGCTCGATGTCCTTTGTTTCCAGAACTCATACATGAAGAACAATTTTGAAATTAAGGTCGAGACTTGGCACAAGCCGGACATGGGAGAAAAGGAGAATGTAAGTTGTGTGCTGTGTTAGGTTGTGTGTAATCTAGAAACTTTCTGGGGTTGCTTTGACTTTCCGATTGTAATTGCAGTGTGTTAGCTTTGTCTTGTTTATCCATCCATCTAATCTAGCTTGTGTATCCTTCCATCGAACATATACATATACACCAACTTATGATTGTGTGGCGAAATAAATAACTTTAGTGGTTCAATTTAAAAAGCGAAACTTTTCATATTTATGACCAATAGTGAAATATTTTAAAGACGTCTTTTTGATGATGACAGAATACAGATAAAAACGCATGTTACCATATCAAGAAAACAGAAGATTTACAGAAACAACCCACATTTTTTAATGGAGAAATTTGGGAGCATTTGTACGAAAGCGTGGAGCAGCCAATGTGGAGGGAAAATGTTTTGACTGGCAAATACATTCAAAACGTTCTTGTTAAGGGCTTTGTTACAGCTGCAGCTGTTGTGAAAGCGCGATACCAATCAGGATATATTGGATTGTAAAACGTATTTGCGTGTACGCACAGTCCACTTAGCTTTTGGACAAAATGTTTTTTGGGATATGCGTATCATACAGGGAGTATGACTTTTGGAACTTTTTTTTTTTTTACTTTGCCTCATAGCAGACTGAAATTGTCAAAGTAATTTTCAAAAGTTTTTGGGAACGTGAGGTGGGGGGGGAGCAGAGTAACATATTGAACAAATAAGACTTCAGTTGCCTTCGGTCAATTCTTGCGCAAATGACCATGTCCTGGATGACTGATATTGTGATGTTAAGATTTTAAAAGAAAAGATGCTGGAATTGATGTGATCCGGCTCATGATGTTACCGTATTTTCCGCACTATAAGGCGCACTGAAAAGGCTTCCATTTTCTTAAAAGCTCACGGCGCGCCTTAAAATCCGGTGCGCCTTGTGTATGGTCATTACGGTAATATATCGACCCCAAGATGGCTCCTTGCTGGAGACGTGCATACAATGTTATAACTCGCTGTTGATTCCGTGAACCGTGTCGCCGTTCATTTCTTCGTGTAAGGAAGGCGAGAGGCGTCAAGTGACGCATTCAAGTGCGCTCAGTTTGTTCGAGAACCGAAATTCGGTCGTCATCCGAGGCATAAAAAAACTCAAAATTTTTGGTCAAAAACCGATTTGGTCGAGAATAGAGACGTTCGAAAACCGAGGTTTGACTGTAACAAACACTTATGAGTCCAGTCTCCTACATTTTACTGACCTCTGATCGTTCTGCTGGAGCTACGCTCAAGGAAAATACATTCTATAATCCAGTGCGCCTTTTAGTGCGAAAAATATGGTATTTGAATGTATTTGTATTTCCAAGTATTTTGTAAAACAACGGCCACAATGGCTTGATTTGAAATGCCATGTTACAGATACACGGACACGAGAAATGGGATAAAGCTCAGGTTATACACATCGACATTGCTGACCGTGTCAATGACAAGGTAAGAAAGGAACAATAACTTGGAGCTACACAGATTTCATCTCAGTCCACTGGGAGCAGATGACTTATTTAGTGCCTTGCTTGACATATACTGTATATCATATGTGATTAAACGTGCTTATGAATACTCTGTTAAGGAGTACAAAGCAGATCAGGATCCCGCCAAATTTAAGTCTGCAAAAACTGGAAGGGGGCCCCTGGGACCTGAATGGAAGGTAGGCATTTTCACAAGAATAATCTCAATTTAGTGTGGCAGTCATACAGATTGTTTTTTTGCTTTTTTGATCGCAGAAAGACATTCTCAACGACCCCAGCTGTCCACATATGTGTGCCTATAAACTTGTCACGATAGAGTTTAAGTGGATGGGCCTGCAGTCAATGGTGGAAAACATCATCCTAAAGGTTTGTCAGTCATACTACCATCTAGTGGGCTGATGCGTGAACTGCAACAAAGAAGTGCTCACGTTGTCACTGTCCTGTTGCATACCTCCACTAACGTACTCTTTTGTGCAGGCGGAGAGGCGCATTTTCACCCACTTCCACAGACAGCTATTCTGCTCGATTGACAAATGGATCGATCTTTCCATGGATGACATCCGAAAAATGGAGGAAGAGACAAAAAAGGAGCTGGATGAGGTGACTGAACAGTATAGTACTTGTTTGCTTCCTAAATACACCCAAGCACCGTTTTTTTTTTTTTTTTTACGAACCTTGGTCGGGAAGAGAAAAATCAAGAACCCCCCCCCCCCACAAAAAGGTGTAGATGTAGCCAAATGAAAACAAAAGAAGATGGAATTGGAGCGAGATTACAGTTCGCTTGTTGGTACAAACACGTCAGTCTGTGTGCATCATGAAAAGCTGATGTAATAACGTAAGCGTTTAATTCAGTATTGACTGGACCACTTGGAAAGCAACCTTTGTTGAGCCAAGGCACCTACTTTACATAATCTCACGGGTAAGCAGAAAAAGAAGCAAACAAAAAATAACTGATTGTTTTATTGTGGTAGTTTCTGGGAAAATTTGTTCTTGCAACAGGCCGATCTTCACATGAAAATGGAGACTAGCACTAAAATGTTTGGGGTCCTATCTTCATTTCAAAATGTGTGTCCGCATGCATATGCATTGTGAATTGTAATGTTACTGCTAAGTAAATAATTTTCTAGGCAATTCATTCTTTAAAATGATTAAATAGATATAAAACATGAGTGGGGGTGATAACAAAATGTGAGCAACTTTCGTCCTCTTCATTAATCGCTACTGATACGCATCAGAGTTTTTGAGAATGCTCATCACCTGACTGGCTAAAGCAGGGGTCGGCAACACGCGGCTCTCAAGTGGTATGTGGCTCTTTCGCGCCCCCCAGTGGCCCCTGAGAGCTTTTTCAAAAATGTTTGAACATGGAAAAAGATGGGAGAAAAATATATATTTTTTGGTTTTAATATGGTTTCTGTCAGAGGACAAACATGACACAAACATGAACGTTTTCTGATGCTGTAAAAATGTGTCGAATAAATATGAAAAAAAATGACTAAGTTGGCTACAAATACACAATGAGCTTTCATGATTAAACGTTTTCTTTTTCCTCCCTGCACTGCATCCTGTAGATCAGGGGTGCCCAAACTTTTTGGACTGAAGATCTACTTTTCGATCAACCAACCTCCCGCGATCGGCTTGTTACCGCACGCGCGCATACTCAAGAACTTACACACGCGTGCCATAATGAGCAACAACCATAACGGCCCCTAAGATGAACAAAGCGTGGGACGCACTTTTGCAGCAATAACTATCGTAGCTGACGGGTACGGTTTAAAAATGCTTCTCTCGGCCCTCCACATTCCCATTCTTTGCCAGTACCCTCGGTGAATCGTACATGAAATGCTTTTTTTTTTTTTTTACAACAGTCACCTGCCTGCTAATAGGAACGTGTGTCGCAGGGTATGATGCAAATCCTCGTTGACAGAAATGTTGACATTTAATATTTATTCGACACATTTTTACAACATAGGAAAACGTTAAGAATGTTTGCGTCTTGTTTGTCCTCCTACATAAATCATATTAAAACCAAAAATATATGTCCCTCCCCCATCTTTTTCCATCTTCAAACATTTTGGAAAAAGCTCCAGGGAACCACTAGGGTGGCGCCAAAGAGCCACATGCGGCTCCAGAGCTGCAGGTTGCCGACCCCCGCGCTATACATAGGAAGTTGTCGGTATCGGTTGAAATTTTTCATGTCGTGCATCACCACTTGAAACCGATCAACTGAGAGGCAGACGTGCTAACTTTTTTTTGATCAAATGGAATTGGTTGTTAGACTGCACTGGAATGACGCATGCCTACAATATCCTTCTTCCACAGATGAGGCAAAATGGTGAAGTTAAAGGCATGGCCATTGATGACTGAGGGGGTAAGCAATTTTCTTTGTCCGGGTTGGTTAATAATTCATACATTTCACATTTTGTCTTATCTAAAACATTTTTTTTAATCTGCTTTTCAGTTGGTGCTCTTCATGTAGACTGTACCCTTGAAACACTGGACCGACCCCCCCCCCCGACCCCCTTTCTGATCCGAGAAGGCTACAGTTCCTTTATAGAAGCTAATAATTATACATTCTAAAGCAGTTTGGGAAAAAAAAATGGTAGCATCAGTCAACAAGTTTGCCAGGTGCTTGAACCTTGTAAATTTACCGGCATAAAGCAACATATACCAGTTATCCTGTCAGTGATTTGTCATGTCTGAATTGCACTCGATTGATACATTACCATTTTATTGTTGTGTGGTCTCCAAAAGACCAAGTTGTTTGACTTTTTTTTCCCCTTTCTCCTTTAATACAATGAAATGTGTTGCTTTTGAGACTTTTGTTGTGGCAGTTCCTATTGCTTGGGGTTTACAGACGATCCTTTAAGTATCTTTTGAAGGATTCCATGTCATCATTTCAGTAACCACAAGAAAAAAAACACAGCTTATATGTTCTATTAAAACTCCCTGATATTAAGTACTGTATTTATTTCCATTTTCAAAGGATCATTCAGAGGTGGAGGAAAATGCTGATGTAATGGCTAGGTGAGCTAATTGATGTTTTGTACACTCAAACTTTCTTTTTTTTTGTTTTTATTTTTGTTTGCAAGTGCTAATGTCATAATCACTCAAGTTTGCAAAGATTTGGGAACCTATTCTTGTCTCTGTTGGATGAAATGGTATTGGATTTAATGTCATCCATTTGAGTGTCTACCATTGTATATCAGATGTACACTTGTCATGAATCCAATACTTGTCGGGAAATGACCACAGGATATTTTGTATAGGCGTTTATAATCATTTGTGGATTAGGTTTACTCGACGTGTCCGGTCATTGATGGAACCTTTGAATCGATGAATCGATTTACATGGACATTTCAAGGAACACATCTCGGATACGGCGGCGTTTACATTCACAAAAACACTTGTGGCAGCCTGCGTGCGCATGAGCCCAAGTTGCAAGGAAATAACTTCACAAGCATCACCAGCAGACAGTGACAACATGGATGTCAACCGTAATGCACAAATAGTCATCAAAATATCAGACTTAGGGCCGTGTTCAGTTTCACCGCACTTAGAGCAGCACGCGAGAGGACGTTTTTGGCCATGTGCAGACACTCCGTTGTTTTATTTATTTTATTTTTACTGTTTTCAGAAGATTTTACTCTGTATGTTTTTTTGGTAACATCAGTTCTTGTCATTAGTGTGAAATATCCATTTTTATTTTTTACCCCTTCAAATTCCACTTTTTTAGAATGCGCATGGTGTACAATTTCAAAAATGCTATTTTTGTGGTCATTTGTCACCGTCAGGCGTAGTATTTAGCACGGTCTTTTTTTTACAGAGCAGATGAAACTATTACATTGTTCATTTTCTGAACCACTTATCCTCACTTGGGTGGTGGGCGTGGTGGAGCCTAGCCGTGCAATTTAGAGCCTTTAATTAACCCAGCATCAATCCATCCATCCACCCATCCGTTCTCAGAACAGCTTATCATGGTTCTGGAGCGTGGGAGCACCCGGACAAAACCCACGCAGACACGACCACGGGGAGAACATATCAAACTCCACGCAAGAAAGACGGAGCCCCGGAATCAAATTCACGACCTCCGAACTCTGGGTGGATTGCCACCGATTCAGCAAGATTTTAGGGTGTGATTTTTGACCCTGTGGTTGCAAGGTGTGCTCCTAAAAAAAAAAAAAAAAATTATGAAGATTTATAAGTCACAAGTGATTAGTCATCAAGCATTGAAAACAACACTTTTATGCAAGTCATCCTGTGTGGAGTCACCAAAAGACTAAATATGGAGCAAGTATTTTCCCCAAAAGCTGTTAAATGTAAACACTTTGGTTTAGTTGTTCAAATGTTGCTCATTGCTGCTTTGCACTTCGTCCTCACATTAATTCGTTTTGTACAATAATGTGTGTGTGGGAGGAGTGTGGGGGTCATGTTTTGGAGCATTGAATGGTTTTTGTTGCATTTGCTTTTTTCTAGGTCTTCGTTGTTATTTTAGTATGACAGAGAACCTGACAGGGATTGAAAAATGGCTCAATTTTGAGTTTTATTTTAATTGCATTATCTTTTATTTAAAATTGTAACTAATGTTAGATGCAAATTGAAAGTTAGGGAGCAAAAGCAGTTATTTTAACGGAGTCAAGAGGTGTACTTTTTGTTTTTTGCCTTTTCTGTGGAATACAGTTCTATTAAAAATGAAGTCTGTTTTTGTGGTGTTTTAGGCACTTGAGACCAACCGGGGTTAAACAAAGTTGACATCTGAAAGGTCAACAATGTCTTATTTTCTGAATACTGCAGTTACTCCATTCGAGTATATTTTCATCTAAGTTTTTTTTTCACCGTGATTTTTGTTGACTTGTTTAATTAACCCAGCATTAAACACATATTGTTATTTTAGCACTGGAAAATTTAGCTGTATATACGATGTCAAAACAATGTACCCATAATCCTATTATAGAAGTTAATCTGACCAACGGGAAAAAAATCAGCTTCTACTTTAGTAAATACTGTATGTGTGTGTGTGTGTGTGTGTGTGTGTGTGTGTGTGTGTGTGCGCGCGCGCGCGTGTTGGTATGCGTGCACGTGCGGTAACGAGTCAAACGCCTTAAATGCTCCCCATGATCAGGTTTTGCAGCTGTCTAAACTTCTCAGTGGGTTGCACCCCTGACTTTGGACGAAGACGTTTTTTTCCATATACAGTATACACAGTATGTGTCTACATATACAGTACCTGTTCAAATCTAGTTCCGAATGGAAAAGGCAACCCTGCTTAAGGTAGTGTCTGCACCAGAGAAAAATAAACTAAGAAACGTAAAAGCATCTTTTTCGATGACAAAATGTACTCCCGTGGTTCTTTTCTCTATGAAAAGTGCAAGGCGTTTGACGTGCCGATTCCTTATAAAATTGTCCCTCCTCAGTTGCCGTACTGTGAGGTTCCAGATATAATGGCCATCAATCGACTTCTTACCATTGCCCGTTATAATTTTAATGTCTCACTTTTAAATAATGCAACATTAATATTAAATAACACAAACAATACTCCTATGCGAGTTCAAAATATAACAATAAAAATACTGGTTTATTTTTAAAAACGCGTGCCTCATGTGGTGTGTGTGTTTGTGTGAGTGTGTGTGTGTATGTGTGTGTGGGGGGCGTCGTCACAAGCAACTTGGTGCGAAGTTCGGCCCTCTCCAGGCTCCAGCTACAAGTGTTCTTGACCATGCAGTGTACAGTAAATCCAAACCCGGTGGCCGGTGAAGTTTCACCTCTCAAACGCTTTTAATTTGAAGGCGAGGAAGCTTCTTCCGCAACAGGGGAGGTCCTACTCAATAAGAGTAGAAAGTCCTGAAAATACGTACTTGATGGCTTACTATGAAAACAAGCGCTTTGTGACAGCGTCGGGTATTAGAAAACATTTATTTATGCACGAATTTCTTATCACCATCGAAGGTTTAATTGACTCGAATGATCTTCCTAAGATTGCTCTCATTGCTTTTGATCGTGAACTGAAATGCGATTAGACCGTTTGATCCATGTAGCATGCTCTGTTTTTTCTCTTCATAGTCAACTCTGGATGGTTTCCGAAAGCTCTGTTTACATGTTCAACATTAGTTCATTACAATCGCATTCGTCAGTTGTCTCGCTGTCCGTAAATGATATATTGCCTATTGTATAATGGTAGCTATTAAAGTATGTGGTGCTGCTTGTGTTTTTTTTTCAGTTGTACTGCTGAGCTTCAAAACGTAACTTTCAGATATGGCATCGATGGAGCGGAATCGGGGTATGCCGAGGGGAGACTACGAAGGAGACAAATTTAGGTAAACAAAATGTCATCTTTTCCTTTGTGCCGGAAATAATATTTCTCCACTGGTTTTGACGTCAACAGATGAACAGGCGCAATTTATTTGACGTAGCTGAAAGAGAGTACTGTACTTATTCGTGGACTGGTGCCGAATCACACACTTGAAGTGTTTTGCAGAGGTTTCTCATTCGAAAAAAAAATGATTGTAGGAAAATAATAAACATCACACAATTTTCCACAAGACTCTCCAAATCTGTTTCTAGTTTAGGTTGCTCGATTTTATCTAACCTAAAACGGATTTGCAGAAATGGCAGTCATGCTGTCATGTCTGAGAAAAGATCGTCTTCGAGCTCAACAGTTTACAGAGGGACTTGAACTTTAAATGTTAATCAGGTTTACAAACACTTCTAAATCTTCAGGATTCATAAATGAGATTACATGGGCAAACAATGGACGGTTTAACGACCAGTTCCCTAATTACTCAGTGGCCCTTTGTTGCCTATTTGACTCCACAGAAGGCACTCAAACGCCTGAATGTTGTTGATAAATACAAAATACAAAGCTTGCTTTCACGACTTGTTCTTGTGGCACGCTTCCAAGAACACAGCTGACACTGCTTACATCAACACCAATATTATCGCTGAGCTACTAAGTAATCAACTACTGTTACAATCTCAAGGATGTTACGGAATGCCATTCTTACTCTTTGATGCAGCAACAACCAGCGAATGTTTTACTGCAGCTGGGGAAATTATATATCATCATGTTTTCTCGAGACTTGTTATGCACTTTTCCCCACAATTTGAAACAGTTCCCAGGTCCAAAACTGTGGCTTCTTTTGGTCAAAATACTCCCAAGGATCAAGAATTACATCCGACTTTACGGACCCAAATTCTAGACTGACTGAAAATAGGCCGTTTTTGAGGGTCTGGTTATGTTTCTCCCTTCCGTTGCTGGGTCAATGATAAGTCTGGCTTGCCATTGCCATGGTGACAAGTAGCATAGCCTTGAAAATATAACGAGAGCTTTTACGTGCGGGGTGGAAAAGCTGCTCGTGCACGGTCACATTTTTAGAAACAACACATTACCTTGTTAAATTTCACATTATGAAGGGTGGGCAGACACTTCAGCGACCCAACCTTTTGTGTACAAGAAATTAAACGTCAATTTGACATAACATGCACCCTGGAACAACAGGAACGTTCATCCGATGACTTCACTACAAGAATTGCACAATAGTAACCAAAGGGTTTTGTTGCATGGCAAAAATCAAGTAAAAATGTGAATATTTTTTTTTTCTGATAAAAGTTTCCTGGTAAAACGACCTGCAAGATTGCGATATGCATGACATACCACCAGTTGGTGAAGCACAGTCACTGGTTGTCCTTGCAGATCTTATCCAAATGCGCAATTGCAGATCCATCCTCAGTATAGTAACATTTGTTTTAAAGTATGCTTGCAGAACCGATAAAGTTAAATGAAAAATTTAAGTATTAAGTTAAATTAAATTGCTGCCTCGATAATTGTTGTCGCTCTCATTCGGGTGACAATTGAATAATTGCATCTTTTTATTCCACCTTTGTTGTTTTGGTCATGAAATATTTGCACATTCCTCCACAAAACAAAACAACAACAAAAAACTTGACACATACGCATGTTTTTTTTGGGTTATTTTTCGTCAGCATTTCCACCAGACAATATTAATGTAGTTTTGTGTGTGGCCTCGAAATGTTTTCCCTTCTCCAAGCATTAAGTGTGAGCTGGGAATGTCAAACACATAAATACAAAACTGAAGTTATGTAGCTGCAGCTCAACCCACTGCAACTTGTGCGTCCCTTCAAAAGCATATTACCAACACACAAATACTACTCGTGTATATGAATGACAATTTATAAATGCGGTTTATTTTTCTACTTTCTCATTTATTTTATTCATTGTTTTTTTTCCATGCAATATAATGCTCTTTTAAAAAAATGAAAACATCACAAAAATGTGTTTTTTGGGTGGTTGGAATAGCTGAATAGCATTTCAATTTCCTTCATTAGGGAACATGGATTTGATATAGGTCATATGCATACATTCATCGCATTACGACTCACGACCTTATTAAATCCACGAGTTAAGGTAACTCAGTTATTTGTATGGAACAGCATGACTGGTCCGCATTTACTGGTGAGGGTGTGATTGGAGTAAGCTGCTAAAGTCTTCATTTTACGGGTTTGTTCACTGAATTCATTTCTTTCACTGCCACGCTGGAATCGACACGCTTCCTTTTTAAGTAATCCGGATGTCATTTTTTTTTTCCCTCAATGTTGTCCCCAGGCTCCACATAGTGACATGGAATGTAGCCACAGCTGATCCCCTCGATGACATGAGCTCACTTCTCCGTTTAGATTCTCCAGAGGATGCAGACCTCTACATCATTGGGTAAGATGGCGTCGTGAATGGAAATTGATTGGATCAGTTTCTACACTAGGCACTACTGGCCACTTTAAATGATGTTGATACATCTCTGCATCATCTGCGCAACAGTCATTACGGCACTACTGCTCAATTTATCTGGTAGCCAACTTTACGCGTCATTTGTGCTGCTGTCATTGTTTGGCACTACAGTGATCCCTTGCTATATATCGCTTCATTTATCGCGGCTTCCCTACATTGTGTTTTTTTTCCAAAGTACGGGATTCCGAAAAAAATGCTGAATGACTCTGAGGTTTTGCACATGACTGTACGCATGATTGGTTCCTGGCGCTACGTCGGCCAATAACAGCATGAGTGGATTTATCCCGTGAGCTGATTGGCTGCACATCTGCAGCCCCGCCCACTTCCTTCCCTGTTGACTCTTATCAGTGTCTCGCCACGCTGTTGAGAGAGAGAGAGAGAGAGAGAGAGAGAGAGAGAGAGAGAGAGAGAGAGAGAGAGAGAGAGAGAGAGAGAGAGAGAGAGAGAGAGAGAGAGAGAGAGAGAGAGAGAGAGAGAGAGAGAGAGAGAGAGAGAGAGAGAGAGAGAGAGAGAGAGAGAGAGAGAGAGAGAGAGAGAGAGAGAGAGAGAGAGAGAGAGAGAGAGAGAGAGAGAGAGAGAGAGAGAGAGAGAGAGAGAGAGAGAGAGAGAGAGAGAGAGAGTTAGTTAGTTAGTTAGTTAGTTAACACATCGGCTGTGCGGGGATAGCTGGCCAGGAGCTAGCTGGAAGCTAACGGCGGCCCACTCAGAAGACAATGCTGATGAATGTTAATTTCTGTATAAGGTTTTGTAGTTAAAAATATGTGTCTGCTGTAGTCTTTGTAAAGTACAAATACTGTTGACATGTTTTAAACATGCTGTTACCCACATACACCTACACAAAAATTCCTAGCGGGGCAGCCAACCCTCCTTGGCGGTTTTTCACTTATCGCGGCTGGGTCCCGGTCCTCATTAACCGCGATAAGTGAGGGAAACACTGTATTGCGCTCACGCTATCGTTACATTGCTTAACGACTCTCACTACTCATGTTATTTGTTCTCAATGCTCTTTATACTTGGCCATTAAAGATGATTTTGATTAAGTGTGAGGATGGGCACAATGATTCATGTCGACGTTAGCCTGCAGGAGGTGTACTCCGGGCCGCTGAGATTCATGTCAGATGTTGTATTGGATGACCCTTGGAGTTCTGTGCTCATGGCCGCCTTAGCACCAAGGCAATACGTGAAGGTACACAAAAGGCTGTACTAATAGTTTCTATGGACCTCTGTGCTACATATGACATGTATGTTTCAATGCATTTTAGGTGTCCTCTATCAGAATGCAAGGTCTGTTGTTGCTACTCTTCACCAAGCTGGAACATCTCCCATTCATTCGAGACATCCAGACGACATACACGCGCACCGGCATCTTTGGATATTGGGTAAAGTGTTATCAGCACTGTCAACAGAATTGCCAAAATGACAACAACAACAACAAAAAAAAAGTTCTAATCTTGAAGTGATACAGATAAATAAATAAAATAAAACAAGCCATATTAAACCACTACATGTTTACATTATATTTAACATACCTCCTATCAGAGTTGGTCTATCACACTGTGGATCATAAACCAAATGAAATACCAGTAATGACTTAAAATATGCCGAGGCATACAGTGGAACCTCAAAGGCAGGGGTCACCATGTTGGTGACTCCTGCTGCATGGTGTAGAAGATGTTTACTGTTGTATCTGTCTATTTTCGGGATGTTTTTTGTTTTTTTTTGCATAACGCACATACCGGCACTATATACCTACTGTGGGCGTGCCTTTCGCATCCCCTTTCACTCCCACCCTCCCTCGTTTAACGTTTGTATGCTCTCCTCAGTTACGTCCATCTTTTACAAATGGCGCCCCACATTATTAGGCGGCCCGTCCATTTTGGAGAGAATTTGAGACTTTGAACCGTGTGCCTTATGGTCGTGAAAATACGGTAATTGCTTGCTTGAAGTTGACCATTTGCGAGGAAATGTGTTTCTTCTGTGTGTCCCAGGGTAACAAAGGTGGTGTGTCCATTCGTCTTTCTCTCTATGGCCACATGCTCTGTTTCCTCAATTGCCACCTCGTTGCGCATATGAAACATGCCAATGAGCGAGTGGTCGAATTTGAGCACATCCTGAACTCACAGATTTTCAACTGCGAAAAGGCCGGGAAAATTCTTGATCACAGGTGAGCGCATACAGTGGAACCTCCAAAGGCCGTAAACCACAGGTGTCAAACTCAAGGCCCGGGGGCCAGATCCGGCCCGCCAGGTCATTTTATGTGGCCCGCAAAAGCAAATCATGTGGGTCAACTTGCTAAAATCTGGACCAACATGTCCAATTGTCATGTGTCATAAATAACGTTGAGATTTTACGATCATTTTGTTACCCTGTTTACACTCACTTGAACAATAATTGGACAAACTATTATAATAATAATAATAATAATACATTTTATTTATAAGCGCCTTTCAAGACACCCAAGGACACTTTACAATAACAAAAAACACAAAACAATACAGTTATACAATTATACAATTATACAATTATAATTGACTTGACTGATTTAAACACTAGTCATCTCTGAATTGTTGTATACAAGTAATAATTTTGTGGTTTCACTGTCATCACGGCCCTCTGAGGGACGACGCAACTCCAAATTGGCCCGCGGCTGAAATGAGTTTGACACCGCTGCCGTAAACCATCAGACTCGAAATGCTGTTTCTAATTTCTGTTTTTTTTTCAAACTGTACCGATTAAAATTGACATTATTGCGCAGAAAATTCCCAACACCCAATTCTATCCGCGCAAAATATCAAAACCCAAAGCCAACTCCACCCATGCGCACGGTTAGACTGCGCTTTGTGCTCGACTTGCGCCTGACTTTCCAATGCATATTTTTTTCCAGATGCTTGAATTCTAAATTGTGTGGCACTTTTTCTTCTGGAAGTCCCGTTCTTTGCCATTTTAGCATTCCTGCTTGTGTGTAGACTGTGGCGCGAGCAGTTTTTGCAAGATTTTCTCCTCTTTTTATCTCGCTACCCTCTGTCTTCAAGGCTAGTCTTCTGGTTTGGAGATCTCAACTTTCGAATCCAGGATCATGGATTGCACTTTGTTCGAACATGCATCAGCAATCAAAACTACAGCTTGCTGTGGAACAAAGACCAGGTTGGATACGTCCTCTTATTCATATGTCCCTTGCAGATTTAGGCCCGACTAACACGGATACTTTGTTATCCGGGCCTAAATCGGTGTTTAGTATGGAACGTCATGTAATGTTTTGTACGATGATGCTTTCAGCTGATCACGATGAAGGAAAAAGAGAAATTGCTGCAAGAGTTTGAGGAAGGGCCCCTTGACTTTCAGCCCACGTACAAGTTTGACGTCAACACCGACACGTATGACAGCAGGTAGCAGACAAGTCACTTGCAATGAGTCACTTAAAAAAACAAAAAAAACACACACAGCGCATATTTCCTGTATTTGTGATCCTAACTTTTATTCTTGAGCGAAAGGTGTGGCAAGTCAAAAGCTGGTTGTTTTCATGAAATATGCCCTTTGGAGTTTGTGGTTTTTATGTGCAAATACCACACCTTGACATCCCCTCCAATTGTTATTTTTGCCAATGTGAATGAAGGCAAACATTGTTATGGGGACACATATGAGAAAGCATATGAAGTACATGAATCCATTACGAAAGACAGAAGGGCCGTTCACACGGGCAGATTTATTTCGGACCTACTCCGAAACTGCTCCCCTCGAGCGTTCATACGTGCAACTTTGTTCCGACGTAGTGCAAATTTGATCGGAAACAGCTTGTTTCGGATCAAATTTAACCCACCTCAGGGAGGTGGTTTAAAAAATTTGCTCCAGAACAAACGCTCGTTTGCGAAGCAGCACCGATGCAAATGTGCACGTATGAACGCAACTGGGTTAAATTTGCTCCAGAGCAAATGCTCGCTTGCGGGGGAGTGGCCTCGCTACGCGTCAGAGGAGTCCATCCGGGTACTTGCCAACATGCATCCTGGGTATTTTGCGCTTCAAAACATGGCGGGTCTTTTCTCTCTCTCTCCTGCGGCGTCTGATTATCGACCACATCGTTGATTTCTCCGGAGAAGAAGCCATTTTGTCACAAAGAAGGAGGGGAAATGGTACTTCCTTTTCCCCGCCTCCTTCTTTCTTTACGCATGTGCATGTTTTATTTCCGCATTCCTGTCGTTTTGTTCCGCAACAGGAACAGCCCGCGTGAAAGCAAGTGGAGCTGCGTCGATGCTGCTCCCGTGCTGTTACGCTCAGCGGCTTTGTACGTGTGAACGCTCCACAAAATGTGTTCTGGTGCAAAATTATATCGCAACAAAATACTCCGGTGTAGGTCCGAAATAAATCTGCCCGTGTGAACGGCCATAGAGGCACACTACGCTATATTTGCAATGTCGAACTGTTTAACCCCAAAACTCCATCGGGTGCGACTATCATTATCAACCTCCTGTCAACATGACGCAGCAGCTTGTTGATGTGGGAGCTGGGGGCTAAATCTTGGGGTCCTGCTACACCTGCGAGATTCCACTTTACATGAATAGTGCCTTAACTTCACCCTTAACATTGCTCGGCATCGTCTTCTTCTTACTCGGAATTCCTCCGCATTGCCCGGCGCAATGCGGCGCAATGCGGCACTACACAAGAGGCGCAACTATCAATTTGAACGTGATCATATACAGTAAACTCCTCTTAAAACGATGGCTTACAAAGCCGCGATATAGCGGGAGAACACTGGAAAGTCATGTTGAATGTTCCTGAGGTTCATATCGCTAATGTAATCAGACTTTTTAAGGTAAGAAAAGTAAAACTTTATTCGTCTCACAATGGAGAAATTCACAATTTACAGCAGCAATTTTTTGGAAAGGAAGAAAGTAGAAAAACAAAGTAAAGCTGCTCATCTCTCAAAAAAAATCCAGCCTATGCTCTCGTAAAGCATCAGTGTTGGATCACAGGGCGGTTGCGTATTGGCCACTCAAGATAATGAACTTCTCCAGCAAAGTGTACTTTTACGGTGAGCGGTGGCGACGTATTAGACCTGTAAATCCTTGAGCTTGCCGGTCAAATATGTACTGGCAAATGAGAGTGACTTCTGGGTGTGAACTTCCCAGGTCTATGTGAACCGAGACCGTTTTAATAACGCTGTCATTTGTAGAGATCATAATCTTCCACTTTGACTAGATTGAGGTCATGTCAGGGTTCAGTGCTTTGAGGGAACAATGCAATCGTTTTAAAGCAATGAAATTCTCCTTTCTATACTACAAATAATGTACCAGGGGGGCCCGGTGTTCCAGTGGTTAGCGCGTCGACAGTGCGGAGGTTGTGGGTCCGATCTTCCTGTATGGACTTTGCATGTTCTCCCGGGCCTGTGTGGGTTTTCTTCGGGTATTCCGGTTTCCTCCCACATTCCAAAAACATGCATGGCAGGTTAATTGAACACTCTAAATTGTCCCTAGGTGTGAGTCTGAGCTTGGATGGTTGTTCGTCTGTGTGTGCCCTGCGATTGGCTGGCAACCGGTTCAGGGTGTCCCCCTCCTACTGCCCGAAGACAGCTGGGATGGGCTCCAGCACCCCCCCGCGACCCTAGCGAGGATAAAGCGGATCGGAAAATAGATGGAAATAATGTACCAATCATCAACAGCATGCCAGTCATGTTGAGTGACAGGCAGAACGGTTTAGTGCTCTACCAGTAAAATAATCTGTTGCCACTCACACACCAGAGTGCGCTCAACTCACAGGACCAGATTTCACACCAAAATAAACCCTCTTTTGCGTCTAATGTGTGAATGAGCTCCAGGACC
This sequence comes from Hippocampus mohnikei, assembly GCA_026261675.1. Classification (NCBI taxonomy): domain Eukaryota; kingdom Metazoa; phylum Chordata; class Actinopteri; order Syngnathiformes; family Syngnathidae; genus Hippocampus; species Hippocampus mohnikei. Next base: position 1,711,176 of record JAKGUB010000346.1, read on the forward strand.
TTTCTTCCTTGACAGCATTAACATGATTCTGTTCTGAGTCTTTTGATCACGTTGAAAGTGGAAAGGACCCAGTGCAAACGCAGAGTCGCTTCATAAACGGATCATGTTCTCTGTTCTCTGTCTCTCCCCACCACCAATCAGCAGTAAGAAGCGCAAACCGGCCTGGACGGACCGTATTCTGTGGCGGCTGCAACCCAAGGCCCCGCGCGCTGACGAGCGAGACAAACACGGCGATGCACCAGATGCACACAATGTCAAACCGCCAGAAGAAGCTGAAGAATACCCTTTGGAGATCAGACAGGACTTGTACACCAGCAACATGGAGTATAGCACAAGTGACCACAAACCTGTCACCGGTATTTTTACACTGAAGGTAACTTACTTAAATGCTGTCAATCCATGTAACTTTAACCGCGCACGGCGGCAGACACCATACCGTGGTTTTGTTAGGTCGTATTCTCAGAAGTCGTAAAATTGGGTGGAGCATCTGATGAGATTCAATGCAGGAGTTGAATCAGCTTTTTCAAAGACTACACACTGCAAACCACAGCCATGTTCCGCATGTTTAATGTCCGTTTGGGTTGTTGTTACTCTAGTTACAGGGGTTGGCAACCCAAAATGTCGAAAGAGTCATATTGGACCAAAAACAAAAATCATACCTGTCAACCTCGGCTAATAGCTGCCCTTATAAATGATTAATGATTCCCCTTACAAAGCAACAAAAACCCGTACAACGGCTTACTGCGCATGCGCACATCATGCTTTATCAATACGACCGTACGCAGCGATTAAAAAAATATATATATGATTGAAGATTGCTTTTGCTGGTTTGCCATGACAATAGTAGCGCTCGACGACGGCATTGTCGTTGGCTACCAGCAGGTGAGACCATCTGGATTTGAACCAAAATGGTCTTTGTGAGATCAGTTCACAATTGGTTTCCCCCGCCGTATAAAACTTGTAATACTCCGTACATGATTTGAAATTATAAAAAAAACCCATATACAATACGGGGAAAACATCTAAGTTGACAAGTATGAAAAATGTCGTAGCTGACGTGTACCATTTAAAAATGCTTCTCTCTGCTCTCAAGATTCTTTGCCAGTCCCCTCGGTGAAATGTCACGTTTGTCCTCCGACAGAAACCATATTAAAACAAAAACCCTCCTCTCTCTCCTGTGGTTGAGAGGAAAGCCATTTCATCTGTGCTGTATGTTGCACATCGATTAGTGTAGTTGGCCTTCTCGCTCAGAAAGAAGTTACCAATACATGCTGTAACAAGCACGCCGCGATGCTGTCACCCGTTGTCAATGTTACTTTGGCTTAAAGCGTGCCGCGAAGTATCGCCTGTTCACTGTGTTCCTCCAGCTGAAGAAGATGTACGCCACTCCGCTGGTGCACCTGCAGCCTGAAGGTGAATGGAGCGCGGACATTGACGCCATGCTGCTTTATAGCCCGCTGCAGCCATTCCCTTCCAGTACGTGGGACTGGATTGGATTGTATAAGGTGAGTTTTGCAAACGATATGTTCCCCCTTTCGCTTCACTCGAACTACAAAGTCGCAGACTTGACTTTGCCTCGTCAAATGCAGGTTGGGTTTACTAGCGTGTCAGACTACATCACATACGCTTGGGTCAAAGATGACCAAGTGTTCATCGATGAAGATGCCATCAAGGTAGTCAATACCGGTGAATTGATTTGAGTTGTGACACAAATATATGCATGTGGTCATTCTTGGGGGGGCTGTTTTTTTTTTTTAGGTGTATGTGAGTAAAGAGGAGATCCCGGTGCGAGGAGGAGAGTGTCTGCTGGGTTACTACTGTCATACTCTGCAGTGCATTATTGGAATCAGTGAACCATTCAGGGTGAGTGCTGGGCGACCCACGTGGCTATTATGTCACTCTTTCATGCGTTTCTACTTTTTAGAGAAGATCCTCTCCTGCCTTGGGGACACCGTTTTCCAACTTTTAATGAGCCAAAGCACATATCTTGCATGAGAAGAATTTCATGGCCAACCTAAAAATTGTTACAAAGTACTGTATATGCCAGTGTACTGCAATCAGGACGTTCTTGTCCTGAAACATACTGTATCTGGGCCCGCATCGTTTTTGTCATTTTAATTTAGAATTTAAATACAATGCTATTGATCTCGGTCGTACGACGGTTTCCTCCCACATTCCAAAAACATGCAAGGCAGGTTAATGGAACGCTCAAAATTGTCCCTTGGTTTGAGCGTGAGCGCGGACGGTTGTTTGTCTCCGTTTGTCCTGCAATTGGCTGGCAACCAGTTCAGATGGGCCCGCGACCCTCGTGAGGCCAAGCCGATTAGAAAGTGGATGGATGCTATTCATCTCTTGTTAGAACTGGAATATTTGAATACATGTGCAGGTTAATTGTTCTTTCTGCCATCGAGAAGAATATTTATTTGTTGTTATCCATCCATCCATCCATCTTCTGTTCCGCTTTATCCTCACAAGGGACGCGGGGGGTGCTGGAGCCTGTCCCAGCTGTCTCTGGGCAGTAGGCGGGGGACACCCTGAACCGGTTGAAAATCAATCGCAGGGCACACAGAAACAAACAACCATTCGCGCTCACACTCACACCGAGGGACAATTTAGTGACCAATCAGCCTGCCATGCATGTTTTTGGAATGTGGGAGGAAACCGGAGTACCCGGAGAAAACCCACGCAGGCCCGGGGAGAACATGCAAACTCCACACAGGGAGGCCAGAGCTGGAATTGTACCTCTGCACCGTGAGGTCGACGTGCCAACCACCGGGCCGCCCAGAAGTAGTACAATCACCATAAATGTCCACTTTATGCTATAAATTGAAGTCCAGTATCCACACTGTTACGCTTCAGAGCTTTGCATTGGTCTGGTTTCAAGAATTTGGTATGTGGCACTTGAGCTCAGAACATTATTTACCATGTACGAGTACCCGGGTCATATTCGGACTTGAAATTGTTTGCCATTTTGCAGTTGAGTCACGTTTGGCTGCATCGCTTGCTGTCTGGCAGGGTTCACGTTATAACAAGTGCCTCTCTCTCGCAGGTCCATGAGTCCAAAGTGGCCATCGAGGAGGGCTTACTGCATGAGAAGATCAATATTCTGGATCAAATCGTCGCAGCTGAAAACATTCATGACTGACAAATCATATTTTGGTCTGGTTTACCACATCCCAACAAAGCTTTGAATCCATTTTGTGTCGAATAAGCTTTCTCATTGCTTCTTCCTCATACTGTTACATTGCTCCACTGCTCCAGCTCTGAGACTACTCCCAGCAACAGCAGCAGCGATTTGTGTATTGTGTGTCCTGTGTATAAGATGGCATCATCAATTGTTGATGATGCCATGCCTTGATGTCACTGTGTTTGGGTCATGAAGGGTGCAAAAGACCACATCAGATGTTAAGTTTTAAACACTGCTTTAAGATAGACTTTTTCAGGGCAGTTCAGTGAGTCACTTGCGTCGAGGGCAAATGTGAAGCTCTTGTGCAGGTTTTCCTTGCTTTCACAGTGGAAACAGGTTGGTACTTTTGCTAGTCTACGACCATATAGTAATTTGTGTTTTTTGGTGTAAAGCTGATAGAATGCCGGCGTGTCTTGTCTAATGACTACACATTCACCTGCATAGAAAGTCTCTTTATTGTGCTCCTTGCGTTGACGTAGTATTAACTTAATAGGAATTCATTGTCTGCTGTATTGTATTGCCGAATGCTCTGACAAAGCTGTAATCTGTAAAATGGATCAGTGCATTTGTTCATTGTTTTTATCTCGTTTGAATTGTTTGAAATGGGTAACGTTGAAACACCTTGCTGTGAATGAGCTGTTGCTGGAAGAGTTTATTTAAGTCACTCACTTAACTTTACATGTTCCTGGTAGACTTGAAAGCAGATTTGTTTTATAGCGTTTGCCCCCCCAAAAAAAGAAACATCTTTCTGCCAGCACAGGAAGCCAATTTCACTATTGATTTCAAATGATAAAGCTTATAAAGCAGATGCTGGTTTATAGAGGATATAAATATATTGCACATATGTTTTTGTTTTTTTAAAAGAGTATTAGTTGGTTCAAAAAGGCAAAACGTGTTTTACTTTTGTAGTGTGCTCATGTGTCACTCAAATCACACTATTTGAACAAAATAGTGTTTTCCACGGTCTTATACTGTAATCAAGACATTTTTCATAGTTTAAATAATTTCACCTGAATGCAGTTTATAGCTTGCTGGAACACAGGCAGCCAAACTTGTGATTTATTGTATTTCTCACAATGAAATAATGAAATGTGTTGTAACACAAAGACCAAACGTTTCGAGCTTTGAAAATGCAGTTAATAATAATAATAATAATAGTAATGTCACCATGTTTTGTGTTTTGTCTGCTTGTATATCAAGTGTTTTGTTGTTCATGCATCGCTGAAAAATCGGATTACAAATGCCAGGCGGCCGCCTTTGACGTTTGTTAGCTGTTGCCATAGTAACTTCATTCATTTCCGCTGCTTCAGCAAGAGGCATACACGTTATTTCTTAACTTGCAGCCAAGAGGGGACAAGGTATGGTTAATGACTAAAAAATGTTCGGTTCTATGCAATATCCCCTTTTAAACTTGCAGTTAGTCTTAAAAATCGACCAAACAAATTGCGAAGTTTGTCTTTGAACCGAAAACAAAAGTTGCGTTCAGGTAACCTCGGAAATCGGAAAAAAATCGCCTAGCCTCAGAGGGTTTCAAGTCAAATCGTCATTGACGCATTATTTGGTTACGTCATTATTAGTAGTTTACAAAGTAGTGTTAGAAGAAACACTAACGACGGGTGTATTTGCAAACATACTACTTAAAAAAGTACGTCTACTCTTTACCAGGCATGTCCAGCTGCGGTCTTCGAGTATCGTTGTCCCGCCTGTTTTAGATGTGTCTCGACTGGAAGACACATGATTCCGCATGATCAAAGTTTGGCGTTAATAAGTAGCCCAGTAGTTCTTAACCTTGTTAGAGGTACCGAACCCAACCAGTTAATATGCACATTCACTGAACCCTTCATTAGTGAAAAATAAACATCTATATATTTTACTAATTGAGTTTGTAAAAAAAAAAAAAAAGATAACGCATTTATTAAAAACTGGAAAAAGTTAACATTTCAAGGGATAAGTATACTTTTTTTTTAATGACATACTATCACGGCAGTAACACGTTGACTACGAAGCAAACTACATTTCCCACAGCACTAACTGGACAAGCAATATGATGTGATCATCTGCAGCCAGTGATGGCCAAGCGGGCGTGTCATAACTAATTGACATGTTGTCAATTAGTAATGTGTCTTACCCTCCATGGCAGAGGCTCCGTCGAACCCCTGAGATCGATTCACCAAACACCTAGTGTTCGATCGAACCCAGATTAAGAACCACTGAAGTAGCCTAATATGTCGTCTGCGTCGGGCTTTGTCTTAATTGTACAACGATCATAATTGATAACGTCATGCTTACCCACACTGAATCCAAATGTCACTTGCAGTGAGGTTATTTTAAAATTTAGAACATTCTTTTTTGTCAAATGTGATTTTTATTCACTTATTTATTTCTGGCCAGGATTTTATACATTTCTATTTTCCTCCGTAACAGTTATCTGAAACTGCATACTGTATAAGGTGTACAAAATTCAATACCATCCAACTTTTTCAGAACTATCGTCAATATGTGCTACATTACAACAAATAATCAATTGCTCACTTCATTCAGGCACGTTTTCAACAGGATACTGAATAACTGCTGGCCACATTCTTTTTTGTTGTTGATATGATTAGTGACCCACTACCCGTGTTGAAGGATGTCTACTCGGGGAAAGAATATCCATCTGATCGGCGGATCAACTCTGGAGAGTATTAATGTCATACGGAACCACTCCAAGCTCTTCCGAGGAGAATGCACCAGATTGATCGAGGATTGCAGCAAATCTTGCAAGCGCCTGGAGGATGATGACAGCGAGAGGCTGGGTAAGCAGTTCGCGGTAACAGGAGTAACACGGAAAGACTGTTCAGCTTCGTTTATGAGGCGCTGCTTTGGTGCTGTACAGATCAACGCGTCCAGGACATTCACTTTGTGAAGAAGGAGCTGGAGCTGAAGTTGGAGGAAAACATTTTGGAGACAGATCAGCTTATTGCACTACAGAACAGAGTGACGAAAGCCATCGAGTCCTGCAAGGAGCCTCTCCGAGTCACTCTTCTCTGTATAGAAGAGAGGTGAATCCAACCTACATCATTCACATTTAACGGGGTCCGAGATCCAGTTCAGGAAGATGAACTGTAGACTTATTAACTATTAATATTATACAGGGTGGCCCGGTGGTCCAGTGGTTAGCGCATAGGTGTCAAACTCAGGTCCTGGAGGGCCAATGCCCTGCATGTTTTCCAACTCTCCCTGTTGCAACACACCTGATTCAAATGAACAGGTTCAATGTCAGGCTTCCTCAGAGCTTGCTGATGATCTGATCATTTGAATCAGATGTGTTGCAACAGGGAGACTTGGAAAACATGCAGGGCATTGGCCCTCCAGGACCTGAGTTTGACACCTATGGGTTAGCGCATCGACCTTACAGTGCAGAGGTCGAGGGTTTGGACACACGGCCTTCCTGTGTGGAGTTTGCATGTTCTCCCCATGCCTGCCTGGGTTTTCTCTGGGTCCTCCGGTTTCCTCCCGCATTCCAAAAACATGCATGGTAGGCTGATTGAACACTCTAAATCAGGGGTAGGGAACTCCGGTTCCTCAAGAGCCATATCCTGCCTGTTTTAGGTCCCTCCCTACTCCAACACACCTGATTCAAACGATCAGCTCAACAGCAAGCTCCGTCGAGGCCTGAACAATTGAATCCGGTGTGTTGGAGTAGGGAAGGACCGAAAACAGGCAGGATATGGCTCTTGAGGAACTGGAGTTCCCTACCCCTGCTCTAAATTGTCCCTAGGTGTGAGTGTGAGCGCGGATGGTTGTTTGCCTCTGTGTGCCCTGCGATTGGCTGGCAACCGGTTCAGGGTGTCCCCCAACGCCTGGGATAGGCTCCAACACCCTTGTGAGGATAAAGTGGATCGGAAAATGGATGGATGGATATTATACGAAATCTAACTACAATGAAGTTGGGATGTTGTGTAAAATGCTAATACAGTAAGTATTCCCACTTACGGACTTCTGTCAAATGAAAATTCCTTTACCCCGGAATAAAAACCTATGCATTAAACATTTGACTACAATATTATATTAACGATTGACTCATAACAACGGTACCTGGAACCTGGAAGCCATGCGGACGCCCGCAGTAGCGCAAACTCTAGCAAGTTCCGCTCGACATTACAGAATAATTGTGGCCGCTCCGGTATTTACTCTCATTGGATCCAAAACAGCCACATGTAAGTGATTCTATTGGCATGAGTTTTACTGGAATCACGAACAATTTCTATTTCATTCATTTACATTTACGTGTTATAGAGCGTGGCATCCAATTAAAGAGGAACGGTTATGACCGTTGAAGGGAGAGTGGAATGCATCCGATTTCCTGCTCAGAGTAAATTGCTTGTGGCTCGACGGACCAACGTTTCCTGGAATCCCTTAGCTGTTATCGTGCTAAAAACCTTCCGCTAACTGGACCGCTAATTAGAGACAAGGCGAGTTCCATAGCGCTAACTCTGGGCATCGACTCAGGACTTCGAAACGTCTCGTGGCTGGCTTCAAAAGTTTGTTACACGACATCAGCTGAGTAACGCTGTCTTGTGTGGTGATCGAGCGGAGGTAAAGTTTAGAGACAGTGAGTGAGTGGAAAGAAAAGCTACCAGGTCTGTTACTCGTCTCATTTTGTAGCAAGTACCGTATTTTCACGACCATTCGGCGCACCGTGTTGTTGGGCACGCCCACCCTTCACTCATTGGCAGACTTCCGCATGCCTGACGTCACTCACGCCCGCCTTTTCTCTATATAAACAGCGTGTCGGCCAGAAGCGCGCTCAGTCAGGCTTTGGAACTCGGCTCATACACTAGACTTTTAATGGCGCCTTATGGTCGTGAAAATACGGTAGTCCTAATTTTGTGACGCATCTTGTTATACTGTATTTTGTTCATATACCTGTACTTTATGCTGCAGTTTTTGTGTTATAAACAGCTTTTGGACCATATATTTTTGCATTTTATTGCTTGTGTTGTTACACATGTATTTTGTTAACATACTTGCATGTTCATCAAGGACATGTACCATCGTTGTTTCCCACGTAAGACAATTCTGTTATAAGGAAAGATTGGACAACGCAAATATGACTCATTACTAGAGAATACTTACCTGTATCGATATATATCCATCCACCCGTCCATTTCCTAATCTGCTTATCCTCACACGGGTCACGGGCGTGTCGTGTAGTTTGACAAGGCCCTGAGACTGCATTTTGCGCTAGACTTGCGCTGGATATAAAAAGAGGGCCCGTAGTCCTTTATCAAGTATCAAGTACAACTTTATTGTCAAATGTGTTGTATGTGCAACATACAGCACAGATGAAATTTCTTCCCTCACAACAAGAGGAGCCGCTGCGGGTGCTCGCACCGCCATCGAAAGTTTAGCCAAGCTATATTGTTATGAAACTTATGATTATTGTTTAGAGACCTATTATTGTGTAGATCTAAAAATATAACACAGTTGGCAACTTTGTGGTGCTAATAAACAAAACGATTGTTGATATTAGAAATATTTTATACATTTTTGACCTCAAGCTCCTCCCCATGACCCACAGCATCCATAAGTGATTGTTTTCCGTCTTTCAAGCGTGCTCTTTGTATCAATTCTGTTACTTCATCTCCAGATACTTCTTAATTGTTTTGCTAATTTGCCGCTAATAACTTGCTGCTCTCCACTTATTGCGGTTCTACCCGGACCTCTGTAAAAAGTGTACTGTACACCTAAGCTCTTGTTCTGGTTTCACATTAGCAATTAGCATGAACTCCATCCATCTTGTCATGTTCTCTCTTGCTGCTCATTGTTGCATGCTTATCGACTCCTTGTTTGCCTTGAGTGATTGCACAACTTGTTACAAGTGTAGCTGCTTGTTTGCGCCGCGCAGCTGTGTCCTAAACATTGTGCAGAACAATTTAGCTTAGTGCCTCGCATGAGTGAGGAGCCAGAAGAGCAGTTGGATGGCTGACTGTGTAATGCGGACGCAATACTTTTCCCCTTTTATTTAGCCACATATACCGTATTTTCACGACCATTCGGCGCACCGTATTGTTGGGCGCAGTCTCAGTAACGGGTGCGATTTCTGTGTTTGACACATACACAAAACGGTATAGACATAATAATAAAAAGAAGAATGTAGTCATCACTTTAGTCACTGACTGCTGAAGAATGATATAACGTATAGTAAGTAGTACTACCTCTTTTTGAACTGTGGAGTGCAGAAATAAACCCGCTGAGAAGGTGAACGATGAAGTATGCATGGAGCTGCTCAGGGAGGCTGACCTCACAAAGGGAGTTACGGCCCTCATGCAGCGTGTCGTGAAGCAGATCGCCGAACAAATACGGTAAGGGAGCACTTTGACGATAATGTGGCTAGTCAGTCCATTTTAATTCATGAAATCGTCACATCTTTTTTTTTCTTTCAGATTGAACCAATCGGCCAAATTCCAACTTGAACAGGATCTCGGGGAGAAATATGAGGCGCAGAACTTGGATTCATCCTGTGCCTCAATGACCCCGCATTCCCTCATCAACACAGAGCAAACTTTAAATGGCAAGGCAGTTTCCGCCAGGTGACCGGCCATCTTCTTCTTCTTCTCCTTTCGGATTGTCCCTTTTCAGGGGTTGCCACGGCGAGTCATTAATTTTCATCTTTCCCTGTTCTCTGTATCCTCTACTCTGACTCCAACTACCTGCATGTCTTCCCTCGCGGCATCCATGAATCTCCTCTTTGGCCTCTTTGGCCTTCCTCTCTGTCTCCTACCATGTCCAAACCATCTGAGTGTGGCCTCTCTAACTTTTTCTCCAAACTTTCCTGTCTGAGTTGTCCCTCTGATGACCTCATTTCTGATCCCGTCCATCCTTGTCACTCCTAAGGAGAATCTCAGCATCTTTAACTCAGCCACCTCTAACTCTGCCTCCTGTCTTTTGCCTATTGCTAGTGTCTCTAAACAGTATATCATGGCTGGTCTCACAACTGTCCTGAAAACGTTTCCCTTCACCTTAGCTGACACTCTTCTATCACAAATCACTCCTGACACTTTGCTCCAGCTGTTCCATCCTGCCTGCACTCTATTCTTCACTTCTCTTCCACAGTCTCCGCTGCTCTGCACTGTTGATCCTAAGTACCGGTACTTAAATTCCTGTACCTTTGCCACCTCTGCTCCCTGTAACCTCACCGTTCCACTGGTCTCCCTTTCATTCATGCACATGTACTCTGTCTTACTACGACTGACCGGCCATGTTCTTCTTAGTTCCCATTCAATGTTCAAAGGGTCAGTCAGTGTAACTTTATTAACTATTTTGTTTTGGGGGTGGGAGTAGCGGCGGTAAGGGATGAGTGTCTTCTTTGAGCTGTTTGTTGATACTCCAATTGAAGTTTCATGTAAAAAGCTTCTTTTACCCAAAGTGCTAGCTTATGGCTAACACTGAATTAATACCCTATCGGCATGAGTTCCGGGAGTAATATACTGTCAATTGACGAATATCCACAGAAATACTTTGAGAAGAACATGCCAAAAGGTCATGTAACAGGACGACGAGGCATACATGTATATTCTTCCTACTCTGTGAAAAAAAGAGCTGTGGTGATGAAGTTAAATCGTGACTTTCTCCTACTATTTTTATCTTACTGTACGTGTGCAACTGTATGATTGCAACACACTGCCCCCACGATGTTGACAACAAAGGGCGGCGTTTCACTTTTCAGATGGCCGCCCACTCCATCTGCTACAGTGGCGCCGTTTTGACACAGTCATGTTCCACAGCATTATGATGATTTTTGACAGTGAAATAATGCAATATTTATCCCTCCTAATACTGTATATATATGTGTGTGTGTGTGCATCCACATTCCCATGATAAGTTGGACTAAAATGTCCTCCTTTTTCAGTTCATCTGTGACACCTGTGCAGTGGGGCAACCACTCTGATTTCAACATCGCCAAGGCAGAGCAGCAGAAGAGAAACTCTGTGTCCCTGAGGGCCCTGGTGGAGTCTCTGCTGGCACAAACTGCCTCTGATATGCAAAAGCAATTCCAGGCGACATCAGCAGCCTTTCAATTCAATATCAAGCAACTCAAGACCGTCAAAAGCCACATGGAGGACCAACTCACCAAGGCAGGGCTGCATTTTGTTTATTTTCACATAAGTGATGAGCAAGTGAATGGCATTGCATAGAATATTCCAAACCAGTCTACCAACAGAGTGATTTATTTGATCATAAAGGGGTCACGGTAGTGTCGCGATTTCCATATCTGCCTTTCTCTTTCACTATCCAACTGATGGACAGTCAGTGGCGCACCCCCAAGTGTCAACCTGAACGCTGGCTTGCTTTGAGGCCCTCAAAACTCCCATTTTAGAAAATAAGGGATAGATTGGAAAGAGGAATATAGATTAGTTGATTACATATGGTCGTGGATCGTAGGATTTGGATCGAGTCGTAGGGGCGATTTAACCCTTCTATGCACCTTGTAACCTGATACCATGAAAAGCTGTCCACTGTAGTAACCGCCGTCCGTCCCTGAAAGGGTTAAAGCACACTCTTTGGTGTAGGCCAAAAGGCAGAACACACCCTTGGTCCGAATAATCACAGGGTTCCTATAAAGACAGAAAACCATTCACGGCATCGCTGACCGGGTTCTGAATTGCCTGCATGAAAAGTCAGGCAAATTAATCACTACATCAGTGATTTTTTTCCACCCTCAATGTTTAATCATTGCCTTTATACCAAGTCTAATAAACATTCCCCTTTCCACCAGTTAATATAGTTTGGTATAGTATGCCATTATTATAACTTGTATGGCATGTAAACACGAGCTATGGGTCGTGACCGAAAGAACGAGATCACAAGCAACCGAAATGAGTTTTCTCCGCAGGGTGTCCGGGCTCTCCCTTAGAGACAAGGTGAGAAGCTAGGTCATCTGTTAGGGGCTCAGAGCTGAGCCGCTTCTCCTCCACATCGAGAGGAGCCAGATGAGGTGGCTTGGGCATCTGATTCGGATGCCTCCTGAGCGCCTCATTAGTGAGGTGTACCGGGCATGTCCCACTGGCAGGAGACCCCGGGGACGACCCAGGACACGCTGGAGGGACTATGTTACCCAGCTGGCCTGGGAACGCCTCGGGATCCTCCAGGAAGAGCTCGAAGAAGTGGCTGGGGAGAGGGAAGTCTGGGCTTCCCTCCTAAAGCTGCTGCCCCCCCGACCCGACCCCGGATAAGCGGTAGAAAATGGATGGATGGCATGTAAACTGTTTGCCACCCTGCTTTGGGGGTACAATAGTAGGTAAAGTACCAACAAAATGGACCTCAAAACTTTCCAATCATTTTTGTTCATTGACACGTGATTGATCGTGTAAAAGGGTTGAAAGGGAAAAACAAACTCGGGCATTCCCAGGACCCTCATGAAATTGAAATGGACAGTGGAGGATCATTAGATGCTCCCCACCCATCCCCGTTGGACCCCCCCTCCCCCCGAATTGATATGTATACTTGTCAATGGCATTGACTGAAACCTAAAGGCAGAAGAATTAGGCGGACTTGGAGGAAAGCAAATCCTTTCAACAAATGTCTTGTATTAATAACCTAGACGAGAAAAACAACACAGAATTCCAAAGTGATGATTTTGTTTGGTGTTTGTGCACATTGTTTTGTTCCGTGTTAGGTTTTGTCCGAGTTTGCCAGTCAGCAGAGAAACCGAGACGATCTCTTGGTGGCAGTCAACGAGAATGAGCATTTCCTCAGTTTGGCTCAGGCAAGGCTGGATGTGCGTCAGCAGAGGCCTCCAAAAGAGCAATGCCACGATCCAGCACAATCGCAGCTCCTCGCCGAGGTCGGCCAGCTTGCCTGTCAAATCAACAAGTACGTCACATCACGTGCATTCACTTTAATGTGCTCGCCGTATATTGCCATGATGTCCCCGATCGCCTCAATTCTTGCTCATTCGTAATTTCATCCGCTGCCAGGTTGCATGAAACAATGGAGCAGTCCGAAGAGCAGCAGAGGGCGCTGGTCCGCTGCCAGCTGGAGCTGCAACACAACATTGAGGTCAAGGCCAGACTCCTCTACGTTGACGATGTCATCTGCGGCCAACTCAGGAAGCCTATCGTCATACACAACTTCTGACCCACTTTGTGTACTTTGACAGCGTAGTTTATCAAAATATTTTCACAAAGATTCAAGGTATCTATATACAGTACTGTGCAAAAGTATTGGAACGGCAAGGCCAATCACCGCAATTTCCGCACTATAGAGCGCACCTGATTATAAGCCGCACCCCCTACATTTTTAGAGGAAAACCAATTTTGTACATACACAAGCCGCACCTGTATATAAGCCGCATATGCCCACATTAAAACATGTCAACATATTTACAAAGAAAGACGGTACACAGAGAGAGTTTTCAAAGTTTTAATCATATAACTTAACAATAATAATAATATAACTTTCTTCCCAAACGGTGCCTGTGATGCGGCAGTAAAACGGTTGCAACATGGTAACAACACGCTAGCAACAGAATAGCAACACAGTATAACAGGTCTGGTAAATGCCTTTCTTTTTGCATTTTCCATGATGAGGGTATGTTCACGCTAATTTAATTTATGCACAAGACAAGAAGTTGCAGTCTTCCTCGACGCATATATTCCACCGGTCTTAATCTTACCTTTTCTACTCGAAAAGGCGGCCGTTAGAAAAATTACACATATTGGCCGCACCACTGAATAAGCCGCAGGGTTGAAAGTTTGGGGAAAAAAGTAGCGGCTTATAGTCCGGAATTTACGGTAATTTCTTTTTGTTGTTGTGGACTGAAGACATTTGGGTTTCAGATCACAAGATGAATTATACAAAAGTTCAAAATTCCAGCTTTTAGTTCATTGGGGTTTACATCTAGATGTGCTAATAGCTCAGGACCGAGTACCTTATGTTTCAAGTGAGCAAAGGTTTTGGAACAGACATTCAATTAACGTAAAGTGAATAACATTTCATGTTTGGTGTTGCATGTCAAAATGTTGGTGTGGTTCTCAGATGGGCGGCCGAGGTTGTTTGGTGCTTATTTTTTTTCCCAACCCGACTGACCTCATGCATGAGTGTAAAAATTTACAGCACATATGAGAAGAGTCGGGTTGACGGGTCACATCCAGCCTGTCCAGAATCTCTGCAGCCTTTAGAAAGTCAAACTACTTTAAACTAGCTCGTGCAGTTGGAGCTTTCCCTAATGAAGCAGGAGGTGGGACTGCCCTTTATGCTCCTGATGAGATAAACATCAAAGGATTGAACTCACTTAACCTCGACAAACAGAAGGTCAGAGACATAATAGCGATGATCAAGGAAATAAGACGTTCACGTACCGGTGGCATCTCCGCTTTTCTGTGCTTGATTGCTAATCATCTCCGCAGTTTTCAATCTCTTCTGACTAGGTGTTGACAGTATTTGTAAGAAAAGTTCATTCTCTTACGTGTCATCCTTTATGTGTCACCCTGACATGACATATTGTAGAGCCATGTAACATCATAAGTAAATGACAAACAGTGGTAGCCGCTATCCTCCGGCATGCATCATTTAGTAAATTGAATATAGTCCCCTTTCAAGGAATTCTGTCATTGAAACTGCAGTGTGGACTGACAAATCAAATCTGCCCTGTCAAAGTGAAACATGTCAAAATAGCCCAGGGCCGACACATGCATACCCAAATTTGCTAGTTGTAAATAAAAACAGGCATTTGCTAAATGGATGTTCCACGGGTATAGACTTTTAAATAAGAGTCTAATATTACATATTAGCGATACAGGAAAATTATTGCAAAAGGCAGTCAGTGCAATAATAAGTGTTCGGACAAACAAAATAGAGTAGCTTATTTTTGTTGATTAGATAATATTATTTTCTTGTGTGGTGCCAATGCCCAAGATGAGAATTGATGACCTGCATTTTGGTTGTTGCATGGATTCATTCTACTGTAGACCCCCGCATACTCACATTCGGTACACTCGGTTACACCTATTTTCAGATTTAAAAACAGATTAAATAATAAATAAATCTCTATGCAGATTTTCATTTTTTTCGCTGGTGCTCCACCGGTTCAGCCAAATAAGATTTACCGTATTTTCCGCATGATAAGGCACATCTAAAAGAATTCAATTTTTTTTTGTCAAAAGCCGACAGTGCGCCTTCCAGTTCGATGCACCTTATATATGGATCAATATTCGGATTTCTTCCACGTAGTATTTTAAATGTTCTGTACAGCGTTTTGTTACAGCTGCAGCGATTGTGAAAGCTCTATATAAATAAAGCTGCATTGTATTGTATTCCGTTTAATGTAGCTCCATCTAATGGATGCATAACGCAACCGCAGCCACTATTGTAACTTCTATATCTTACATCTTATAATGCTGTGCGCCCTCCATATGAAAACAGTTTTAAAATAGGCCATTCATTGAAGGTGTGCTTTATACTCCGAAGGGCCTCAAAGTGCGGAAAATACGGTACTTGATGGTGTAAATCTACACTAAACAGGAGGGCAATCACTCCAGATTTAAAAAGTACATTTTCTGTAAAATGTCCCCTTCCACGCTGCATCATTGTGTCATTATTCAAGCATTCTTGGCATGGCGCTAAACTACTGGTTGTTTCCCCCACAGAATTCAATAGCAATTACATGGAAAATTATGCAAGAGGTCTGGGATGACACATTCATCAAGAAATGGAGATTTCAACACATTTTGTCGAAAAGGGCCATTACTTTAAGCCTGTCATGGTTCAGACTGAATGGGCCTGTTGTGGTTGAAGAGGCCTCTTCCTCTGCTTCCCTGGGCATCTTACTTTTATTTTTCTGTCTTACAGCATTCTTCAGCATGACGATTGAAAGGTGGTCATTCTAAATTGGCTATAAATATCGGAAGTACAGTATTTGTTGAAGTGGTTTTAAAATGCATGTTGCAGTGCAATTTCAAATACCAGATAATGAAAAACATCCACTTGTCAAGAAGGTGCAAATGTTCCAAGATTTCCAAAGGCTTTGTTGATGACATACAGGCTTGCTTTTCTGTCTAAAAGTCGTACACATAGGCAGAAATTGAGACCGATGTATTACAATTGGTTAAAGGAAAAATTGTCGCAAAAGGTAATTGTGACAAGTGATTCTCTCAAGTTTTCTTTAAATGCTTCTTTCAGCACCGTATTGAAAAACAACATATAAAACAGAGCTCAAAGTGTTGAAGAATGACCAGAATTGTCTTATCCTGTTTATTTCATCTGGAAAATAAATTGTAGTTTTTCTACCTCATGGGGAAGTTTATCAATGACTTTCACCCGTTTTGACAAATGAGAAATATTCTTGATCTTACCGTATGTTGGTAAGTGCAAAACTGTGTTCGGGACGCAAATATCTCAATACTATACATGTATTTTGTACCATTGTGGGATATCACACGTAACACGATTGTTGTATTTGTGCAGATAATATCTGTTTGAGAAAACCAAAATACATTAAAATGTGTCAAACCTAGAACAGTACAATATTACAAACAGAAATTGCTGTGCAGTGTGTGTATTTGTTTGTATCATTATATTCTGGAGAGCGGTAGTTTATGCAAACAGCAAAATGTGGTCTGACAATAATGATGGAATGGTCAATCAAATAAAACTGCAAGGAACTGACAATTTTGTGAAGCCACACAAAACTGTTCTCATCTTTGTTTCTCATCAAGAGGCTGCAGCGTTGTCCGTCGAGAGGCGAGGAATT
Source organism: Hippocampus mohnikei (assembly GCA_026261675.1). NCBI lineage: Eukaryota > Metazoa > Chordata > Actinopteri > Syngnathiformes > Syngnathidae > Hippocampus > Hippocampus mohnikei. The sequence goes on from JAKGUB010000346.1 coordinate 1,728,098, forward strand.
GATTTATGTTGTCCCATCTCAGGTAACGTAGCTGATTTTGCGCCACTAAAATGTTTTAAATGTTGAACGTGATGAAAGTATGAAAGAATTTAAAAAGTAAAAATGTGGAATCAGAAATGTTCATCTCGAGTCCCGTAAACATGCACTCGGATTTTTGTTTGCACCAACAGAGGCCACTGTTGTCCAACAAAAGCGATGTACGGCAAGTCCAGCAATTAAACCATTTGTTGTCAATCTGTGAGGAGTAGTCTTTTTTTTCCGGTGACATTGTCACATTATAAACTGGGACTTTGTGATTGTTAGGTTTGTGCCCATTCTCTTTTGTTGAGGAAGGTCACTCGTGCAGAGTGAGGAAGGAGTAGAGCTCAACAATTCAAGAACAATAGAGCCGTGGGTACTCACTCAGTTCCATCGTTAGGGGGAATATTCTATTCTATATTAACCATTCCAGGTGAACGTAATCCATCCATCCATCCATCCATTTTCTGATCTGCTTTATCCTCACAAGGTCACGGAGGTGCTGGAGCCTATCCCAACTGTCTTTGGGCAGTAGGTGGGGGACAACCTGAACTGGTTGCCAGCCAATCGCAGGACACACACAGACGAACAACCATCCGCACTGAAAAATAACACCATGGGACAATTTCTAGTGTTAGATTAACCTGTCACGCATATTTTTGGAATGTAGGAGGAAATCGGAGCAGCAGGAGAAAACCCACGCAGGCATGGGGAGAACATGCAAACTCCACACAGGGAAGCTGGAGCTGGGATCAAACCCATGACCCCTGCACTGTGAGGTCAACGCGCTAACCACTGGACCACCGGGCCTGAATGTATGATCGAATTGTAGAAGCACTGAAACATTTTTCAGGGCACATTCGCCTAACTATACATGGTCCAGTGACGTGTGAAAATACACCAAACACTTACATTTTCCTGGAAGCCCACAAAATAGCATGTCAAAAATGTCTACAGTGCAGGACCAGTCACAGACACTGGTGGTGTAGAGGTATACACGCTGGGTTTTGCTCCAAGCAATGCGGGTTGAAACCCTGCTCAGTGATGTGTGAAAATACAGCACCAAACACTCTGCATGGTCGTTTCTTTCAGCGACATTGTCTTCCTATACATGGTCCTTTTTTTTCGGCTAAAAAGGTCTTAGTATACATGGTCGTTTTTTTTCGGCTAAAAACGCCTTACTATACATGGTCGTTTTTTTCAGCAAAAAACACCTTACAATACACTCGTTTTTTTCGGCAAAAAACGGCTTACTATACATGGTCGTTTTTCAGCAAAAACGCCTTACTATACATGGTCTTTTTCAGCTAAAAGCGCCTTACTATACATGGTCGTTTTTGGCAAAAACGCCTTACTATACATGGTCGTTTTTGGCAAAAACGCCTTACTATACATGGTCGTTTTTCGCAAAAACGCCTTACTATACATGGTCGTTTTTGGCAAAACGCCTTACTATACATGGTCGTTTTTGGCAAAACGCCTTATTATACATGGTCGTTTTTTCAGCAAAAACGCCTTACTATACATGGTCGTTTTTGGGCTAAAACGCCTTACTATACATGGTCGTTTTTCAGCAAAAACGCCTTACTATACAAGCAAAAAAGCGCCTTACTATACATGGTCGTTTTTCAGCAAAACGCCTTACTATACATGGTCGTTTTTCAGCAAAAACGCCTTACTATACATGGTCGTTTTTTCAGCAAAAACGCCTTACTATACATGGTCGTTTTTCAGCAAAAACGCCTTACTATACAGCAAAAACGCCTTACTATACATGGTCGTTTTTCAAAACGCCTTACTATACATGGTCGTTTTTAAAACGCCTTACTATACATGGTCGTTTTTCAGCAAAAACGCCTTACTATACATGGTCGTTTTTTCAAAAACGCCTTACTATACATGGTCGTTTTTTCAGCAAAAACGCCTTATTATACATGGTCTTTTTTCGCAAAAAGCGGTTTACTATACATGGTCGTTTTTAGTCAAAAACGCCTTACTATACATGGTCGTTTTTTTTCGCTAAAACGCCTTACTATACATTGTCGTTTTTGGCTAAAAACGCCTTACTATACATGGTCGTTTTTCGCTAAAAACGGCTTACTATACATGGTCGGTTTTTAGTCAAAAACGCCTTACTATACATGGTCGTTTTTTTCGCTAAAACGCCTTACTATACATGGTCGTTTTTTTTAAAATCGCCTTACTATACATGGTCGTTTTTAGTCTAAAACGCCTTATTATACATGGTCGGTTTTTGTCAAAAACGCCTTACTATACATGGTCATTTTTTCATCAAAAACGCCTTACTATACATGGTCGTTTTTATGTCAAAAACGCCTTACTATACATGGTCGTTTTTTCGCAAAAACGCCTTACTATACATGGTCGTTTTTTCGCAAAAACGCCTTACTATACATGGTCGTTTTTTCGCAAAAACGCCTTACTATACATGGTCGTTTTTTGTCAAAAACGCCTTACTATACATGGTCGTTTTTGCATTACTATACATGGTCGTTTTTAGTCAAAAACGCCTTACTATACATGGTCGGTCGCCTTACTATACATGGTCGTTTTTAGTAAAACGCCTTACTATACATGGTCGTTTTTTCAAAAAACGCCTTACTATACATGGTCGTTTTTATTTAAAACGCCTTACTATACATGGTCGTTTTTAGTCAAAAACGCCTTACTATACATGGTCGTTTTTAGTCAAAAAACGCCTTACTATACATGGTCGGTTGCCTTACTATACATGGTTTTTTTCGCTAAAAACGCCTTACTATACATGGTCGTTTTTCGCTAAAAACGCCTTACTATACATGGTCATTTTTTAAGCCAAAAACGCCTTACTATACATGGTCATTTTTTCCTCAAAACGCCTTACTATACATGGTCATTTTTTGGTCAAAAACGCCTTACTATACATGGTCGTTTTTTGTCAAAAACGCCTTACTATACATGGTCGTTTTTTCCTCAAAAACGCCTTACTATACATGGTCATTTTTGGTCAAAAACGCCTTACTATACATGGTCGTTTTTAGCTAAAACGCCTTACTATACATGGTCGTTTTTAGTCAAAAACGCCTTACTATACATGGTCGTTTTTAGTCAAAAACGCCTTACTATACATGGTCGTTTTTAGTCTAAAACGCCTTACTATACATGGTCGTTTTTAGTCAAAAACGCCTTACTATACATGGTCGTTTTTTCATCAAAAACGCCTTACTATACATGGTCGTTTTTTCGCTAAAACGCCTTACTATACATGGTCATTTTTTAGCTAAAACGCCTTACTATACATGGTCGTTTTTAGTCAAAAAATGCCTTACTATACATGGTCGTTTTTAGTCAAAAACGCCTTACTATACATGGTTGTTTTTAGTCAAAAACGCCTTACTATACATGGTCGTTTTTCGGCATAAAACGCCTTACTATACATGGTCATTTTTTCGTCAAAAAACGCCTTACTATACATGGTCATTTTTTCATCAAAAAATGCCTTACTATACATGGTCGTTTTTTGTCAAAAAACGCCTTACTATACATGGTCGTTTTTTTGTCAAAAAACGCCTTACTATACATGGTCGTTTTTCAAAAAACGCCTTACTATACATGGTCATTTTTTCGCTAAAACGCCTTACTATACATGGTCGTTTTTAGTCAAAAACGCCTTACTATACATGGTCGTTTTTCATCAAAAACGCCTTACTATACATGGTCGTTTTTATGTCAAAACGCCTTACTATACATGGTCGTTTTTAGTCAAAAAACGCCTTACTATACATGGTCGTTTTTAGGCAAAAAAGCCTTACTATAAATGGTCATTTTTTTAGTCAAAAACGCCTTACTATACATGGTCGTTTTTAGTCAAAAACGCCTTACTATACATGGTCGTTTTTAGTCAAAAACGCCTTACTATACATGGTCGTTTTTAGTAAAAACGCCTTACTATACATGGTCGTTTTTAGTCAAAAACGCCTTACTATACATGGTCGTTTTTAGTCAAAAACGCCTTACTATACATGGTCGTTTTTTGGGCTAAAAACGCCTTACTATACATGGTCGTTTTTAGTCAAAAACGCCTTACTATACATGGTCGTTTTTAGTCAAAAACGCCTTACTATACATGGTCGTTTTTGGGCTAAAACGCCTTACTATACATGGTCGTTTTTAGTCAAAAACGCCTTACTATACATGGTCGTTTTTAGTCAAAAACGCCTTACTATACATGGTCGTTTTTAGTCAAAAACGCCTTACTATACATGGTCGTTTTTAGTCAAAAGCGCCTTACTATACATGGTCGTTTTTAGTCAAAAACGCCTTACCGTAAGCCACCGTGTATACCTCTACGCCACGAGTGACTGACTTGCTCTGCACGATAGTTGTATTTGACATGCACTCTGTAGGGTTTGCAGGAAAAAGTAACTGTTTGGTGTTGTATTTTCTCACATCACTGAGCAGGGCTTGAACCGAGGTTGCCTGGACGGAAAGCCAGCGTGTATACCTCTACACCAGCAGTGACTGTGACTTAACTCTGCACAATAGGCGTATTTGACATTCACTCTGGAGGGTTTGCAGGAAAAAGTAACTGTTTGGTGTTGCATTTTCTCTCATCACTGAGCGGGGCTTGAACCGAGGTTGGCCGGACAGAAAGCCAGCGTGTATACCTCTACACCAGCAGTGACTATGACTTACTCTGCACAATAGGCGTATTTGACATGCACTCGGGAGGGTTTGCAGGAAAACTGGTGCTGTACTTTCTCTCATGGTTTTTTGGGCAAAAAACGCCTTACTATACATGGTCTTTTTTTTCGCCAAAAAACGCCTTACTATACATGGTCGTTTTTTTCGTCAAAAAACGCCTTACTATACATGGTCGTTTTGTTCGTCAAAAAACGCCTTACTGTGTACATGGTCATTTTTTTCATCAAAAAACGCCTTACTATACATGGTCGTTTTTTTCATCAAAAAACGCCTTACTATACATGGTCATTTTTTTCGGCTAAAAACGCCTTACTATACATGGTGGTTTTCTTCGTCAAAAAACGCCTTACTATACATGGTCGTTTTTTTGGTCAAAAAACGCCTTACTATACATGGTCGTTTTTTTCGTCAAAAAAACGCCTTACTATACATGGTCATTTTTTTCAGCTAAAAACGCCTTACTATACATGGTCATTTTTTTCGGCTAAAAACGCCTTACTATACATGGTCGTTTTTTTCGTCAAAAACGCCTTACTGAACATGGTCGTTTTTTATGTCAAAAACGCCTTACTATACATGGTCATTTTTTTTGTCAAAAAAACGCCTTACTATACATGGTCGTTTTTCGTCAAAAAATGCCTTACTATACATGGTCGTTTTTAGTCAAAACGCCTTACTATACATGGTCATTTTTTCGCAAAAACGCCTTACTATACATGGTCGTTTTTCGTCAAAAACGCCTTACTATACATGGTCGTTTTTAGTCAAAAACGCCTTACTATACATGGTCGTTTTTCGGTCAAAAACGCCTTACTATACATGGTCGTTTTTAGTCAAAAACGCCTTACTATACATGGTCGTTTTTTCATCAAAAACGCCTTACTATACATGGTCGTTTTTTCGCTTAAAAACGCCTTACTATACATGGTCGTTTTTTCGTCAAAAACGCCTTACTATACATGGTCGTTTTTGGTCAAAAACGCCTTACTATACATGGTCGTTTTTTCGCTCAAAAACGCCTTACTATACATGGTCGTTTTTAGTCAAAAACGCCTTACTATACATGGTCGTTTTTTCGTCAAAAACGCCTTACTATACATGGTCGTTTTTAGTCAAAAACGCCTTACTATACATGGTCGTTTTTTTCGTCAAAAACGCCTTACTATACATGGTCGTTTTTTTCGCAAAAACGCCTTACTATACATGGTCGTTTTTTTGGTCAAAAAACGCCTTACTATACATGGTGGGTTTTTCGTCAAAAAACGCCTTACTATACATGGTCATTTTTTCGGCTAAAAACGCCTTACTATACATGGTCTTTTTTTAGTCAAAAACGCCTTACTATACATGGTCGTTTTTAGTCAAAAAACGCCTTACTATACATGGTCGTTTTTTCGCTAAAAGCGCCTTACTATACATGGTCGTTTTTAGTCAAAAACGCCTTACTATACATGGTCGTTTTTCATCAAAAACGCCTTACTATACATGGTCATTTTTTCGCTAAAAACGCCTTACTATACATGGTCGTTTTTTCGTCAAAAAACGCCTTACTATACATGGTCGTTTTTTGGTCGTGAAAAAACGCCTTACTATACATGGTCATTTTTTTCCGCTAAAAACGCCTTACTATACATGGTCGTTTTTAGTCAAAAACGCCTTACTATACATGGTCGTTTTTTCGCTAAAACGCCTTACTATACATGGTCGTTTTTAGTCAAAAACGCCTTACTATACATGGTCGTTTTTTTTTTAGTCAAAAACGCCTTACTATACATGGTCGTTTTTAGTCAAAAACGCCTTACTATACATGGTCTTTTTTCATCAAAAACGCCTTACTATACATGGTCGTTTTTTTCGGCTAAAAACGCCTTACTATACATGGTCGTTTTTAGTCAAAAACGCCTTACTATACATGGTCATTTTTTTTAAAACGCCTTACTATACATGGTCGTTTTTAGTCAAAAACGCCTTACTATACATGGTCGTTTTTTAGTCAAAAACGCCTTACTATACATGGTCATTTTTTTCGCTAAAACGCCTTACTATACATGGTCGTTTTTAGTCAAAAACGCCTTACTATACATGGTCGTTTTTCGTCAAAAACGCCTTACTATACATGGTCGTTTTTAGTCAAAAACGCCTTACTATACATGGTCGTTTTTAGTCAAAAACGCCTTACTATACATGGTCGTTTTTAGTCAAAAACGCCTTACTATACATGGTCGTTTTTAGTCAAAAACGCCTTACTATACATGGTCGTTTTTTCGTCAAAAACGCCTTACTATACATGGTCGTTTTTTCGTCAAAAACGCCTTACTATACATGGTCGTTTTTTGGTCAAAAACGCCTTACTATACATGGTCATTTTTTCGCTAAAAACGCCTTACTATACATGGTCGTTTTTAGTCAAAAACGCCTTACTATACATGGTCGTTTTTAGTCAAAAACGCCTTACTATACATGGTCGTTTTTAGTCAAAAACGCCTTACTATACATGGTCGTTTTTAGTCAAAAACGCCTTACTATACATGGTCGTTTTTTCGTCAAAAACGCCTTACTATACATGGTCGTTTTTAGTCAAAAACGCCTTACTATACATGGTCGTTTTTTAGTCAAAAACGCCTTACTATACATGGTCGTTTTTTAGTCAAAAACGCCTTACTATACATGGTCATTTTTTCGTCAAAAACGCCTTACTATACATGGTCGTTTTTTAGTCAAAAACGCCTTACTATACATGGTCGTTTTTAGTCAAAAAACGCCTTACTATACATGGTCGTTTTTAGTCAAAAACGCCTTACTATACATGGTCGTTTTTAGTCAAAAACGCCTTACTATACATGGTCGTTTTTGGTCAAAAAACGCCTTACTATACATGGTCGTTTTTTTCAAAAACGCCTTACTATACATGGTCGTTTTTAGTCAAAAACGCCTTACTATACATGGTCGTTTTTAGTCAAAAACGCCTTACTATACATGGTCGTTTTTTCGTCAAAAACGCCTTACTATACATGGTCGTTTTTAGTCAAAAACGCCTTACTATACATGGTCGTTTTTTCATCAAAAACGCCTTACTATACATGGTCGTTTTTTCGTCAAAAACGCCTTACTATACATGGTCGTTTTTTAGTCAAAAACGCCTTACTATACATGGTCGTTTTTAGTCAAAAAACGCCTTACTATACATGGTCGTTTTTTCGTCAAAAACGCCTTACTATACATGGTCGTTTTTAGTCAAAAACGCCTTACTATACATGGTCGTTTTTTCGCTAAAAACGCCTTACTATACATGGTCGTTTTTTAGTCAAAAACGCCTTACTATACATGGTCGTTTTTCATCAAAAACGCCTTACTATACATGGTCGTTTTTTTCGTCAAAAACGCCTTACTATACATGGTCGTTTTTAGTCAAAAACGCCTTACTATACATGGTCGTTTTTAGTCAAAAACGCCTTACTATACATGGTCGTTTTTTCGTCAAAAACGCCTTACTATACATGGTCGTTTTTAGTCAAAAACGCCTTACTATACATGGTCGTTTTTCATCAAAACGCCTTACTATACATGGTCGTTTTTTAGTCAAAAACGCCTTACTATACATGGTCGTTTTTAGTCAAAAACGCCTTACTATACATGGTCGTTTTTAGTCAAAAACGCCTTACTATACATGGTCGTTTTTTCGTCAAAAACGCCTTACTATACATGGTCGTTTTTAGTCAAAAACGCCTTACTATACATGGTCGTTTTTAGTCAAAAACGCCTTACTATACATGGTCGTTTTTTCGTCAAAAACGCCTTACTATACATGGTCGTTTTTTTCAAAAACGCCTTACTATACATGGTCGTTTTTTCGTCAAAAAAAGCCTTACTATACATGGTCGTTTTTTGTCAAAAATGCCTTACTATACATGGTCGTTTTTCGCAAAAACGCCTTACTATACATGGTCGTTTTTTTCATCAAAAAACGCCTTACTATACATGGTCGTTTTTGGGCTAAAACGCCTTACTATACATGGTCGTTTTTTTCGTCAAAAAACGCCTTACTATACATGGTCGTTTTTCGTCTAAAAACGCCTTACTATACATGGTCGTTTTTCGTCAAAAACGCCTTACTATACATGGTCGTTTTTTTCGTCAAAAAACGCCTTACTATACATGGTCGTTTTTTTCGTCAAAAAACGCCTTACCGTAAGCCACCGTGTATACCTCTACGCCACGAGTGACTGACTTGCTCTGCACGATAGTTGTATTTGACATGCACTCTGTAGGGTTTGCAGGAAAAAGTAACTGTTTGGTGTTGTATTTTCTCACATCACTGAGCAGGGCTTGAACCGAGGTTGCCTGGACGGAAAGCCAGCGTGTATACCTCTACACCAGCAGTGACTGTGACTTAACTCTGCACAATAGGCGTATTTGACATTCACTCTGGAGGGTTTGCAGGAAAAAGTAACTGTTTGGTGTTGCATTTTCTCTCATCACTGAGCGGGGCTTGAACCGAGGTTGGCTGGACAGAAAGCCAGCGTGTATACCTCTACACCAGCAGTGACTGTGACTTACTCTGCACAGTAGGCGTATTTGACATGCACTCTGGAGGGTTTGCAGGAAAACTGGTGCTGTACTTTCTCTCATGGTTTTTTGGGCAAAAAACACCTTACTATACATGGTCATTTTTTTCGCCAAAAACGCCTTACTATACATGGTCGTTTTTTTCGTCAAAAAACGCCTTACTATACATGGTCGTTTTTTAGTCAAAAAACGCCTTACTATACTGTACATGGTCGTTTTTTCGTCAAAAAACGCCTTACTATACATGGTCGTTTTTTCATCAAAAACGCCTTACTATACATGGTCGTTTTTTCGTCAAAAACGCCTTACTATACATGGTCTTTTTTCGTCAAAAACGCCTTACTATACATGGTCGTTTTTTTCGTCAAAAAACACCTTACTATACATGGTCGTTTTTCGTCAAAAAACGCCTTACTATACATGGTCGTTTTTTTTCGTCAAAAAACGCCTTACTATACATGGTCGTTTTTTTCGGCTAAAAACGCCTTACTATACATGGTCGTTTTTTTGGTCAAAAAACGCCTTACTATACATGGTCGTTTTTAGTCAAAAACGCCTTACTATACATGGTCGTTTTTAGTCAAAAACGCCTTACTATACATGGTCGTTTTTAGTCAAAAACGCCTTACTATACATGGTCGTTTTTAGTCAAAAACGCCTTACTATACATGGTCGTTTTTTCGCTAAAACGCCTTACTATACATGGTCGTTTTTAGTCAAAAACGCCTTACTATACATGGTCGTTTTTTAGTCAAAAACGCCTTACTATACATGGTCGTTTTTAGTCAAAAACGCCTTACTATACATGGTCGTTTTTTCATCAAAAACGCCTTACTATACATGGTCGTTTTTCGTCAAAAACGCCTTACTATACATGGTCGTTTTTTCGTCAAAAAACGCCTTACTATACATGGTCGTTTTTTCGTCAAAAATCGCCTTACTATACATGGTCGTTTTTAGTCAAAAAACGCCTTACTATACATGGTCGTTTTTTCGTCAAAAACGCCTTACTATACATGGTCGTTTTTCGTCAAAAACGCCTTACTATACATGGTCGTTTTTAGTCAAAAACGCCTTACTATACATGGTCGTTTTTTCGCAAAAACGCCTTACTATACATGGTCGTTTTTTCGTCAAAAAAGCCTTACTATACATGGTCGTTTTTTAGTCAAAAACGCCTTACTATACATGGTCGTTTTTAGTCAAAAACGCCTTACTATACATGGTCGTTTTTTCGTCAAAAACGCCTTACTATACATGGTCGTTTTTTTCGCTAAAAACGCCTTACTATACATGGTCGTTTTTTCGTCAAAAACGCCTTACTATACATGGTCGTTTTTTCGTCAAAAAACGCCTTACTATACATGGTCGTTTTTTCGGCTAAAAACGCCTTACTATACATGGTCGTTTTTTCGTCAAAAAACGCCTTACTATACATGGTCGTTTTTTCGTCAAAAACGCCTTACTATACATGGTCGTTTTTTCGCAAAAACGCCTTACTATACATGGTCGTTTTTCGTCAAAAACGCCTTACTATACATGGTCGTTTTTTTTAGAACAAAAACGCCTTACTATACATGGTCGTTTTTTTCGTCAAAAACGCCTTACTATACATGGTCGTTTTTAGTAAAAAACGCCTTACTATACATGGTCGTTTTTTCGTCAAAAATGCCTTACTATACATGGTCGTTTTTTTAGTCAAAAACGCCTTACTATACATGGTCGTTTTTTTCGTCAAAAACGCCTTACTATACATGGTCGTTTTTAGTCTAAAACGCCTTACTATACATGGTCGTTTTTAGTCAAAAACGCCTTACTATACATGGTCGTTTTTTCGTCAAAAACGCCTTACTATACATGGTCGTTTTTTCGTCAAAAACGCCTTACTATACATGGTCGTTTTTTTCATCAAAAAACGCCTTACTATACATGGTCGTTTTTTTCGTCCAAAAACGCCTTACTATACATGGTCGTTTTTTTCAAAAACGCCTTACTATACATGGTCGTTTTTTCGGCTAAAAACGCCTTACTATACATGGTCGTTTTTTCGTCAAAAACGCCTTACTATACATGGTCGTTTTTTCGCAAAAACGCCTTACTATACATGGTCGTTTTTAGTCAAAAACGCCTTACTATACATGGTCGTTTTTTCGTCTTAAAAACGCCTTACTATACATGGTCGTTTTTTCGTCAAAAACGCCTTACTATACATGGTCGTTTTTTCGTCAAAAACGCCTTACTATACATGGTCGTTTTTTCGTCAAAAACGCCTTACTATACATGGTCGTTTTTTTTAGTCCAAAAACGCCTTACTATACATGGTCGTTTTTTTACGCAAAAAACGCCTTACTATACATGGTCGTTTTTTTCGTCAAAAACGCCTTACTATACATGGTCGTTTTTTCGCAAAAACGCCTTACTATACATGGTCGTTTTTTCGTCAAAAACGCCTTACTATACATGGTCGTTTTTAGTCAAAAACGCCTTACTATACATGGTCGTTTTTAGTCAAAAACGCCTTACTATACATGGTCGTTTTTCGTCAAAAACGCCTTACTATACATGGTCGTTTTTTAGTCAAAAACGCCTTACTATACATGGTCGTTTTTTTCGTCAAAAACGCCTTACTATACATGGTCGTTTTTTTCGTTCAAAAACGCCTTACTATACATGGTCGTTTTTTTCGTCAAAAACGCCTTACTATACATGGTCGTTTTTTTCGCAAAAACGCCTTACTATACATGGTCGTTTTTTCGTCAAAAACGCCTTACTATACATGGTCGTTTTTTCGTCAAAAACGCCTTACTATACATGGTCGTTTTTTCAAAAACGCCTTACTATACATGGTCGTTTTTTCGTCAAAAACGCCTTACTATACATGGTCGTTTTTTCGTCAAAAACGCCTTACTATACATGGTCGTTTTTTCGTCAAAAACGCCTTACTATACATGGTCGTTTTTTCGTCAAAAACGCCTTACTATACATGGTCGTTTTTTCGTCAAAAACGCCTTACTATACATGGTCGTTTTTTCGTCAAAAACGCCTTACTATACATGGTCGTTTTTTCGTCAAAAACGCCTTACTATACATGGTCGTTTTTTCGTCAAAAACGCCTTACTATACATGGTCGTTTTTTCGTCAAAAACGCCTTACTATACATGGTCGTTTTTTCGTCAAAAACGCCTTACTATACATGGTCGTTTTTTCGTCAAAAACGCCTTACTATACATGGTCGTTTTTTCGTCAAAAACGCCTTACTATACATGGTCGTTTTTCGTCAAAAACGCCTTACTATACATGGTCGTTTTTTCGTCAAAAACGCCTTACTATACATGGTCGTTTTTTCGTCAAAAACGCCTTACTATACATGGTCGTTTTTTTCAAAAACGCCTTACTATACATGGTCGTTTTTTCGTCAAAAACGCCTTACTATACATGGTCGTTTTTTCAAAAACGCCTTACTATACATGGTCGTTTTTTCGCAAAAACGCCTTACTATACATGGTCGTTTTTTCGTCAAAAACGCCTTACTATACATGGTCGTTTTTTTCGTCAAAAACGCCTTATTATACATGGTCGTTTTTCGTCAAAAACGCCTTACTATACATGGTCGTTTTTTCGTCAAAAACGCCTTACTATACATGGTCGTTTTTCGTCAAAAACGCCTTACTATACATGGTCGTTTTTTCGTCAAAAACGCCTTACTATACATGGTCGTTTTTTCGTCAAAAACGCCTTACTATACATGGTCGTTTTTTTCGTCAAAAACGCCTTACTATACATGGTCGTTTTTTCGTCAAAAACGCCTTACTATACATGGTCGTTTTTAGTCAAAAACGCCTTACTATACATGGTCGTTTTTCGTCAAAAACGCCTTACTATACATGGTCGTTTTTTCAAAAACGCCTTACTATACATGGTCGTTTTTCGTCAAAAACGCCTTACTATACATGGTCGTTTTTTAGTCAAAAACGCCTTACTATACATGGTCGTTTTTTCGTCAAAAACGCCTTACTATACATGGTCGTTTTTTTCGTCAAAAACGCCTTACTATACATGGTCGTTTTTTTCGTCAAAAACGCCTTACTATACATGGTCGTTTTTTTTCAAAAAACGCCTTACTATACATGGTCGGTTTTTTTCGTCAAAAACGCCTTACTATACATGGTCGTTTTTTCGTCAAAAACGCCTTACTATACATGGTCGTTTTTTTTCAAAAACGCCTTACTATACATGGTCGTTTTTTCGTCAAAAACGCCTTACTATACATGGTCGTTTTTTCGTCAAAAACGCCTTACTATACATGGTCGTTTTTTAGTCAAAAACGCCTTACTATACATGGTCGTTTTTTCGTCAAAAACGCCTTACTATACATGGTCGTTTTTCGTCAAAAACGCCTTACTATACATGGTCGTTTTTTCGTCAAAAACGCCTTACTATACATGGTCGTTTTTTCGTCAAAAACGCCTTACTATACATGGTCGTTTTTAGTCAAAAACGCCTTACTATACATGGTCGTTTTTTCGTCAAAAACGCCTTACTATACATGGTCGTTTTTTCGTCAAAAACGCCTTACTATACATGGTCGTTTTTCGTCAAAAACGCCTTACTATACATGGTCGTTTTTTCGTCAAAAACGCCTTACTATACATGGTCGTTTTTTCGTCAAAAACGCCTTACTATACATGGTCGTTTTTAGTCAAAAACGCCTTACTATACATGGTCGTTTTTTCGTCAAAAACGCCTTACTATACATGGTCGTTTTTTCGTCAAAAACGCCTTACTATACATGGTCGTTTTTCGTCAAAAACGCCTTACTATACATGGTCGTTTTTTCGCAAAAACGCCTTACTATACATGGTCGTTTTTTCGTCAAAAACGCCTTACTATACATGGTCGTTTTTAGTCAAAAACGCCTTACTATACATGGTCGTTTTTTCGCAAAAACGCCTTACTATACATGGTCGTTTTTTCGTCAAAAACGCCTTACTATACATGGTCGTTTTTTCGTCAAAACGCCTTACTATACATGGTCGTTTTTTCGTCAAAAACGCCTTACTATACATGGTCGTTTTTTCGTCAAAAACGCCTTACTATACATGGTCGTTTTTCGTCAAAAACGCCTTACTATACATGGTCGTTTTTCGTCAAAAACGCCTTACTATACATGGTCGTTTTTCGTCAAAAACGCCTTACTATACATGGTCGTTTTTTCGTCAAAAACGCCTTACTATACATGGTCGTTTTTTTTCAAAAACGCCTTACTATACATGGTCGTTTTTTCGTCAAAAACGCCTTACTCGTCAAAAACGCCTTACTATACATGGTCGTTTTTTCGCAAAAACGCCTTACTATACATGGTCGTTTTTTCGCAAAAACGCCTTACTATACATGGTCGTTTTTTTCGTCAAAAACGCCTTACTATACATGGTCGTTTTTCGTCAAAAACGCCTTACTATACATGGTCGTTTTTTCGTCAAAAACGCCTTACTATACATGGTCGTTTTTTCGTCAAAAACGCCTTACTATACATGGTCGTTTTTTCGTCAAAAACGCCTTACTATACATGGTCGTTTTTTCGTCAAAAACGCCTTACTATACATGGTCGTTTTTTCGTCAAAAACGCCTTACTATACATGGTCGTTTTTTCGTCAAAAACGCCTTACTATACATGGTCGTTTTTTTCAAAAACGCCTTACTATACATGGTCGTTTTTTCGTCAAAAACGCCTTACTATACATGGTCGTTTTTTCGTCAAAAACGCCTTACTATACATGGTCGTTTTTTCGTCAAAAACGCCTTACTATACATGGTCGTTTTTTCGTCAAAAACGCCTTACTATACATGGTCGTTTTTTCGCAAAAACGCCTTACTATACATGGTCGTTTTTTTCGTCAAAAACGCCTTACTATACATGGTCGTTTTTTCGCAAAAACGCCTTACTATACATGGTCGTTTTTCGTCAAAAACGCCTTACTATACATGGTCGTTTTTTCGTCAAAAACGCCTTACTATACATGGTCGTTTTTTCGTCAAAAACGCCTTACTATACATGGTCGTTTTTCGTCAAAAACGCCTTACTATACATGGTCGTTTTTTCGTCAAAAACGCCTTACTATACATGGTCGTTTTTTCGTCAAAAACGCCTTACTATACATGGTCGTTTTTTCGTCAAAAACGCCTTACTATACATGGTCGTTTTTTCGTCAAAAACGCCTTACTATACATGGTCGTTTTTTCGCAAAAACGCCTTACTATACATGGTCGTTTTTTCGTCAAAAACGCCTTACTATACATGGTCGTTTTTTCGCAAAAACGCCTTACTATACATGGTCGTTTTTTCGTCAAAAACGCCTTACTATACATGGTCGTTTTTTTCGCAAAAACGCCTTACTATACATGGTCGTTTTTTCGCAAAAACGCCTTACTATACATGGTCGTTTTTTTCGTCAAAAACGCCTTACTATACATGGTCGTTTTTTCGTCAAAAACGCCTTACTATACATGGTCGTTTTTTCGCAAAAACGCCTTACTATACATGGTCGTTTTTTCGTCAAAAACGCCTTACTATACATGGTCGTTTTTTCGCAAAAACGCCTTACTATACATGGTCGTTTTTTTCAAAAACGCCTTACTATACATGGTCGTTTTTTTCGCAAAAACGCCTTACTATACATGGTCGTTTTTTCGTCAAAAACGCCTTACTATACATGGTCGTTTTTTCGCAAAAACGCCTTACTATACATGGTCGTTTTTTCGTCAAAAACGCCTTACTATACATGGTCGTTTTTTCGCAAAAACGCCTTACTATACATGGTCGTTTTTTCGTCAAAAACGCCTTACTATACATGGTCGTTTTTTCGCAAAAACGCCTTACTATACATGGTCGTTTTTTCAAAAACGCCTTACTATACATGGTCGTTTTTTCGCAAAAACGCCTTACTATACATGGTCGTTTTTTTCAAAAACGCCTTACTATACATGGTCGTTTTTTCGCAAAAACGCCTTACTATACATGGTCGTTTTTCGTCAAAAACGCCTTACTATACATGGTCGTTTTTTCGTCAAAAACGCCTTACTATACATGGTCGTTTTTTCGCAAAAACGCCTTACTATACATGGTCGTTTTTTCGCAAAAACGCCTTACTATACATGGTCGTTTTTTCGTCAAAAACGCCTTACTATACATGGTCGTTTTTTCGTCAAAAACGCCTTACTATACATGGTCGTTTTTTCGTCAAAAACGCCTTACTATACATGGTCGTTTTTTCGCAAAAACGCCTTACTATACATGGTCGTTTTTTTTCAAAAACGCCTTACTATACATGGTCGTTTTTTCGCAAAAACGCCTTACTATACATGGTCGTTTTTTCGCAAAAACGCCTTACTATACATGGTCGTTTTTTCGTCAAAAACGCCTTACTATACATGGTCGTTTTTTCGTCAAAAACGCCTTACTATACATGGTCGTTTTTTCGCAAAAACGCCTTACTATACATGGTCGTTTTTTCGCAAAAACGCCTTACTATACATGGTCGTTTTTTCGCAAAAACGCCTTACTATACATGGTCGTTTTTTCGTCAAAAACGCCTTACTATACATGGTCGTTTTTTTTCGCAAAAACGCCTTACTATACATGGTCGTTTTTTCGTCAAAAACGCCTTACTATACATGGTCGTTTTTTCGTCAAAAACGCCTTACTATACATGGTCGTTTTTTCGTCAAAAACGCCTTACTATACATGGTCGTTTTTTCGCAAAAACGCCTTACTATACATGGTCGTTTTTTCGTCAAAAACGCCTTACTATACATGGTCGTTTTTTCGTCAAAAACGCCTTACTATACATGGTCGTTTTTTCGCAAAAACGCCTTACTATACATGGTCGTTTTTTCGTCAAAAACGCCTTACTATACATGGTCGTTTTTTTCGCAAAAACGCCTTACTATACATGGTCGTTTTTTCGCAAAAACGCCTTACTATACATGGTCGTTTTTTCGCAAAAACGCCTTACTATACATGGTCGTTTTTTTCGCAAAAACGCCTTACTATACATGGTCGTTTTTTCGTCAAAAACGCCTTACTATACATGGTCGTTTTTTCGCAAAAACGCCTTACTATACATGGTCGTTTTTTCGTCAAAAACGCCTTACTATACATGGTCGTTTTTTCGTCAAAAACGCCTTACTATACATGGTCGTTTTTTCGCAAAAACGCCTTACTATACATGGTCGTTTTTTCGCAAAAACGCCTTACTATACATGGTCGTTTTTTCGTCAAAAACGCCTTACTATACATGGTCGTTTTTTCGCAAAAACGCCTTACTATACATGGTCGTTTTTTCGTCAAAAACGCCTTACTATACATGGTCGTTTTTTCGTCAAAAACGCCTTACTATACATGGTCGTTTTTTCGCAAAAACGCCTTACTATACATGGTCGTTTTTTTTTCGCAAAAACGCCTTACTATACATGGTCGTTTTTTCGTCAAAAACGCCTTACTATACATGGTCGTTTTTTCGCAAAAACGCCTTACTATACATGGTCGTTTTTTCGTCAAAAACGCCTTACTATACATGGTCGTTTTTTCGCAAAAACGCCTTACTATACATGGTCGTTTTTTTTCGCAAAAACGCCTTACTATACATGGTCGTTTTTTCGTCAAAAACGCCTTACTATACATGGTCGTTTTTCGTCAAAAACGCCTTACTATACATGGTCGTTTTTTTCGCAAAAACGCCTTACTATACATGGTCGTTTTTTCGTCAAAAACGCCTTACTATACATGGTCGTTTTTTCGCAAAAACGCCTTACTATACATGGTCGTTTTTCGTCAAAAACGCCTTACTATACATGGTCGTTTTTTCGTCAAAAACGCCTTACTATACATGGTCGTTTTTTTTCGCAAAAACGCCTTACTATACATGGTCGTTTTTTCGCAAAAACGCCTTACTATACATGGTCGTTTTTTCGTCAAAAACGCCTTACTATACATGGTCGTTTTTTCGCAAAAACGCCTTACTATACATGGTCGTTTTTTCGCAAAAACGCCTTACTATACATGGTCGTTTTTTCGTCAAAAACGCCTTACTATACATGGTCGTTTTTTCGCAAAAACGCCTTACTATACATGGTCGTTTTTTCGCAAAAACGCCTTACTATACATGGTCGTTTTTTCGCAAAAACGCCTTACTATACATGGTCGTTTTTTCGTCAAAAACGCCTTACTATACATGGTCGTTTTTCGTCAAAAACGCCTTACTATACATGGTCGTTTTTTCGTCAAAAACGCCTTACTATACATGGTCGTTTTTTCGTCAAAAACGCCTTACTATACATGGTCGTTTTTTCGTCAAAAACGCCTTACTATACATGGTCGTTTTTCGCAAAAACGCCTTACTATACATGGTCGTTTTTTCGTCAAAAACGCCTTACTATACATGGTCGTTTTTCAGTCAAAAACGCCTTACTATACATGGTCGTTTTTCGCAAAAACGCCTTACTATACATGGTCGTTTTTTCGTCAAAAACGCCTTACTATACATGGTCGTTTTTTCGTCAAAAACGCCTTACTATACATGGTCGTTTTCTTCGTCAAAAAACGCCTTACTATACATGGTCGTTTTTTCGTCAAAAACGCCTTACTATACATGGTCGTTTTTTTCGTAAAAAAACGCCTTACTATACATGGTCGTTTTTTCGCAAAAACGCCTTACTATACATGGTCGTTTTTTCGCAAAAACGCCTTACTATACATGGTCGTTTTTTCGCAAAAACGCCTTACTATACATGGTCGTTTTTTCGCAAAAACGCCTTACTATACATGGTCGTTTTTTCGCAAAAACGCCTTACTACACTTGGTCGTTTTTTCGCCTAAAAATGCCTTACTATACATGGTCGTTTTTTCGTCAAAAACGCCTTACTATACATGGTCGTTTTTTTCGTCAAAAACGCCTTACTATACATGGTCGTTTTTTCGCCTAAAAACGCCTTACTATACATGGTCGTTTTTTTCGTCAAAAACGCCTTACTATACATGGTCGTTTTTTCGCCTAAAAACGCCTTACTATACATGGTCGTTTTTTCGCAAAAACGCCTTACTATACATGGTCGTTTTTTCGCAAAAACGCCTTACTATACATGGTCGTTTTTTCGTCAAAAACGCCTTACTATACATGGTCGTTTTTTCGTCAAAAACGCCTTACTATACATGGTCGTTTTTTCGTCAAAAACGCCTTACTATACATGGTCGTTTTTTTCAAAAACGCCTTACTATACATGGTCGTTTTTTCGCAAAAACGCCTTACTATACATGGTCGTTTTTTCGTCAAAAACGCCTTACTATACATGGTCGTTTTTTCGTCAAAAACGCCTTACTATACATGGTCGTTTTTTCGCAAAAACGCCTTACTATACATGGTCGTTTTTTCGTCAAAAACGCCTTACTATACATGGTCGTTTTTTCGCAAAAACGCCTTACTATACATGGTCGTTTTTTCGTCAAAAACGCCTTACTATACATGGTCGTTTTTTCGCAAAAACGCCTTACTATACATGGTCGTTTTTTCGCAAAAACGCCTTACTATACATGGTCGTTTTTTCGTCAAAAACGCCTTACTATACATGGTCGTTTTTTCGCAAAAACGCCTTACTATACATGGTCGTTTTTTCGCAAAAACGCCTTACTATACATGGTCGTTTTTTCGCAAAAACGCCTTACTATACATGGTCGTTTTTTTCGCAAAAACGCCTTACTATACATGGTCGTTTTTTCGCAAAAACGCCTTACTATACATGGTCGTTTTTTCGCAAAAACGCCTTACTATACATGGTCGTTTTTTCGTCAAAAACGCCTTACTATACATGGTCGTTTTTTCGTCAAAAACGCTTACTATACATGGTCGTTTTTCGTCAAAAACGCCTTACTATACATGGTCGTTTTTTTCGCAAAAACGCCTTACTATACATGGTCGTTTTTTCGTCAAAAACGCCTTACTATACATGGTCGTTTTTTCGCAAAAACGCCTTACTATACATGGTCGTTTTTTCGCAAAAACGCCTTACTATACATGGTCGTTTTTTCGTCAAAAACGCCTTACTATACATGGTCGTTTTTTCGCAAAAACGCCTTACTATACATGGTCGTTTTTTCGTCAAAAACGCCTTACTATACATGGTCGTTTTTTTCGCAAAAACGCCTTACTATACATGGTCGTTTTTTCGCAAAAACGCCTTACTATACATGGTCGTTTTTTCGCAAAAACGCCTTACTATACATGGTCGTTTTTTCGCAAAAACGCCTTACTATACATGGTCGTTTTTTCGTCAAAAACGCCTTACTATACATGGTCGTTTTTTCGCAAAAACGCCTTACTATACATGGTCGTTTTTTCGCAAAAACGCCTTACTATACATGGTCAAAAACGCCTTACTATACATGGTCGTTTTTTCGCAAAAACGCCTTACTATACATGGTCGTTTTTTCGCAAAAACGCCTTACTATACATGGTCGTTTTTTCGTCAAAAACGCCTTACTATACATGGTCGTTTTTTTCGCAAAAACGCCTTACTATACATGGTCGTTTTTTTTCGCAAAAACGCCTTACTATACATGGTCGTTTTTTCGCAAAAACGCCTTACTATACATGGTCGTTTTTTCGTCAAAAACGCCTTACTATACATGGTCGTTTTTTCGTCAAAAACGCCTTACTATACATGGTCGTTTTTTCGTCAAAAACGCCTTACTATACATGGTCGTTTTTTCGCAAAAACGCCTTACTATACATGGTCGTTTTTTCGTCAAAAACGCCTTACTATACATGGTCGTTTTTTTTCAAAAACGCCTTACTATACATGGTCGTTTTTTCGCAAAAACGCCTTACTATACATGGTCGTTTTTTCGTCAAAAACGCCTTACTATACATGGTCGTTTTTTTCGTCAAAAACGCCTTACTATACATGGTCGTTTTTCGTCAAAAACGCCTTACTATACATGGTCGTTTTTTCAAAAACGCCTTACTATACATGGTCGTTTTTTCGTCAAAAACGCCTTACTATACATGGTCGTTTTTTCGCAAAAACGCCTTACTATACATGGTTTTTTCGCAAAAACGCCTTACTATACATGGTCGTTTTTTCGTCAAAAACGCCTTACTATACATGGTCGTTTTTCGTCAAAAACGCCTTACTATACATGGTCGTTTTTTTCGCAAAAACGCCTTACTATACATGGTCGTTTTTCGCAAAAACGCCTTACTATACATGGTCGTTTTTTCGTCAAAAACGCCTTACTATACATGGTCGTTTTTTCGTCAAAAACGCCTTACTATACATGGTCGTTTTTCGTCAAAAACGCCTTACTATACATGGTCGTTTTTTCGTCAAAAACGCCTTACTATACATGGTCGTTTTTTCGCAAAAACGCCTTACTATACATGGTCGTTTTTTCGCAAAAACGCCTTACTATACATGGTCGTTTTTTCGCAAAAACGCCTTACTATACATGGTCGTTTTTTCGCAAAAACGCCTTACTATACATGGTCGTTTTTTCGCAAAAACGCCTTACTATACATGGTCGTTTTTTCGTCAAAAACGCCTTACTATACATGGTCGTTTTTTCGCAAAAACGCCTTACTATACATGGTCGTTTTTTCGCAAAAACGCCTTACTATACATGGTCGTTTTTTCGCAAAAACGCCTTACTATACATGGTCGTTTTTTCGCAAAAACGCCTTACTATACATGGTCGTTTTTCGTCAAAAACGCCTTACTATACATGGTCGTTTTTTTCGTCAAAAACGCCTTACTATACATGGTCGTTTTTTTTCAAAAACGCCTTACTATACATGGTCGTTTTTTCGTCAAAAACGCCTTACTATACATGGTCGTTTTTTCGTCAAAAACGCCTTACTATACATGGTCGTTTTTTCGCAAAAACGCCTTACTATACATGGTCGTTTTTTCGTCAAAAACGCCTTACTATACATGGTCGTTTTTTCGTCAAAAACGCCTTACTATACATGGTCGTTTTTTCGTCAAAAACGCCTTACTATACATGGTCGTTTTTTCGCAAAAACGCCTTACTATACATGGTCGTTTTTTCAAAAACGCCTTACTATACATGGTCGTTTTTTCGTCAAAAACGCCTTACTATACATGGTCGTTTTTTCGTCAAAAACGCCTTACTATACATGGTCGTTTTTTCGTCAAAAACGCCTTACTATACATGGTCGTTTTTTCGCAAAAACGCCTTACTATACATGGTCGTTTTTTCGCAAAAACGCCTTACTATACATGGTCGTTTTTTCGTCAAAAACGCCTTACTATACATGGTCGTTTTTTCGTCAAAAACGCCTTACTATACATGGTCGTTTTTTCGCAAAAACGCCTTACTATACATGGTCGTTTTTTCGTCAAAAACGCCTTACTATACATGGTCGTTTTTTCGCAAAAACGCCTTACTATACATGGTCGTTTTTTCGCAAAAACGCCTTACTATACATGGTCGTTTTTTCGTCAAAAACGCCTTACTATACATGGTCGTTTTTCGCAAAAACGCCTTACTATACATGGTCGTTTTTTTCGTCAAAAACGCCTTACTATACATGGTCGTTTTTTCGCAAAAACGCCTTACTATACATGGTCGTTTTTTCGCAAAAACGCCTTACTATACATGGTCGTTTTTTCGCAAAAACGCCTTACTATACATGGTCGTTTTTTCGTCAAAAACGCCTTACTATACATGGTCGTTTTTTCGCAAAAACGCCTTACTATACATGGTCGTTTTTTCGTCAAAAACGCCTTACTATACATGGTCGTTTTTTCGTCAAAAACGCCTTACTATACATGGTCGTTTTTTCGTCAAAAACGCCTTACTATACATGGTCGTTTTTTCGCAAAAACGCCTTACTATACATGGTCGTTTTTCGTCAAAAACGCCTTACTATACATGGTCGTTTTTTTCGCAAAAACGCCTTACTATACATGGTCGTTTTTTCGTCAAAAACGCCTTACTATACATGGTCGTTTTTTTCGCAAAAACGCCTTACTATACATGGTCGTTTTTTCGCAAAAACGCCTTACTATACATGGTCGTTTTTTTTCGCAAAAACGCCTTACTATACATGGTCGTTTTTTCGTCAAAAACGCCTTACTATACATGGTCGTTTTTTCGCAAAAACGCCTTACTATACATGGTCGTTTTTTCGCAAAAACGCCTTACTATACATGGTCGTTTTTTCGCAAAAACGCCTTACTATACATGGTCGTTTTTTCGTCAAAAACGCCTTACTATACATGGTCGTTTTTTCGCAAAAACGCCTTACTATACATGGTCGTTTTTTCGTCAAAAACGCCTTACTATACATGGTCGTTTTTTCGCAAAAACGCCTTACTATACATGGTCGTTTTTTCGCAAAAACGCCTTACTATACATGATTGTTTTTCCGTCAAAAACGCCTTACTATACATGGTCGTTTTTTTCGTCAAAAACGCCTTACTATACATGATTGTTTTTCCGTCAAAAACGCCTTACTATACATGGTCGTTTTTTTCGCATAAAAACGCCTTACTATACATGGTCGTTTTTTCGTCAAAAACGCCTTACTATACATGGTCGTTTTTTCGTCAAAAACGCCTTACTATACATGGTCGTTTTTTCGCAAAAACGCCTTACTATACATGGTCGTTTTTTCGTCAAAAACGCCTTACTATACATGGTCGTTTTTTCGCAAAAACGCCTTACTATACATGGTCGTTTTTTCGTCAAAAACGCCTTACTATACATGGTCGTTTTTTTTTCAAAAACGCCTTACTATACATGGTCGTTTTTTCGTCAAAAACGCCTTACTATACATGGTCGTTTTTTCGCAAAAACGCCTTACTATACATGGTCGTTTTTTCGTCAAAAACGCCTTACTATACATGGTCGTTTTTTCGTCAAAAACGCCTTACTATACATGGTCGTTTTTTCGTCAAAAACGCCTTACTATACATGGTCGTTTTTTCGTCAAAAACGCCTTACTATACATGGTCGTTTTTTCGTCAAAAACGCCTTACTATACATGGTCGTTTTTTCGTCAAAAACGCCTTACTATACATGGTCGTTTTTTCGTCAAAAACGCCTTACTATACATGGTCGTTTTTTCGTCAAAAACGCCTTACTATACATGGTCGTTTTTTCATCAAAAACGCCTTACTATACATGGTCGTTTTTTCGCAAAAACGCCTTACTATACATGGTCGTTTTTTTTCAAAAACGCCTTACTATACATGGTCGTTTTTTCGTCAAAAACGCCTTACTATACATGGTCGTTTTTTCGTCAAAAACGCCTTACTATACATGGTCGTTTTTTTTCGCAAAAACGCCTTACTATACATGGTCGTTTTTTCGCAAAAACGCCTTACTATACATGGTCGTTTTTTCGTCAAAAACGCCTTACTATACATGGTCGTTTTTTCGTCAAAAACGCCTTACTATACATGGTCGTTTTTTCGTCAAAAACGCCTTACTATACATGGTCGTTTTTTCGCAAAAACGCCTTACTATACATGGTCGTTTTTTCGTCAAAAACGCCTTACTATACATGGTCGTTTTTTCGTCAAAAACGCCTTACTATACATGGTCGTTTTTTCGTCAAAAACGCCTTACTATACATGGTCGTTTTTTCGCAAAAACGCCTTACTATACATGGTCGTTTTTTCGTCAAAAACGCCTTACTATACATGGTCGTTTTTTCGTCAAAAACGCCTTACTATACATGGTCGTTTTTTCGTCAAAAACGCCTTACTATACATGGTCGTTTTTTCGCAAAAACGCCTTACTATACATGGTCGTTTTTTCGCAAAAACGCCTTACTATACATGGTCGTTTTTTCGCAAAAACGCCTTACTATACATGGTCGTTTTTTCGTCAAAAACGCCTTACTATACATGGTCGTTTTTTCGCAAAAACGCCTTACTATACATGGTCGTTTTTTCGTCAAAAACGCCTTACTATACATGGTCGTTTTTTCGTCAAAAACGCCTTACTATACATGGTCGTTTTTTCGTCAAAAACGCCTTACTATACATGGTCGTTTTTTCGCAAAAACGCCTTACTATACATGGTCGTTTTTTCGCAAAAACGCCTTACTATACATGGTCGTTTTTTCGTCAAAAACGCCTTACTATACATGGTCGTTTTTTCGTCAAAAACGCCTTACTATACATGGTCGTTTTTTCGTCAAAAACGCCTTACTATACATGGTCGTTTTTTCGTCAAAAACGCCTTACTATACATGGTCGTTTTTTCGCAAAAACGCCTTACTATACATGGTCGTTTTTTCGCAAAAACGCCTTACTATACATGGTCGTTTTTTCGTCAAAAACGCCTTACTATACATGGTCGTTTTTTCGTCAAAAACGCCTTACTATACATGGTCGTTTTTTCGTCAAAAACGCCTTACTATACATGGTCGTTTTTTCGCAAAAACGCCTTACTATACATGGTCGTTTTTTCGCAAAAACGCCTTACTATACATGGTCGTTTTTTCGCAAAAACGCCTTACTATACATGGTCGTTTTTTCGTCAAAAACGCCTTACTATACATGGTCGTTTTTTTCAAAAACGCCTTACTATACATGGTCGTTTTTCGTCAAAAACGCCTTACTATACATGGTCGTTTTTTCGCAAAAACGCCTTACTATACATGGTCGTTTTTTCGTCAAAAACGCCTTACTATACATGGTCGTTTTTTCGCAAAAACGCCTTACTATACATGGTCGTTTTTTCGCAAAAACGCCTTACTATACATGGTCGTTTTTCGCAAAAACGCCTTACTATACATGGTCGTTTTTTCGTCAAAAACGCCTTACTATACATGGTCGTTTTTTCGCAAAAACGCCTTACTATACATGGTCGTTTTTTCGCAAAAACGCCTTACTATACATGGTCGTTTTTTCGTCAAAAACGCCTTACTATACATGGTCGTTTTTTCAAAAACGCCTTACTATACATGGTCGTTTTTTCGCAAAAACGCCTTACTATACATGGTCGTTTTTTCGTCAAAAACGCCTTACTATACATGGTCGTTTTTTCGTCAAAAACGCCTTACTATACATGGTCGTTTTTTCGCAAAAACGCCTTACTATACATGGTCGTTTTTTCGTCAAAAACGCCTTACTATACATGGTCGTTTTTTCGTCAAAAACGCCTTACTATACATGGTCGTTTTTTCGCAAAAACGCCTTACTATACATGGTCGTTTTTTCGTCAAAAACGCCTTACTATACATGGTCGTTTTTTCGCAAAAACGCCTTACTATACATGGTCGTTTTTTCGTCAAAAACGCCTTACTATACATGGTCGTTTTTTCGTCAAAAACGCCTTACTATACATGGTCGTTTTTTCGCAAAAACGCCTTACTATACATGGTCGTTTTTTCGTCAAAAACGCCTTACTATACATGGTCGTTTTTTCGCAAAAACGCCTTACTATACATGGTCGTTTTTTCGTCAAAAACGCCTTACTATACATGGTCGTTTTTTCGCAAAAACGCCTTACTATACATGGTCGTTTTTTCGCAAAAACGCCTTACTATACATGGTCGTTTTTTCGTCAAAAACGCCTTACTATACATGGTCGTTTTTTCGCAAAAACGCCTTACTATACATGGTCGTTTTTTTTCAAAAACGCCTTACTATACATGGTCGTTTTTTCGTCAAAAACGCCTTACTATACATGGTCGTTTTTTCGTCAAAAACGCCTTACTATACATGGTCGTTTTTTCGTCAAAAACGCCTTACTATACATGGTCGTTTTTTCGTCAAAAACGCCTTACTATACATGGTCGTTTTTTCGTCAAAAACGCCTTACTATACATGGTCGTTTTTTCGCAAAAACGCCTTACTATACATGGTCGTTTTTTCGCAAAAACGCCTTACTATACATGGTCGTTTTTTCGTCAAAAACGCCTTACTATACATGGTCGTTTTTTCGCAAAAACGCCTTACTATACATGGTCGTTTTTTCGCAAAAACGCCTTACTATACATGGTCGTTTTTTCGTCAAAAACGCCTTACTATACATGGTCGTTTTTTCGCAAAAACGCCTTACTATACATGGTCGTTTTTTTCGCAAAAACGCCTTACTATACATGGTCGTTTTTTCGTCAAAAACGCCTTACTATACATGGTCGTTTTTTCGTCAAAAACGCCTTACTATACATGGTCGTTTTTTCGCAAAAACGCCTTACTATACATGGTCGTTTTTTCGCAAAAACGCCTTACTATACATGGTCGTTTTTTCGTCAAAAACGCCTTACTATACATGGTCGTTTTTTCGCAAAAACGCCTTACTATACATGGTCGTTTTTTTTCAAAAACGCCTTACTATACATGGTCGTTTTTTCGCCTTACTATACATGGTCGTTTTTTCGCAAAAACGCCTTACTATACATGGTCGTTTTTTCGTCAAAAACGCCTTACTATACATGGTCGTTTTTTCGCAAAAACGCCTTACTATACATGGTCGTTTTTTCGTCAAAAACGCCTTACTATACATGGTCGTTTTTTCGTCAAAAACGCCTTACTATACATGGTCGTTTTTTCGCAAAAACGCCTTACTATACATGGTCGTTTTTTCGTCAAAAACGCCTTACTATACATGGTCGTTTTTTTCGTCAAAAACGCCTTACTATACATGGTCGTTTTTTCGCAAAAACGCCTTACTATACATGGTCGTTTTTTCGTCAAAAACGCCTTACTATACATGGTCGTTTTTTCGTCAAAAACGCCTTACTATACATGGTCGTTTTTTTCATCAAAAACGCCTTACTATACATGGTCGTTTTTTCGTCAAAAACGCCTTACTATACATGGTCGTTTTTTCATCAAAAACGCCTTACTATACATGGTCGTTTTTTCGCAAAAACGCCTTACTATACATGGTCGTTTTTTCGCAAAAACGCCTTACTATACATGGTCGTTTTTTCGCTCAAAAACGCCTTACTATACATGGTCGTTTTTTCGTCAAAAACGCCTTACTATACATGGTCGTTTTTTCGTCAAAAACGCCTTACTATACATGGTCGTTTTTTTTCGTCAAAAACGCCTTACTATACATGGTCGTTTTTTCGTCAAAAACGCCTTACTATACATGGTCGTTTTTTCGTCAAAAACGCCTTACTATACATGGTCGTTTTTTCGTCAAAAACGCCTTACTATACATGGTCGTTTTTTCGTCAAAAACGCCTTACTATACATGGTCGTTTTTTCGTCAAAAACGCCTTACTATACATGGTCGTTTTTCGTCAAAAACGCCTTACTATACATGGTCGTTTTTCGTCAAAAACGCCTTACTATACATGGTCGCCTTACTATTTTTCGTCAAAAACGCCTTACTATACATGGTCGTTTTTTCGTCAAAAACGCCTTACTATACATGGTCGTTTTTTCGTCAAAAACGCCTTACTATACATGGTCGTTTTTCGTCAAAAACGCCTTACTATACATGGTCGTTTTTTCGTCAAAAACGCCTTACTATACATGGTCGTTTTTCGTCAAAAACGCCTTACTATACATGGTCGTTTTTTTCATCAAAAACGCCTTACTATACATGGTCGTTTTTTTCGTCAAAAAAGCCTTACTATACATGGTCGTTTTTCGTCAAAAACGCCTTACTATACATGGTCGTTTTTTCTCAAAAACGCCTTACTATACATGGTCGTTTTTTTCGCAAAAACGCCTTACTATACATGGTCGTTTTTTCAAAAACGCCTTACTATACATGGTCGTTTTGAGTCAAAAACGCCTTACTATACATGGTCGTTTTTTCGTCAAAAACGCCTTACTATACATGGTCGTTTTTATGTCAAAAACGCCTTACTATACATGGTCGTTTTTTCGTCAAAAACGCCTTACTATACATGGTCGTTTTTTCGCAAAAACGCCTTACTATACATGGTCGTTTTTCCGTCAAAAACGCCTTACTATACATGGTCGTTTTTTCGTCAAAAACGCCTTACTATACATGGTCGTTTTTTTCGTCTAAAAACGCCTTACTATACATGGTCGTTTTTTCGTCAAAAACGCCTTACTATACATGGTCGTTTTTTCGTCAAAAACGCCTTACTATACATGGTCGTTTTTTTCGCTCAAAAACGCCTTACTATACATGGTCGTTTTTTCGTCAAAAACGCCTTACTATACATGGTCGTTTTTTCGTCAAAAACGCCTTACTATACATGGTCGTTTTATTCAAAAACGCCTTACTATACATGGTCGTTTTTTCGTCAAAAACGCCTTACTATACATGGTGTTTTTTTCAAAAACGCCTTACTATACATGGGCTTTTTTTTAACTCTGCACAATAGGCGTATTTGACATGCACTCTGGAGGGTTTGCAGGAAAAAGTAACTGTTTGGTGTTGCCTTACACTGAGCATGGTGAACCGAGGTTGCCTGGACAGAAAGCCAGCGTGTTACCTCTACACCAGCAGTGACTGTGACTTACTCTGCACAATAGGCGTATTTGACTATACTCTGGAGGGTTTGCAGGAAAAAACGCCTTACTATACATGGTCTCATGTTTTTTGGGCAAAAACGCCTTACTATACATGGTCGCTTTTTTCGTTTTTAAGCAAAAACGCCTTACTATACATGGTCGTTTTTTCGTCAAAAACGCCTTACTATACATGGTCGTTTTTTCGTCAAAAACGCCTTACTATACATGGTCGTTTTTTCGTCAAAAACGCCTTACTATACATGGTCGTTTTTTCGTCAAAAACGCCTTACTATACATGGTCGTTTTTTCGCAAAAACGCCTTACTATACATGGTCATTTTTTCGTCAAAAACGCCTTACTATACATGGTCGTTTTTTCGTCAAAAACGCCTTACTATACATGGTCGTTTTTTCGTCAAAAACGCCTTACTATACATGGTCGTTTTTTCGTCCTTAAAAACGCCTTACTATACATGGTCGTTTTTTCGTCAAAAACGCCTTACTATACATGGTCGTTTTTTCGTCAAAAACGCCTTACTATACATGGTCGTTTTTCGTCAAAAACGCCTTACTATACATGGTCGTTTTTCGTCAAAAACGCCTTACTATACATGGTCGTTTTTTCGTCAAAAACGCCTTACTATACATGGTCGTTTTTTCAAAAACGCCTTACTATACATGGTCGTTTTTTTCAAAAACGCCTTACTATACATGGTCGTTTTTTCGTCAAAAACGCCTTACTATACATGGTCGTTTTTTCGTCAAAAACGCCTTACTATACATGGTTTTTTCGCAAAAACGCCTTACTATACATGGTGGTCGCCTTACTATACATGGTCGTTTTTTCGCAAAAACGCCTTACTATACATGGTCGTTTTTTCGTCAAAAACGCCTTACTATACATGGTCGTTTTTTCGTCAAAAACGCCTTACTATACATGGTCGTTTTTTCGTCAAAAACGCCTTACTATACATGGTCGTTTTTTCGTCAAAAACGCCTTACTATACATGGTCGTTTTTTCGTCAAAAACGCCTTACTATACATGGTCGTTTTTTCGTCAAAAACGCCTTACTATACATGGTCGTTTTTTCGTCAAAAACGCCTTACTATACATGGTCGTTTTTTCGTCAAAAACGCCTTACTATACATGGTCGTTTTTTCGTCAAAAACGCCTTACTATACATGGTCGTTTTTTCGTCAAAAACGCCTTACTATACATGGTCGTTTTTTCGTCAAAAACGCCTTACTATACATGGTCGTTTTTTCGTCAAAAACGCCTTACTATACATGGTCGTTTTTCGTCAAAAACGCCTTACTATACATGGTCGTTTTTTCGTCAAAAACGCCTTACTATACATGGTCGTTTTTTCGTCAAAAACGCCTTACTATACATGGTCGTTTTTTCGTCAAAAACGCCTTACTATACATGGTCGTTTTTTCGCAAAAACGCCTTACTATACATGGTCGTTTTTTCGTCAAAAACGCCTTACTATACATGGTCGTTTTTTCGTCAAAAACGCCTTACTATACATGGTCGTTTTTTCAAAAACGCCTTACTATACATGGTCATTTTTTTCGCAAAAACGCCTTACTATACATGGTCGTTTTTTCGTCAAAAACGCCTTACTATACATGGTCGTTTTTTCGTCAAAAACGCCTTACTATACATGGTCATTTTTTCGCAAAAACGCCTTACTATACATGGTCGTTTTTTCGTCAAAAACGCCTTACTATACATGGTCGTTTTTTCGTCAAAAACGCCTTACTATACATGGTCATTTTTTCGCTCAAAAACGCCTTACTATACATGGTCGTTTTTTCGTCAAAAACGCCTTACTATACATGGTCGTTTTTTCGTCAAAAACGCCTTACTATACATGGTCGTTTTTCGTCAAAAACGCCTTACTATACATGGTCGTTTTTTCGTCAAAAACGCCTTACTATACATGGTCGTTTTTTCGTCAAAAACGCCTTACTATACATGGTCGTTTTTTCGTCAAAAACGCCTTACTATACATGGTCGTTTTTCGTCAAAAACGCCTTACTATACATGGTCGTTTTTCGTCAAAAACGCCTTACTATACATGGTCGTTTTTCGTCAAAAACGCCTTACTATACATGGTCGTTTTTCGTCAAAAACGCCTTACTATACATGGTCGTTTTTTTCGTCAAAAAACGCCTTACTATACATGGTCGTTTTTTTCGTCAAAAACGCCTTATTATACATGGTCGTTTTTTTTGTCCAAAACGTCTTACTATACATGGTCGTTTTTTCGTCAAAAACGTCTTACTATACATGGTCGTTTTTTCTTCAAAAAACGCCTTACTATACATGGTCGTTTTTTCGGCTAAAAACGCCTTACTATACATGGTCGTTTTTTCGTCAAAAACGCCTTACTATACATGGTCGTTTTTTCGTCAAAAACGCCTTACTATACATGGTCGTTTTTTCGCCAAAAACGCCTTACTATACATGGTCGTTTTTTCGCAAAAACGCCTTACTATACATGGTCGTTTTTTCGTCAAAAACGCCTTACTATACATGGTCGTTTTTTCATCAAAAACGCCTTACTATACATGGTCGTTTTTTCATCAAAAACGCCTTACTATACATGGTCGTTTTTCGTCAAAAACGCCTTACTATACATGGTCGTTTTTCGTCAAAAACGCCTTACTATACATGGTCGTTTTTTCGTCAAAAACGCCTTACTATACATGGTCGTTTTTTCGCTAAAAACGCCTTACTATACATGGTCGTTTTTCGCAAAAACGCCTTACTATACATGGTCGTTTTTTCGTCAAAAACGCCTTACTATACATGGTCGTTTTTTCGCTAAAAACGCCTTACTATACATGGTCGTTTTTCGCTGAAAACGCCTTACTATACATGGTCGTTTTTCGTCAAAAACGCCTTACTATACATGGTCGTTTTTCGCTAAAACGCCTTACTATACATGGTCGTTTTTTCGTCAAAAACGCCTTACTATACATGGTCGTTTTTCATCAAAAACGCCTTACTATACATGGTCGTTTTTTTCATCAAAAACGCCTTACTATACATGGTTGTTTTTTCGCTAAAAACGCCTTACTATACATGGTCGTTTTTTCGTCAAAAACGCCTTACTATACATGGTCATTTTTTTCGTCAAAAACGCCTTACTATACATGGTTGTTTTTTCGTCTAAAAATGCCTTACTATACATGGTCGTTTTTTCGTCAAAAACGCCTTACTATACATGGTCGTTTTTTCGTCTAAAAACGCCTTACTATACATGGTCGTTTTTTCGCTAAAACGCCTTACTATACATGGTCGTTTTTTCGTCAAAAACGCCTTACTATACATGGTCGTTTTTTCGCTAAAAACGCCTTACTATACATGGTCGTTTTTCATCAAAAACGCCTTACTATACATGGTCGTTTTTCGTCAAAAACGCCTTACTATACATGGTCGTTTTTTCACGCCTTTTCATCAAAAACGCCTTACTATACATGGTCGTTTTTCGCCAAAAACGCCTTACTATACATGGTCGTTTTTCGTCAAAAACGCCTTACTATACATGGTCGTTTTTCGCTAAAAACGCCTTACTATACATGGTCGTTTTTTCATCAAAAACGCCTTACTATACATGGTCGTTTTTCGTCAAAAACGCCTTACTATACATGGTCGTTTTTCGTCAAAAACGCCTTACTATACATGGTCGTTTTTTCATCAAAAACGCCTTACTATACATGGTCGTTTTTTCGAAAAACGCCTTACTATACATGGTCGTTTTTTCGCCAAAACGCCTTACTATACATGGTCGTTTTTCGAAAAACGCCTTACTATACATGGTCGTTTTTCGTCAAAAACGCCTTACTATACATGGTCGTTTTTTCAGCAAAAACGCCATACTATACATGGTCGTTTTTTCGTCAAAACGCCTTACTATACATGGTCGTTTTTTCGTCAAAAACGCCTTACTATACACGGTCGTTTTTCGAAAAACGCCTTACTATACATGGTCGTTTTTCGAAAAACGCCATACTATACATGGTCGTTTTTTCTGTTGAAAAACGCCTTAATATACATGGTCGTTTTTTTTTAGCAAAAAACGCCTTACTATACATGGTCGTTTTTTTCAGCAAAATACGCCTTACTATACATGGTCGTTTTTTCCGTCGAAATATGCCTTACTATACATGGTTGTTTTTGGGCTAAAAACGCCTTACTATACATGGTCGTTTTTTTCAGCAAAAAACGCCTTACTATACATGGTCGTTTTTTTCAGCAAAAAACGCCTTACTATACATGGTCGTTTTTCAGCAAAAAACGCCTTACTATACATGGTCGTTTTTTTCGTAAAAACGCCTTACTATACATGGTCGTTTTTTTCAGCAAAAAACGCCTTACTATACATGGTCGTTTTTTTTCAGCAAAAAACGCCTTACTATAGATGGTTGTTTTTTTCGTCCAAAAACGCCTTACTATACATGGTCGTTTTTTTCGGCAAAAAACGCTTTACTATACATGGTCGTTTTTTCCGTCGAAAAACGCCTTACTATACATGGTCGTTTTTTTGGGCAAAAAACGCCTTACTATACATGGTCGTTTTTTTCGGCAAAAAACGCCTTACTATACATGGTCATTTTTTTCGGCAAAAAATCCCCTTACTATACATCAGGGGTGTATAACATACGGCCGGAACCGGCCCGCAAGGAGGTTTGATCAGGCCCGCATGATAATTTAAAAGAGAAAAAATGCACAAAAGACACGGAATGAACATTTTTAATAAAGTGTAATTTGTGGAATATCCACTACTCTTTTGATCAGAGGAAAAGACAACATTGTTTTGATCAGAGAAGACGACAACAGCAGCCTCAACAACATCAACAACAGCAGCAGACGCTATCAAGGACATGAATACTTTATTCTTTACACATATTATAGCGCTCTCCTTCGTTTGTAAGGTGTAGGCAGGGATTACATTTAGATTTTATATGCTTGTGTAAATGGTTTAAAAATTCCTTTCTTTATAAATCTCGTTTAATCTTAAAAGTGCATTACTATATTTTTCAAGACCAATTACTGGTTAAGGTTTTGTGCCTTTGTACAGTCAGTGGAATCAGTTGCAATGCATATATGTGAATAATAAAAGTACATTGCACATTTGTCTAAGGAAATCTTGTGCTTCATGAAATGTTTTGTAAAAGATATGTTCATTAAATGTCAACATTTTCCTAGTGTTCTTATGCATCTTTAGACCAAAACAAAGGAAAGACATATTATTTTGGTTATTTATAGTAGAGTATGGTATAATTTTTAATGGTCCGGCCCACTTGACATCTACCGAGGCCGTTTGTGGCCCACAATGTGAAATGAGTTTGACACCCCTGCATTACACTGTAACCTGCTTCCTGTTTCACCTGGATGACACCATTTTTCTTGACCTCATTTGGTTCCTGGGATCATTGCAGGACCGGCTCTTTCTTCTTCCCTGCTAGAGAGGTACAGTCTTGAGGTTGGAGTTGCACTACCATCTACTGGTAAACACTGTAATTACAATGTAAAACGGCTGGGGTGCATTAAATACTTTTTTCATTTCAAAAATTAATTGAGGGCTCTTACAAGTGTAAGGTGTACCCTGCCTCTCGCCCAAAGTCACCAGGGATTGGACTCCAGGACACCTGCAACCCTAGTGAGGATAAGCGGCACAGATAATGCGTGCGTGGATGAAAGACTGCACCCACAGTAAATTTACTAAATCAATCAATAACCAATCAACTGGAAGTTTACTGCACTGCCTCAGGTTTGTGTTAGATTGGACTTTGTGATTAAATGCTCAAGACATTTCGGATTTATTAAACAGAAGCTCTCGACAAATAATTAAAGGACAGATTTTTGCAAGATTTCAGAAGTTGGACAAGCCGAGCTGCAGGAGCAACGAGGAGGGAATTAAATATTGACACAAATTAAAGCTTTTGATCACCTTTCCCAACACAGTGAAGTGATGTTCCAATATGAACTTAGCCTTCCATATTCTGATGTAGAAAAACGAGACCAAAACGGTCATAATGTTGCCACATTTAAACCATAAAGTCACAACGCTGTCACTTTTGCTGCCAGTTATTTTTTGGGTGAAAAAACGCTAACAGCTGCAGTTGGATCACACAGGGTAAATCAATGAGTGAGATACAGCTGCTGTCAACTGCAAAGTTCTCTGCTAATAAAAGCTGAACACAGCTTTTTCATTTTTGAACGGGGAATTATTGACAGAAACATTTCTTCTTGGTTTGTTATGAATAAAAGTGCAAGTGTCCAACATTTCAGAAAGTCCTCTTTTCCCGATAACAACGTCAAGGTCAAAATTGGTCCGCTAAGCCACGTCAGAGGCAGCAGAAGACAGGTCAGAGGTCAAGCTGAACTGTATCATTACGGTCAGTATGTGGATGTAATGTTGTCGATATATCATTATCAATTAATCAATGGTATCCCACCACCAAAAATAATGAAATCATATTTTGACTTTACAGGAAATACTCCAGGGGCGGGACTTCTGCATATCACTTCAGCACTGTCTACAAGATGCCATTAAGGCCTTTTGGGGCAAAGCTGTTTGCAAAATTGAAATGCTTCAAGTTCAAGTCATCTCCTCCTGGACAAACATTTAACCGAGATAACATTACAACATTACAATCCGTGTGCATCATGACCGGAGGGAAGATATTTGTAGAAACATTCAAAACGTGGCAATTGTCAACTATGTCTGTCACACGTTCTTTTGGCTGTCAAAAGCGGAAATGTTCTCCACGGGTATCACCATTTATCGGAGGCAGAGGGTTTAAGAAACAGCGTGAACGGCCTGGGTGAATGATGTGCGTCTCATATTCCAAAGGGAACATGACTCTGATAGTCTGGCCTTTTTTTTTTTTTTAACCGCCGTAGCATGGATTTGTGAAGCGTTCATTGAAAATATGCTTCATGAGATAAATGGCTTGGAATAGAGACCCAAGGGTGGCTCCAATTTACATTTTAATGGATACGTTTATTAGAAAATGGACGTGGTGGAAATTCAGACATAGTTAACGTTGATTATTGGAGGACTGACTGATTAATTCAGGAGAGAGCAATAAAGGAAACACCTTACTATGATCTTGGCAGATGCTATCATAATTTGTAAAGAGCCTAGCCTACCATTGAGTCATTGCTTTTGGTGACTGATGCCGTTTGATTTGATCTGGAGACTTGTGTATAGGATCAATATCCCTTGTTGTCCAACTAAAAATGCTGTGATCACTTGAGCCTGACCACATTGCTGCCTTCACACGCCGGAGGCCATGGTCTCAATCTTCCCCCCAGATTGCAAAGGCCTGCTCACATCGCTGGCGACGCCCATGGCCTTTCCCTCGCTTGTCTTCTTTCGTTCAGACTTGCATCATAAATGTCTCTGTATAGTATTCGAGAGGCGAGAAACCCCCCTCCCAAAGACTAAATACTAAGCCGAGGACAAACATAGATTGAACTCAGATACCTAATACATCAATAAAATGAGCGCCTTGCTATGCTGAAGTTTTGCAGAGCATAGGGGACAGTTTTATAGCGGCTATCAGCTCGCAAACAAAGGAGATGTTATGCTTAGCACATTTCAAAGGCGTTGCTGATAGTGCAGTGGTACACTCGCCTCACTTGTATGCGGGCAGTGAGGGATTGGTTCCCAGTCAGTGACGGTGCGAATGTGGGTGTGTACGGTTGTTCGTCTCTATATGTTACCCTGTGACTGACTGGCGACCAGTTCAGGGGTTAGTCGGCCTTTTGCCCAAAGTCAGCTGGGCTCGAGCAACACCCATGACCCTCTTCAGGATAAGCTGTGTTGAAAATGGATGGCTGGATGGACATTTCGAAGGGCAGATGTTAGGAGGCTTCCATTTGTGACTGTAATGAAACATCACATGGTTGTCTTGTTTTTACCATTTTTCCATTACATTTCTGTCCTTTCATCATTCAATGATCAAGAAAATAAAACGTCAGAAAACAATCAAATATCAAATTCATCCCCTTTCACAATTGATGATACATCATCATAAGTTTCTGTGAAAAGCTGCAGTCTCATTTTAAAACTCCAGCTTTTTCTTAACACAGTGAGGTTTCACAACGAATTACCGTATTTTCCGGACTATAAATCCCAGTTTTTTTCACAGTTTGGCCGGGGGTGCGACTTATACTCTGGAGCGACTTATGTGTGAAATTATTAACACATGATTATGTCATTTCACGTGTTATTTTCACATTAAACCACAAGAGGGCGCGCTCGGCCCGTGTTGTTTAAAAGGGAGTTGTTTAAAAGTGACACTGAGGATGAAGATTTCATTGGATTTCGTGATTTGGAGTGAAACTGATAGTTTGGGAAACTTGTTAGCATGCTAGAGTTATCTGAATATACTCTTAATATGTTATGTCGTTACTGACATTACCATGCATGTCAGTCATGTAACGTTAGTATTCCGTACACTTATTCAGCCTGTTGTTCTCTATTTTATTTTTATTTTAAATTGCCTTTCAAGATGACATGTATGTTTTTGGCGTTCGATTTTATCAAATAAATTTCCCTCCAAAATTCGACTTATATACTCCAGTGCGACTATATATATATATAAAAAAAAATCCTCATCTCACCCCTCGGGTGGTGTCCGTCCCCCATTCAGCTCGGGTCCTCTACCAGAGGCCAGGAAGCTTGAGGGTTCTGCGCAGTATCCTTGCTGTTCCCAGCACTGCACATTTCTGGACTGAGATGTCTGATGTTGTTCCCGGGATCTGTTGCAACCACTCATCTAATTTGGAGGTCACTGCCCCGAGTGCTCCGACCACCACAGGCACAACTGTCACCTTTACCTTCCAGGCTCTCTCCAGCTCCTCTCTGAGCCCTTGGTATTTCTCGAGTTTCTCGTGTTCCTTCTTTCTGATGTTTCCATCACTTGGGACCGCTACATCCACTACAACGGCTTTCTTCTGCCCTTTGTCAATGATCACGATATCCGGTTGGTTCGCCATTACCATCTTGTCAGTCTGGATCTGGAAGTCCCACAGGATCTTCGCTCGGTCATTCTCCACCACCTTGGGAGGTGTTTCCCATTTTGACCTTGGGGTTTCCAGTCCATACTCGGCACAGATGTTTCGGTAGACTATGCCAGCCACCTGGTTATGGCGTTCCATGTAGGCTTTCCCTGCCAGCATCTTACACCCTGCAGTTATGTGTTGGATCGTCTCGGGTGCCTCTTTGCACAACCTACACCTTGGGTCTTGTCTGGTGTGGTATATCTGGGCTTCAATGGCTCTGGTGCTCAGGGCCTGCTCCTGAGCAGCCAGGATGAGTGCCTCTGTGCTGTCCTTCAGGCCAGCCCTCTCTAGCCACTGATAGGACTTCTTGAGATCAGCCACTTCACTTATGGTCCGGTGGTACATCCCGTGTAGGGGCTTGTCCTCCCATGATGGTCCCTCTTCCAGCACCTCATCCTCTGTTCCCCATTGTCTGAGACATTCTCTGAGTACATCATCCGTTGGAGCCTTCTCCTTGATGTATTCATGGAGCTTGTATGTTTCATCCTGGACAGTGGCTCTCACACTCACTAGTCCCCGGCCTCCTTCCTTTCGGCTTGCGTACAGTCTCAGGGTGCTGGATTTGGGATGGAACCCTCCATGCATGGTTAGGAGCTTTCGGGTCTTAACATCCGTGGTCTGAATCTCTTCCTTTGGCCACCTGATTATTCCTGCAGGGTATCTGATCACTGGCAGGGCATAGATGTTTATTGCCCGGGTCTTATTCTTGCCATTGAGCTGGCTTCTTAGGACTTGCCTCACCCGCTGGAGTATATATATATATATATATATATATATATATATATATATATATATATATATATATATATATATATATATATATATATATATATATATATATATATATATATTCCTTCCTAAATTATGCATTTTTGGCTGGTGCGATTTATAATCGGGGCGACGTATAATCCGAAAAATACGGTAGATGGTGTTGCACATTTGTATTTCATAGCTCAGGTGTTGTGCCCTGTTAGGAATGTGTTGGCCTCGTCTTTGTTCGCTCTTCAATTACCCGCCCAAGACCACCATGAAATTCTATGAAATCGATGAGGCGCTCGGTGGTTGATCAGCATGATGTCATCTGAGTGGGACATTTTTAATGAGGGGCTTCTTTCGCCGAGATGAGTTGGTGACCGGGCAGATCACCTGTCGGAAAAAGGGCGCTTCTTTCACCCCATCTACAGCAGGCGTATTTTGGTCGGTTGTCTCAACTGGACTTAGCACCTCCCTGCAATGACTGACATGGGTCCAAGTGGCCCTTTCGGCAACTTAAACTTCAGTGTGGGTCATCAACACCTGGAACAGGCCTTGCCACCTGAGGAAGTGCCAATTCTTCCTTGTGAGGACCTTGATGACCACAGTCATCTGGTTGGAACCGGTAACGGAAGCCTTCTGCTGACTTCAGTGGGGCCGTTGGCTACCACCTTTGTGATTCTGGCAAGTTTAGAAGATAGGTTAGCGCATCTCAATCTCCGCATTAGTGCTACGGGCAGGGCCTTTGTCCATGGTAGTTTAGTTTCTTCAGAACATTTCGCTAATTTTTGTTTGAGTGTGCCATTTTCTCTTAGCACGACCTGGGAGGTAGGCACAGTGAGTTCTCAAGTTAATGCTCAAGTAATTGCAAAGCTGACTGATTGCATCATTAACAAAATATGAGCCATTGTCGATGAACAACCTAGCTTTAATACCCCAATGTGGGATAAATTCAGAAAGCAGAGCTTTGGTGACAAACAGTGGCGTGCTGGCCATTTGGAATTTCCGGGAAATGTGGTGCTTTTACTGGTCTATTTCTGGGCTGGCCATTTGGAATTTCCGGGAAATGTGGTGCTTTTACTGGTCTATTTCTGGGCTGGGCAAACCGCATGACTGCCACACACCCACCGGCCGCCATTCACTTTTAAAGTGTGACGTCCGCCGTACATCCCACTCACTCCTCCTTTGTCGATTATGTTTAGGCACGTGATGGCCACCGTTCGCCTGCCTCCACCCTGTCAACGATCACACGAAGTAGCGTGACGACCGCCGTACAAACGAACCTCACCCCCACCGCTAGCCCTTGAAGAATATTCCCGGGCTGAATTTTGATTCCAGTACATCCTTTGGTGACAACACTTGTTTAGGAAGCTAAAAGTCAATTTGGACCATGTGTCTGCTGTATACTTTTGCAATGACATGCAAGGTAAATCAAGCCTGAGTCAGCCTTGATCAACTCCAGGCGCTGCTGTGACAGAAAATTCAGACGGTGGATTGTCACCTCTGTCCAGTTGGACTCAACAAATTGTAAATGGGCCTTATTGTGTCATCAGTCTGAATGTATTTAGTCCCATTACTTCGGTCACCTCAAAACAAACTACGATATGTCTTTCCCTGCGTTTGAGTCCACCCTGCCTACAAGTTGAGAAGCGATAAGTATGTTATTTTGCTGTAAGAAGAGCATGCTATGTTTTACTTTGTGGTTTTGAAATAAATTGTGAGCACCTGGACGACTACAACCACTTCCACAATCAGTCACTCAAAAGTCATGATGGCATTTGGGCACTTAAATATATGTGCCTATGCCCAGTCACAAAGAGATTAATTTGGTAAGTCCAGTTCTACCTGATAGCGAAGTTCACCGTCAGCTGTACAGTTGCTGCGATTGAGCTGGACCATTGCTAGAGAAGCAAGCCTGGGAGCACACAAACACTGATAACACACCGATAATGACCCAAAGCCACACACACATACATGGCACAAGGATTTGTTTGAATTTATTCAAACATTGAACAGCAACCATAGAGAGGAAAGCGATAGCGATCACATGTGAACGAATACTGCCGCTGCACAGCCGGTCATGAATGATCCATGTACAGTATGTCAGTTTGAGCTTTGTGATGTTAGGTGCCAAAGAGGGGGGAAACATGCTCTTTTTGTCAAAAACTAGTTCACAACAACACTCATTACATTTGGTAGACAAAAGCCTTTTCTTTCAAATAACAGTACATACAGTATGCTTGAGTCATCTCCACCAGAAAGTTCAGTTGAGTGGACTGAGTGCATATACAGTACAGTGCTGTATTCTGTTATTTGTGAGTTAATTGACCGTGAATATACACTAAAGGCGATCCAACGCACTGCTGTTCTTGCGGTTACTGGTTCTCATATGATCACATGAGCTTGTCTGCTCAGTCCAGTGAGGAACTTTTGGTTTTTTTTTTAGTTTTTGTTGACAAACACCAGCTCCTTCATTTGGTGATGAGGTGAGAGTTGTACCGGTATTGAATTTTAGCGCTACATTTCCTGAGGAAAAACGTCAATAATGATTTCAACTTTGACAAAGAAACACTTCACGCCGCTTGAAAAGGTACAAATACTCGAACAAGAGAACAATGCAGGCAAACGATACAACAGTCATGACAGTGAGCTTTGCGCTCTAAACCACAAGAGCAAGAGCCAACTTGAATACGGTACGGAACTCAGGGGCAACATTTCGCGATGCAAAACATTGTTGTCATTGCAGTTGAGGGGGAAAAAAAAAATCGACACCGGTCTGCACTGAAATGACCCTCCTACTGTACCTCCTGGGATATGCTGAGAATGTTCCGGGTGATGCATTGGATGTTAAATCACAGAGAAATGTGTTGCTTAACTCATTCAGTCCCAGCCAATTCTAGACCAAGTCTGAAAAGACGTTTAAAAACGTCTTTGGGAGTGAATGAGTTAAGTAAAACCTAAACCAGCTGAAATACATAAAGGCCATCATATATTTGCTGTAATACAAAAATAGATGATTTGAAAGGAAAAAAAAGATATAAAATACAAAAATAGATATGTATCGTCAATGATATGTGTTAATTTGTGATATGTGCAGACTGATGAGAGCGGTAAGGAGACAATGCTTTCTTGAGATGATGGACTGTATGAGGCTCACTCATTCACTGTGTTTGCACTGATGAGTGTGAAAAGATTCACTTTCACCGTCATGTAGGACATCTGCTTGTGATGAATAGTGATGACGGTGTGCGTGAGTGTGTGTGTGTGTGTGTGTGTGTGTGTGTGTGTGTGTGTGTGTGTGTGTGTGTGTGTGTGTGTGTGTGTGTGTGTGTGTGTGTTGGTGGCAACTTCAAATTAAGTCAAATTATTTCCGGTGGGGTCACCATACAGAGCATTTGTCAACAGGGTTCATGGGAGTACCCTTCCTACAATGGAAAACACGGGAAAACTCATTGAACTGGGAAACGCTGCCAATCACTCTAAAGGGTGAAAAATGAATACTATATTAGTCCATTGGGATAAGATATGTGCACAGTTGCAAGATATTCATGACTCTCCAAGGATCTGTTGCATGCAATTTACCTGTAGTGTTCTGGTGCGTGTTTATCCGTTAACAACTGCAAGTAGGTCGACTGAGATCTTCTTTTCATACACCAGTTCTGAAATAAAGAAAGAGACGAAGGAAATACAATCAGTTTCACTTCAACTGCAAGTGTACAAATTGAGGTCTCCAATTGAAACAAATGAAGCATCTTTGGCATTTTAGCTTGTAGCCGACGTGTGCACATTTTGAGCATGACGTCCCTGATCCACTGGTGAAAGGACACTGATTCTCTCCTCTTTCATCTCAAACTGCTTTGACAACAAAGCGTATGAGGGGAAAAGTGGTTAGGACTGCACGACTGTCTGTGTTTTATGTCATGTGTTGTGTTTATTATTTTACTTTATGTTAACTGTTTTGTTAAGCGCTTTGTTACAGCTTCCGCTGTTGTGAAAGCGCTATATAAATCAGCATGTATTGTATTGTATTGTATTGTAACAACATTAGACAATGAGAGGTCTTCGTACCTGTGCAAAGGCAATGAAGAACAGTTGCTCATGTGTATATTTCAGCCCTGGTAGGGGCCTCTCTGGTCCATGTTCTCTCACCCACTTTTGATATGCCTGGACAGAGTGACACATACGGTGATGGGGGTTATCAATAAAAATAAGGGTTAGAATCTGATTTCAAATGTCGGCTCTGGCACTCCTGTGTGCAGTTCCTCCCACATAACAAAAACATGAGACAAATAAAAACTCTCAATCAGGGATGCTCATTCAGTGGATCGTAAACTATGATCTCTCTCTCTCTGTTTTTCCATCCATCCATCCATCCATCCA
Organism: Hippocampus mohnikei; assembly: GCA_026261675.1. Classification (NCBI taxonomy): domain Eukaryota; kingdom Metazoa; phylum Chordata; class Actinopteri; order Syngnathiformes; family Syngnathidae; genus Hippocampus; species Hippocampus mohnikei. The sequence goes on from JAKGUB010000346.1 coordinate 1,772,087, forward strand.
TCCATCCATCCATCCATCCATCCATCCATCCATCCATCCATCCATCCATCCATCCATCCATCCATCCATCCATCCATTTATCCACCCATCCATCCATCCATTTTCCGATCCGCTTATCCTCACAAGGGTCGCAGGGGGTGCTGGAGCCTATCCCAGCCGTCTCCGAGCAGTAGGCGGGGGACACCCTGAACCGGTTGCCAGCCAATCGCAGGGCAAACAGAAACGAACAACAAATTGCGCTCACATTCACACCTAGGGACAATTTAGAGTGTTCAATCAGCCTGCCATGCATGTTTTTGGAATGTGGGAGGAAAACGGAGTACCCAGCGAAAACCCACGCAGGCCCAGGGAGAACATGCATACTCCACACCGGAAGGCCGGAGCCAGGATCGAAAATGTCCAAGGCAAATATCAGCATAGTGAGCGATCGCCCGACTGGTGAATATTTTTTCTGGGTGATTCACATTTATGTAAAACTATCGGAATGCCCCATTGGCCCCAAGGGTGAATGACGAAGACGCCGCATAGACACATATCTATCTATTTATCTATCTACACATATAGACACATACGGTAGACGCCCCTCTTAGCCAATGGGATGCCAGGATGATGCTCGGTAATAGCCAATGGGAGAGCAGCTATGAGTACGTTGCGTTCAGGAAACTCTGAGCTGCGAGTAGCGGGCCATACTGTATTTTTACCTTTGGTCTCTTGAATTTTCTTTCGTAACAAGAGGCATTATTTGTTGAGATGTTTTGTAACTTGCAATTTTCATATGAAGAGACGTTTGTAAGTCGAGGTACCACTGTACTTGGGAAATGAACTCATTTTCGGGGCTGAGCTGCCTCATGCAGCAAGAGAGTCTCATCCCGCCCCAAATACTGGTGAGCCAATGGTGAGTCTGAAACTGAGAAATAGTTGGCTGGCAGCCTTTGGCCATTTTGCTTGGTGGTTGGCTGCTTGCTTCTATCCTGACAAAAGCAGCGCCGAGAGTGTGGAAAACAAGTGAACCCCCTGATTTGAAAGACAATTAACACATTTTACCGCACTAATACAAGACTTCAGCCCGTACATATCTTGCATGCGCACACAACCGAGCACGAGCAGCCCGCTGTACTTCGTCATAGAGCAATCACGTAAGTGCTGCTTGAAAGAAGCTTACGGTTTTATAATGCTAATTTGTCGGTCTTCGACTCTCGAACGTCACGCAGCATTGCTGTTATTGGCTGGGTGGAGTTGTCATCGTTCTGTTTCAATTTCCAGACGGATTGGCGGGCGTTCAGGAAGTAAGCAAACTTTTATTATCCCCAACTGCTGTTTTTCTGCAGTGGCTAAAGAACTAAATAACCAAATCGTCAAATTATATTTGATGTAAAACACAATAACAGTAAAGCATAAGTTGGCCAATGGCGACACTGAACACCCCAAAAAATCCCACAAACAAAAAAAAAAAACCCACAAAAGAAAATCTGAAAAACGTGGCTCTTGTGAGCAAGTTCATGCGACACAAAATGGAAAGAAAGTTAGATTTTAAATCACTTTTAAAATATTAATTAATTTTTTAAATATCACATTTTGTGAGTTCAGCCTCTTAAATGGGAACACTGTCTCATTTCCTTAGTTTGTCCTCCATGGATTGGGATTAACTGTTTTTTCATAATAAAATAAAAAATTGATGGACATCCGCTTGGACTGATTCACATTTTTGTCCAATTTTTGACATGCTATAACTCACACATGACCCCCATCAATCACATAACAAAATTGTGTCAGGGCCCAGTTTGAAATCTTAAAATTCTCTGAAGCCCACCAAAACCTCAAGGTTTTGGCTCAGATCAGGAACAGATTTTGTAACCATATGAATCTGCTATTATTCTGCATTTTATATTCATTCATTCATTCATCTTCCGAACCGCTTTATCCTCACTAGGGTCGCGGGGGGGTGCTGGAGCCTGTTCCAGCCGTCTCCGGGCAGTAGGCGGGGGACACCCTGAATCGGTTGCCAGCCAATCGCAGGGCACACAGAGACGAACAACCATCCACGCTCACACTCACACCTAGGTACAATTTAGGGCGCTCAATCAGCCTGCCATGCATGTCTTTGGAATGTGGGAGGAAACCGGAGCACCCAGAGAAAACCCACGCAAGCCCGGGGAGAACATGCAAACTCCACACAGGGAGGCCGGAGCTGGAATCGAACCCGGTACCTCTGCACTGTGAAGCCGACGTGCTAACCACTGGACTACCGGGCTGCCCTTTATTTTTATATTCATTTAATATAAATGTCGCATACATTGCATATCCTCAGTCAACTTTTCTGCATGTAATATGACTTTTGCATCAGATTCAACCGTATGAGTCTGATCACTAAATAATTCGTACTCACATAGTATGACAGCTTGAGTCCTCCCATGTCTGCTATGTTCTCTCCCAGTGTCAGGCGGCCGTTAACCTAGATACAGAAAACACATTCACATTGCATTCTAAAAACATAACTCAAATTACCAAATGGGGTGCAATAAAATATTTTGCTTTCAACGATCCCTAGTGGACACAATGGAAATGGAGGGGATAATAAACTGCTCATTTACATGCTGACTATTTAACAAACACACACAATTCAATTCAAAATTGTGGCATATCATCATGAGGTCAAATATAGCTGTGTAAAAAAGGAAATGCAGAATTACAGTCCATTGCCGGGAGCTGATGGTTTAATAGAGCGCCATTTTCATTGCGCTATGCCTATCCACTTTGCCACAGTTGACCCGACCTGCTATAGTTTAGAGTGGTCGTCTTTTCTGTTAAAAAAAGAGGACTGCTTTCGTCACCAGGCGAAACTGTTCCTATGTTCCTAAGCCACATTAAATCTCATCATCAACTCTTCATGCTAAATTCATGAAAAGTCACCAAATAACACAGCAAGGATGACTCTGCTCAACCACCGAGTGGCCAGTGGTCATTTGAAAATGCTGTTATAACCATGATGAGACGGGTAACTGGGAAAAGCGGCTTGATTGCAGAGGTGGGCATCGTCAATCTGGTGAGTCTGTCGGTGAGCTGCCGTATTTCAAGCCCCCACCGATCACTTTATTTCTGCTCTATGACTCTACACTTTGTCTCACAGCTGTCATTGAGTGGTACCAAATGGCACAATGGTACCAATACATTATGGAAAGTCTTCTGATACCATAAATTCCGGACTATAAGCCGCTACTTTTTTCCCAAACTTTCAACCCTGCGGCTTATACAGTGATGCGGCCAATTTGTGTAATTTTTCTAACGGCCGCCAGGGGCGCTCGAGTAGAAAAGGTAAGATTAAGACCGGTCTTTATGACACTGTTTAATTCCGACACTGAGGACGGTGACTTCGATGGCTTCAGTTCACAGGAGGAAGATGAAGACGGCTCACCGTGATTTTCTTTCTTTGTAAATATGTTGACATGTTTTAATCTGGGCACATGCGGCTTATATACAGGTGCGGCTTGTGTATGTACAAAATTGGTTTTCCTCTAAAAATGTAGTGGGTGCGGCTTATAATCGGGTGCGCTCTATAGTGCGGAAATTACGGTACTTATATGTCATGTCTTTGTTTATTGTAGTTGCTTGTTATTGCAATATTAGTGTAGCCTATACAGTACTACCGGGGACACAGTCCTTGTATGTTCTATATACTTGGACAATAAAGATGATTCTGATATTGTTTGTTTTTGTTTATGCACTTCCAGTTTTTCGTCATGATTAGGAGGGAACTATCTTCCGATTGGTCGATGCCACAGAACCAATGGAAGGATGACGTAGGACATGTCGCACTATGCAGCAACACGAAAAAATATTCTCACATGCCGGACTTTCGCCGTCGTGAAGCATCCCAGACGCCAGGCGACTAATCACTAACTATGTTACACCCCACGGGCCACGATGCATCAAGACAACTCCAAATTGGCGACGAGACATGATGATTGTCTGCAAAACGTCTGTCGGCTCAAAATTTAGCTACATCCGTGTCATCTGACATCAGCATTATCCTTACCATGTCACAGGCAGGCGCCACAGACCTGACAGAAAAAAAACCCACAGTGTTGTCTTCTTTTCACAGACCACGGTGACATATGTCCCATCTTGTTTTTATTTCACCAATCACCACCCTGTATGAGGGCGTGTGTGTCTGTTGTCTTTTTTTTTATTTTTTATTGGGCTGCGTGGCTGCTTTTGCGGCACCTATCTGTTTCGTGGAAATTGCATTCTTTGACGTTGATTGGGTGTCACTGGCCAGGGATGTACTGGGCCCTCCTGGAGTCAGCCCGAAATGCTGACGGAAAGAGCGATGGAATGACGGACCTTCCATTGGTCTGACGGAGAGCCTACTTCTGCTTTATTGTGTCTTGGACGTAAATGAGGCAAAGTGGAGCGCACGACGTGGCTCCAAAAAAGCAGAGGCACTATTGATTCTGTCAACTGTTTTGAGGTCTAAAACGACACATCAAAAACATGTCTTCAGATGGTTTGGAGAGAGTCTGTGATCCCACGAAAAAATAATATATCTTAAAAACAATTGAGTGTTGATTTTCAGGCCTTCAGAATGTTAAACTGTTATTACTTTAATGATTGCCTATACAGAGTGGCATCAGGTCACTAGAGGACGCTGGGGTGCCACCCTACTACACATGATCGTCACCTTATTTTTTTTCCTTGATGACCAAAAAAATACTAATAGAAAAACAACATCTTGAAAGGATAAAATATTATTTGACACCTGACTGAAAGGGACGAAGCTGAAAGTCAAACAACTTTAGATGGTATACAATGGGAACACAAAACCAAAACTCACCCTCTGGTTGTAAACTGTGAAATTATCGTAGAGCTTCACAATACATTCAGCCTTCTTCTGGAACTTTCTGTAGCTGTCCTCAGTCCACCACTGTTGGAGGTTGCCGTGGCGATCATACTGCCCCCCTACGTTATGGGGATCAATGTTGAAAAGGCAAGCGAGAATGATACATCCGGCTTTGTGTATGATCAAGATATTTTTCCATCACATCTCATTTCTTGAATACTGCGCGTTCAGAAAAGAACTCTTACCCCAGTCGTCATATCCATGAGTCAACTCATGGCCAATGATTGCTCCTATTCCCCCATAGTTCAAAGACCTAGCAGGCGTAATGAAACACTGTTACACAAACATATTTTCGTCTAGATCGGAGAAACAATTTAGACAATAGCATTGCTAATAATATTTTGAGGTTAGCAGAGGTACTGGGAACTGATGGACTGAAAATAGATGAAAGTAAATGGTTGGCCGACTGTTTTAAGTTGCAAACCATTTAGGTTACTTGTTAGAATTCTATGATATATTGTAAGTTTTTACTGTTATAACAATAACTTTGTAGGTTCCACCCAGTAGAATTTCATTGATGTAATTGTGTTGTTGAGGGTGGGAGGGGGGTGCAGGCATGGCAAACCATAACACATATAATGGAACTCGCACTGAGCTCACTCATGCAGGTACACACTTTAATGACGCGGACAAACGCACGATTCTCTATGCAATGTAGTGCTTTGTTATCTGTTTTACCAACTGCACTAGAGAATGTCACGGGAAGGCCTGGAATGTCATTCTCCGAGAGAAATTCATCACCCCCACACCTCACCTTTAATAGGCACACACACACACCTCTGCCCAACTGCTGACCCTAACCGGAAGCCGGCTGTCTTTGCAGCTCATGCAAAGATGGGAGTCCAATTCGAGGGCAGACTCGGGGCTATTCACATGGCTACGTCTGAAAATGACTTTCTGACAGCGAGTCGATACGCTGCCTCGCAATGAGCCGGACTCCCTCGCTAAAACTAACTGGCTGATTGAAGCTTCAATTACTGGATGTGATCCTGAGGTGTGTGTGTGTGTGTGTGTGTGTGTGTGTGTGTGTGTGTGTGTGTGTGTGTGTGTGTGTGTGTGTACGTGGTGTTTGGGAATTTTGGACTCCTGAAAGGGGGATAGGTCCATACTCCATACCATTAATTAATGTTTATCTGCATGCATGGCAGCAGGTAGTGGAATTAGTGGCGATCTCCACTAATGAGGACATAAAAGTATACGTTCATGTTTAGCACACAAACTGTTTGCCCTAATAGTATCATTTCTGAGAGTGGGATTTATAAAAAGAAGTTGCAGCTATGTGGACTCAGTTCAATCGTTGCACTTGCATCAACATCATTTTGAGCAGCATTCGGTTTACAAAGGGGTTGAAAACTGGATTGCAAATGCTCTTGATTTGTTATAACGTCTCCAACATTAATTTGCATCGCTTTTCAAAACCACACACCAAAACCAACACCCTGACTTGAATTCATGCCAGAATGGTTTGCAAATGAAGTTGTAGCTTGATGAGGATGACTACTGTCTGACAGGCAATTCATTGTTCTAATTTAAGAAGTTAATGTCATTTTAGCTGCAGTCTCCGCTCCGTTGCTTTACTTTGTAATGCTCTATTGCTCTATCAAGTTCCAAATGGATTTTTCTTCTGTACTTGCATGACATGAAGGGAACGCGACGGCAGCATAGAAACAAGCACGGGACCATTCGACAGAACATTACAAAAATGTTTCAGTATGTTAAAGCGAATCTAATTTTATGATACGTTTGAACAGATAGATTGCACTATTTACTTCTCTCGCAGACATTAATTTGCCCGATCGATCTTGTTGTATCAAGTAAACCTGTATAAATCCCCCAAATTAGTTAAAATAATGCCCTTAACCCTTTCCTGCACTAATAATGATAACCTGTAGTAACCAATGTCGTGAAAGGGTTAAAGTGATATTAAACCTCAATTTTGATTGAAACCGCAAAAAGCAATGATGAGAGATTTTTGTGTTATATTTGTGTTATTGGAGGTTCTGCTATTATTGAGAGAATATTAAGCATAGACATTTTTAATGTACGCTGGGTATTAAATGGGCTGATCGAAAAACGGCATACTCGACATTGTTGTGATATTAAAATTAATAAGCGTCTCTCCTATCTCGAAGGGAGTGGGTTGGATGTAAATAATGTGTGGTCTGAAATGTATGTGCAGTTCAAAGTAAAATTATTTTGGCCTGCTTCATACCGCACTTCTCATATAAAGGTGTTCAGCTGAAAGACGAGCAAAGAGAGAGGAGACACTGACAAAGAGGAGTCCTCTCATCTGTCAATTCCTGTCCAATTACTTCACTTAAATTCAGGGAGGCGAACGAGCAATGAAACCCGTTCCATTCGGAGAGACCTTGTTCGCTAATTGAGCTCTTTGTGGCTCGTTAAATGGATAAAATCAAGGGGAGCTGGGCCTTTTTGGGAAGGAGAGGTTTGCCAGAATAATGGAGACTTCACGACCTTTGTTTTTGAGGCACTGGTGATCGTGTCATACCTGTGAGATGTAGGACACACAGGAGGACAGACACTTACTGTGGGAATTCGGGATTGTACAAAGTGGGTTGAAGGATGCCTGCAGGGAAAACTGAAAAACAATACAGGCACAACACGATTAAAGCACTCACTAAACAAGCTCTCCTGTATAGTAAGCCTAGAAAAGGAGTGTATTAAAACATTATTTAAAAGTACGTGAGGTAAATGAAGTCGTGGATGGCAGTGAATTTCCATCAGCTCATGTAAGATAACAGACGTTTTAGTGCTGTCCCGTAGGCAAGAGAGAAAAGCTTTTACCAAAATTCAACATGGTGCAAAGAACCCGGGTGTCACTTTTGACACTGAGCTTAATTTTATTTCGCGCATCAGGAAAGAAACCAAAATAGGTGTTTACCATCTTCAGACTATAGCCCGTTCCTCTCTCAAGGTAACACAGAGGTGCCGACCAGTGCATGCATTGCAATCGCCAGCTCTCTGATCTTCCCCACAATAAACAACAACAACAAAAAAAGAGCATCTCAAACCTACAATTACTGTATTTTCCGCACTATAAGGCGCTTTGGAGTATAAGGCACACCTTCAATGACTGGCCTATTTTAAAACAGTTTTCATATATGGGGCGCACCGCATTATAAGGAGCATAGAATAGAAGCTACAATAGTGGCTGTGGTTGTGTTATGCATCTCCTGGATGGAGTTACACTAAGGGGAATACAATACAATACAGCTTTATTTATATAGAGTTTCATAACCACTGCAGCTGTGACAAAGAGCTTCACAGAACATTTAAAATACTACATCCAAGAAATAAAAATATTGATCCACATATAAGGCACATCGGATTATAAGGCCCGCTGCCGGCTTTTGAGAAAATTGAATGCTTTTAGGTGCGCCTGATAGTGCGGAAAATATGGTACTCCAGAACTCGGCAGCCTGTGTGCTCACAAAGACCAGAGGGTGGGGAGGACATAACATCACTTTTGAGATCATCACATGGCTACCCTTGTGTTTCAGGATTGATTTTAAGGTTCTCTTACTAATTGTTTTTTTTCAATGTCCTAACGGTCTTGGTCCATCATATTTATCTGATATGCGTTCATTATATCAACCCTCGCAGTTCCGGACGTGCTCATGCCTTTTAATGGTTCCCAGAGCTAGAACAAATACTTACAGAGACGCTGCATTCAGCCATTATGGCTTGCACCTCTGGAACAGCCTATTCGAGGGCATCTAACTACACAGCCGAGCCACCCAAGACCACATTGGGGCTCAGAGCAAAACATCATTTGGAGGCCCCCAACTGCCATTTTTCACGCCCCACAAATATCAACTGAGGTGGGATGGGTGGTTTTTGACGGACATATGGACAACAATGTGCAAATGCTGCTTGAAGTCGGGGGCGAACGGCCATTTATCAGTCAACGAAAATATTTTGTTGACGGAGTGGAGAGGGCAGGTTGGATGATGTAAAGTGCTTGTCGACACGTTCAGGCATGATGTGTAAAGCGCGTATCCCCTCGCACAAAATGGGGCACCCCCATGGGTGATCAAGCCCTACGGACAGTGTGTAATTCGTGTTTGGCAGCCCTGCCACAGAGACCGTTGGTATTTTTAAGTGGAGGCATACCACTAACCTATTTTGTTTGTCCTGAATTTTAAAAATATATCAGTTTAATACATTTGTATCTGATTTTATTGTCTCTGGTGATGCCTCACGCGAGCCACCGTGCTGAGAGGTGTGTTTGGTCCGCCCGCAGGGATGTCATCCTACGGACTGCCCGCATCTGGGGCACCGCGAGGGTTCCGCAAATTGTTTTTGGGGTGGTCTCTGGGGGAATCCTCTGTGGTTTGGTTGTGGACTGGGACACCTCTTGGTGTGTATTGCTTCCACAGATTGTTTTCCTCACCTAGATCCTCAGTGCCTTGACATTATTATACTGTACACTGTCACTTCATATGTGTTATGCGTACATGGGAGTGGGGGTGTTCGTATTGGTGCGTATGTGTTTACATGTGAGGATGGGAGGTTTGGGGTTCTGTGTATTTGTTGTTTTTTCCTTTTGACTGATTTTTTTTAATTTCGGTACAGCACATTGTGTTGCAATTTTAATGCATGAAAAATGCTGCAAAAAAAATAAGTTGGCTTCATTTTACCCTACGGTTTGAGACAAGCTTCACACACAAGCACATGTAAAAAGAAAATGACAAGGAGGGGAAGGACGTTTGGGCAACAAAGGGCAAAGTGGCATGTGCCAAGGCACCCGCAGTGTATACGTACAGTATGTTTCTGTGTACAATATGTCCACATCTTTACATGCAAACTAAGAGTTTTAAGCATACATTTGTTGCACATAGGACTGCCCTTTAATTGTCTGGATGGGAATTGCAGAGCGAAGTTTTAGTTATTATGAGAGTGATTTACTCGTGTGAATGAGAGGATTTTTCTGTAGCAGACAATTGTTGAACCGGGTTAAAGCGATATGTCAGCCCACATGCCCTATTGTATGTGGCTTTAATATTAGCCATAAAACTGAGCTAGGATAACATCATGCAATCTAAAGCAATGATTGCGTATTAATCGGGGGGGGGGGACTGGGACAGAAGCGCTTTAAAAGTTAGAGGACGGATGGGGACAGAGCACGATTATTGTATGAATAAGGACGGAGGGAAAATGACAGAAGGGTACCCAGGTCGCAGACGGAAGATGGACCGGCAAAATAGGATGAAGTGGTTTTACAAGTGCGTGTGAATAAAAGTGTGTATGAGATTGTTTCAGTAGTGTGTGAGGGCTTTTCAGTTGTGCATACGAGAGCATTTTAGGTGTGTGTGTGTTTGTGTGTGTGTGTGTAAGAGAGAGAGTGAGAGACAGCTATTCCTGAAATATGTCCTTAATATTCATATTCCAAACTCAAATGCCTTCAAACTACTTTTTTTTTAATGAGCTGTTGAATTATTTGCATGGTTATTGAAATTAGAATGTATAATATTAATATAGGGCGGCCCGGTAGTCCAGTGGTTAGCACGTCGGTTTCACAGTGCAGAGGTACCGGGTTCCATTCCAGCTCCGGCGTCCCTGTGTGGAGTTTGCATGTAGTCCCCGGTCTTGCGTGGGTTTTCTCCGGGTGCTTCGGTTTCCTCCCACATTCCAAAGACATGCATGACAGGCTGATTGAGCACTCTAAATTGTCCCTAGGTATGAATGTGGTCATGGATGGCTGTTCGTTTCTGTGTGCCCTGCCATTGGCTGGCAACCGATTCAGGGTGTCCCCCGCCTACTGCCCGGAGACGGCTGGGATAGGCTCCAGCACCCACCGCGACCCTAGTGAGCATCAAGCGGTTCGGAAGATGAATGAATGAATAATATTAATATGAGACAAATCTCAATTAAAGTAGTTCAGAAAAGGAAGTTTGTTCCTTTTTAACTTGGAAGAATACATATTGGGGGGAATAATATGTTGAAAGAAGTGAATCAAAGTCTATGCCCAATTTACTGAACACTGTTTTTAAGACTCTAGATAATTTGGGAAGAGAATGTCATGCACCGCAACCATGTTTTATGAAGGCTCGAAATATTTTTTTTTTCTTTGGGAAGCAGTTTTTGCAGTTTTTTTAGGACCAGTAGATGCCCCACCCCTCCCCCAATGCACCAATGGTACCGTCGAAGAATGGGAATCTGGGGAGCCAGGAGCAGCATTTTAAAACAGTACACACACGCTACAATAGTGACGTCTGTGCACTGAACACGCTGCAAAAGTCCCGTTTTCCACTAAGTTTGGTGGCGATTTCCTTTTTACAAACGCAATCTTGTCTTGTCTTGTATCTAGTTTATTTTTCTATTTCGTTTGTATTAGGGTTCGTTCTGACTATTGCTCATCACAACAAGGTACCATGCATCTATTTTAAATGTGAAGTACCATGAGAAAACCCCGGAAAGCCCAAGGTGAACATGAAAATTGCACAGAGGTAGACCAAATGTCAAACCCCAAACCTCAAAACTGTCAGGCTGACAGATGCAGCCCATCACCAGGTTTTAGAAATTGTAAATGTTTTTATTGTGACATAAAGTAGAGAAGCAACAGCAGTGTCGGTAATTGCTACTAATTAAAAAAGAAAACGTATGAAATTAAATTGGCTCAAGTGGCTGCTTCCAAAATGAGAGAAATGTGTGTGTGTGTGTGGGGGGGGGGCAACTCGCTACATCAGCTTAGGACAAAACTATTGATGTCTTTTCAGTGAAGGAATTAAACCACTAGGAAGGTAGGCTACCAGGCAGCAAAGAAGGTGCAACTGCTCAGCGAGCGACAAGAGTAAGGAAAGGGTGACATGACAGAGTGAGGTTATTTTTCTAATTGAAAAGGTTTTATTGTTTGTTGGTCTAAAGTGAGGTACACAACATGCCAACAATTTTGACCAAAGTCAGCAAAGGCCCAATTCTTGGTTGTGTGTAAAAGATTATCCTGACCAATTATCCGATGGTGTGAGGTCTGTTAAAGGGGAGGTCAAGTTCAAAAAGTTCTTTTCAATATTTCCTATGGAGGACCACTCGTCTAAACACGCCATTCTGATAAATATTGTATTTGTGGACTCAAGCCGTAAAATCCAACCGTTTTTATCCATCTCAGGGGGCAGCCATTTTGCCACTTGATGTGGACTGAAAATGACATCACAGTGCCTAAGGACTCAGATAACAACCAATCACGGCCCAGCGTGCGAACATCACATGACCAAACTCAGAAAAAAAAGCTCAAAAAGGCCAGCAGCTAATGCCACATAAATAACAGATAAACAGAATACGTTTCTTCTCTGTCTTCGACTAGTAGATTCTTCTTCTTTGAATTTTGTGTCATTCTGGATGTGCTGTGGCTCTATGCTACCACTCACTGGTCAGTTTTGGTATTATGACAAACAACATTTTGTGTGTGGTGTGCTGTGTTTTTCATAAGTACACACATGTTGGCTTTTTCCTCATCCTGAATCGCGCTCGTTTTAAAAATTGGTTAAGATGGAAAAAAATTAATGTGTGTAATGTGGCTTTAGGAGTTGAAGAGGAAGGTTTAATATTGTGAGATAAGTATGTATAAGATATAATGGCCCTTGATAGGTCATCTCCAATTAAATCAAACAGTTTGTCCCCGACAGGTGAAGGTAAAAATGATTTGTTCCAGCATCAAACTGTCCCCATCACCATTAGCGGAACAAATTGTCAGTATGATCTCAAAATTTTCAGCGAACATTCTATTGTACCTTTGATCAGAGATGACTATGCTAACTGAGCCCTGAAGAGTTTGTGGTGCTGCGCTTTGAACAGCGTCATCTGTGGCTGGTGAGACTAATGGAGAAGCACTTTTCTTGATGGCATAATGTGCATTTGTCATGAACATTCTTACATACTTTGCTTTAATGTCATTTGTTGAAAAAAAGTCATGTCTATATTTTCAGTCGAAGGTGACTGCTTGCACAGTGTATTTAACATTTACAATTCGTGTTGTTTATCATTTCCTCATTCCTCACAGCTCACCAAAGAATTTACCGAATTCACCGAAGAACCAATTTCGAACCTCACGTAAATGTTTTCTGAGCCAACAGCCAACAAAAATTCCTCCAGACATAATCCCAAATCTTGTAGACTCTTGCCCGAAGAGTGGAGACAGTCCCCAATTTTCAGGCCCTACAAATGTAACAACCAATCTTTCTGTTCATAGCATTTGAAGAATCACTCACCTATTTGATTCTTGTTAGGAAGGTAGTAGGCATTTAGCGCCTGTGGAGGGAGAATCCACCTGTGGAGATATCAACCAAATAACCCTGACACACACAGGCAAGGAGAGAAACACACACACATCTACAAAAGTACGAACTATAATCGCAAAACATTCTCTCTCTCTCATCTCCGAAAACCCCCGTGGTGAGAAGCATTCGGTGCCCGTGATCCCACAGCCACAGCTCCCTGCACTTGAAAACAAGGACAGTTCCTCTATGCTAATCCACTTGAAGCCAGACCAATCGATTGCCACCAAATTCCCTAAATGACTAACTCTGAAAGTGAGCGATGCCCTTGTTCCAGGAGGGAAAGACTGATGGCTCTGCGTGGGCTTTGTAGCATTGAAGAGGACCGAAAGAAAAGAACGGCGAGCGTTTATTTATTCCTCACTGACAAGACGGAGAGAGCAAGCAATGAAAGATGCACTTTTTGGTGATAAAGGAGGAGTGCGTGATTCAACTCTTTAGGGTATCGAGCGTGGGCTAATGGAGCAGTTGTTCCGGGCATCCTGGAATAATAATGTGTGTCAGTGCAAAGAATCACTCAGTCCAGGAGTATCAGGCTTTGCTGTATTTCACAAAAAATGAGCTCCATGTTTCACAGAACGTCCCTACTGTCTGGCTGCTGTAGATAAGTAACTCAATGGATATCTCCAGCTGTGTGTGTGTGTGTGTGTGTGTGTGTGTGTGTGTGTGTGTGTGTGTGTGTGTGTGTGTGTGTGTGTGGACTTTAAATCTGTTTGTTTTATCACAATGGCACAACCGCAAATGTGTCAAACTAAAAAGAACATGAGAGAAACAATTGCCGAGAGGGGAAACTCACACTGTCTTGTCAACTTCTTCGTGAATCTTCTTGACCGACATCTTAATGTTGAATTTGATGGTGTTGAGGATGTTCTTGAAGTAGGTTTTCTCATCCACATCAAACTGCGAAAAACGGTAAGATACGATGACGCTAATTGGCTAGTATACCGTGCCTTGCAGCCCGTTGTGATAGAAACACAAAACTCCTTAATATTACCGTAAATTCCGGACTATAAGCCGCTATTTTTTCCCCAAATTTTCAACCCTGCGGCTTATACAGTGATGCGGCCAATTTGTGTAATTTTTCTAACGGCCGCCAGGGGCGCTCGAGTAGAAAAGGTAAGATTAAGACTGCCGCGTCACAGGCACCGTTTGGGAAGAAAGTTATATTATTATTATTGTTAAGTTATATGATTAAAACTTTGAAAACTCTCTCTGTGTACCGTCTTTTTTTGTAAATATGTTGACATGTTTTAATGTGGGCACATGCGGCTTATATACAGGTGCGGCTTGTGTATGTACAAAATTGGTTTTCCTCTAAAAATGTAGTGGGTGCGGCTTATAATCAGGTGCGCTCTATAGTGCGGAAATTACGGTAAGTATGCAACAATGTTCGATGGAAGTCACAGGAGCATGGTTTTAAGTGTTCAGCATGTCTGCCGCCAGTTCAAAAGTTCAGGTTTTGAACCTTGGCTGAGCTGTCGAGTTTGCATGGATTTCCCATGCTTGTGCCCACATAAAAACTGCACGTTCATTGAATTGAAGACTCGAAATGTCCCACTTGTCTTTATGTGCCCTGTGACTGTGCCCTGCCACCAGTCCAGAGTGTAACCTGCCTTTTGCCCCGGGTCAGCTGGGATAGGCTCCAGCTCCCACATCATCCTAATGAGTAAAAGCAGAATAGAAGATGGAAGGATATATTTTCAAGAAAGTGATTTGTGGATAAAGGCGCTTTTTTTTTTATCCCTCACCATCAATTAGGTACACTTTGCAATGTCTCATTAAAATATACCAGTTTTCGTCTGAATCATTTAGTAATTAATCAAGTAGTTATTTATGACCGGCTCTACTGGCCACGTTTGTGTGACAGTTGATTAAGAGTTGGTTCTTCCCCACGACGTTGCTGAAGTGTCCAGAAGCAAGATACCCCACAATAACGCCCACCCGCACATCACTATGTGAATGAGCTGTTAACTTTTGTTCCATGCCAAAATATCCCATCGATACTTTGGTGATTGTGGTTAAATTGCAAGGCGCTTTGAAGGCCTAAAGGTAAAGAAGTGCTACATAGGCGAGGCCATTTACCACTCATGCTCTTCTATTTCAGATAATGAATGGATATTTCTGAAAACCACTTATAACAAGCACAACCTTTCCAGTGGAGTGATTTCAAAAAATGCTTTTCAATCCTAAAGGCCAATGTACACTTTCGCTGATGCCGAGAGGGAAAACAAGTAATAGTGCAGCAAAATACAAAAAGTCCAACAGAGATCTATAATGGGCCTTCTATCCATTGCATCTGTGAGTTGGCATTTGTGAAAAAATCATTGCGAGTTGGGCTGTACAACCATTTGAACTTTGGCACAGTACCACCAAAATTCTCAAAATGCTAAAAAATAGCATGCTAACATATTGAAAGCAATGCACTCCGAATTAAAACATGTGCGTCATTTTGGCTGTTTGCCACCTTTAGAAGATGATGGGGAGAAATAATAATAAAATGCATTGATGTATTATTCAAAGCAGCCCCCTGGCCAAGGCACAACTCCTATGTGACACACACACACACACACACACACACACACACGATCATCGGTGGAAGCCGATCTCAAAGTGTCCACTTTACCGAGGCCAACTTAACATCATCCGCAAGTGGAGATCTTTTCTTGCAGTTCTTTTTAAACGCACTCTGTGCATGCCAATTTCCTGCACGGACTGCAGCATGTGAGTCTGTTATGCTTCTGCCATCCCGTGAGCCTCACCTGCACTGAAGGGTATGTATGAGATGAGATGCTTTTATTGGCCAGGAATCAGATCTGCTGTGTTCACTCCCACAACAGCGCAAACACACATTTCTAACATGTACAAAAATGCCAAAAGAAAGAAAAATCCATCTATGCGAACAGTTGGACTGCACTTTTGTGTTAGACTTGCAGTGGGCAAAAAAATAGGGCCCGATAATTCAAAAAGTAATGGTGTGGAGCATGGGGCAGTGAATCCCCAAACATTTTTTGTACATCGGGTAAAAGTCAGGATTTGTTATTTAAGATAAAAGGATAATTTTGAACAATCAATCAACCTGCAGTCTAATTGGACAATCGGTTTTAGGCAAAAATCTCATCAACAACAGTTACACAGAGCATATTTTCGGAACAGAAATACAGCAATGTTAACTTCACGATCCAACTTCTAAAGCTTCTATGCCTCAGCTTGACCTATAACGCTCTCTCTATTTAAACAGTCTCCTGAGATGGGAATTCCTGGTGGAAAATCCCTTTTCAAGTGGAAAGCAAAGCTGAAAAAGGGAGAGTTTATGACTCACCCCATATTCACGATCGATGAGCTCAGGTTTGACCAGGAAGTCTGGGTATCCTGTCATGACCATCATGTACTTCAGCTGAGAAAGAGCAATTGGAGAGAATTATGAGGGACGAAGGAAAAGTGCAAAGTGAGGAGGGAAACACAAATCCATTCTCCATACATTTGTCCCCAACTTATATTTGCATCTGGAGTCGGGCACACGCGTCAACTAATCAAGCAAAGCAAGTAAAATAGGATTACAGGGAAGCTCTTTATATTCAGAAAGACCCTATAAAAGGATTAGAACTTCACATTGTAAATGTATTAGAAGGGATATCTTGCTGTGCAGACCCTAAATCAGCACCGCAGAGAGATCCGTATTCTCAAAGTCAAGTCCTTGATGTATTCTATCACTGCGTTTCATCTACCCCAGCAATCAGTCAAACCCGCCGAAGGAAGAGAAGTAGAAAACTAAACAAATCCAAATCCTACACCGGCTCTGACAGGAGCTTGCATGCGTGAGATGGAGAAATCAAGTTGGAAACCTTTGCTCTGGCTGCGTCCTTGGTGGCTTCATCCATCCAGTCGAGCTCCTGCAGCCGCAGGTCCAGGGAATGCTTTATATCCTCCACCAACTCCTGCACCTGGAGGGTGATCACATTACATTTTAGGGCTCCCTGAAAACTATTTTTTGCACTCAGATTCTTTCCTGCACAGGAATAGGCTTAGCACAGGAACATCATGCTTTTAGCAGATGTTGGAACAGTTACTGTGTGTTTCTTTGACATGAAACTACTGTTGACCATCCGTATTAATTTTTTGGATATGCTGTATAAAAGGATGCAATGAGCACGATCAACAAGAGCGAGGATGTGACTCAGTAGAAAGGGGAAACAAAATTGTGTTTTGTGTTCAACCTAAATCAAAACAGAAGACAATGATTTGCAAATCATGTACAGCCTACATTTCATTGAATACACGACAAACGACAGGATATTTAATGTTCAAACTGATCAAATGTATTACTTTTTAGCAAATAATAATCAACTGAGAATTTTATGGCTGCAACACATTCTAAAAAAAGATGGGACACAATTGTGTTCACCACTGTGTCACATCATCTTTTCTTTGACCAAATTCAATAAACAAACCGAGGACACAAATAGTTGAAGCTTTGTGTGCAATTCTTTCCCATTCTTGCTTGATGCACAACTTGAGCTGTTCAACAGTCCAGGGTCTTCCTTGTTGGATTTTACGCTTCATAGTGCGCCACACATTTTCAATGGGAGACAGGTCTGGACTGGAGGCAGGCCAGTCTAGTCCCTGCTGTTATAACACATGCAAAAATGTGGTTTGGCTGAAATAAGCAGGGGCGTCCAAAACAAAAATGTCGCTTGAATGGCAGCCATATGTTTCTCCAAAACCTGCACATTTCAGCATGCATGGTTCCTTCACTGATGTGATTGGCACTCACACAACCCCAAATCATCACAGGTGTTGGTTTTTGAACTTTGGAGTCCGGATGATCCTTTTTTAAATTTTTTTTTTTTTATTTGACGTCCACAATTTCCAGAAATGATTTGAAATGTGGGGATAAGCAGATCAGAAAATGGTTGGATGGATGGACAACCGCCCAACTTCACTGGAATTGTTTTGTATTTGAGTTTATATCTACCGACATTGTGTTCAAGTTCTGCAATCATCAACTTGTGCTTTGACAAGATTAAGAAGTATCGCGATCCCACACGCCAATTCAAAAGGCAGGGACTTCTCCTTGACACACTCAGTGCAACAAAAGTCAATGACCCGAATCACAACATAATGAGAACATTTTCACAACAACATTTTTATTCAGTTTTGTGCAAAGACTTTATGGGCTCTTGCACCCCTTTGAGAAAAAAAAAGAATGAAAACAATGTGTCTTGTCTTTGCGCTTCCTTGCTTGTCAGAGGTAATTTTATTGGGAATAATTATTACTCGTGTCGTGGAAAACTGTCTGCTGTTGAATCACACCGTGTATCCCTCCACGTTGTGTAATCGGGATGACGAAACACTCATCTTGAAAGCCGCCTCTTGTTCATCAACGAGACCTTCTGAGACTTTGTCATTTCTCCATCTGCTGTAGTAAGTGTCACCTGTCAAGGCTGCACATCACAACCAGCAGCTTTCATGGACTATGTGGGAATTTGACCTTAAATGAAGCCCTCTTTCAGAGACTCCTTGAATCTGTTGTCATAAAGCGTAAGGGGTGGTGTGTTCATGAAACTGCACTATACAGAAACACTCAACTCCAACTGTATTTCTAGAGCACTTTAAACCAACCACCATTGTATACAAAGTGCTGTACATGGAGCAAAAATCATATATACAACTATGAACAATAAAACAAATTAATAACAAAGACAGTAAAAAGCACAAAACAGTAAAACCAAGATCAAGTCTGAGTCATGCTGAGTCAAAAGCCAAAGAATACAAAATGAGTTTTGAGACAAGTTTTGCTTGATCCTCTCTGAGCCTCCTCTTAGTTCTTGGTTCCTATAATCGTGTCTGGGAGCCAGAGAAGGGATGCCAGAGTAGGTGCGATGTGCTCCCTCTTACAAGTACCAGTCAAGAGGCGAGCGGCAGCATTCTGGACCAACTGGAGACGCTTAATGGGGGATTGGCTGACTCCAAAGTTAAGTGCATTACAGTAATCCAGCCGGAATGTGAAGGCATGAATTACTGTTTCAAAGTGCTCTTGAGAAAGGAAAGGCTTTCTTTAGCCAGCTCGCCTCAGATGAAAGGACCTGGATTTGACAACGGCACCAATTTGCCGGTCCACTTTAAAATCACTGTCCAGGTTAAGACCCAAGTTTGAGACTGGTGACTTTAGATCAGGAGCCGGGGGCCCAAGTTTTCAGGATGAGATGTACAAGGGCCACTGAGACCAAACACTACCACTTCTGTCTTCTTTTCATTAAAATTCAAGAAATATAGTGCCATCCAGGCTTTGATTTCCTCCAGGCAGGATACAGGACAGTGGTAGAAGTATACAAAGCAATTATCAGTTACTTGTAGCATTGAAGTACCAGTCAGAGTCCCTAAAAACCATAAAAATATGACCAAGTCTGTGAATGTGAAAACAATGTTATGTGCGGTTAAGAGGTGATATATATATTTTTAACAAGTTTGCAAATCGTATCTCAACATAAGTGTCGTGTTGACAGACTAGGTCCGAGACTGTAGTTGCAGAGGTTATACAAAAAACATTGGGAACTTCACCCTCGTGTTCTAGAATGGCCGAGAGACTGAGATAAGGATTGCACTGTGGAGGGATCAAAATTGGAGAAAAACAGACCATAGATGACACAGGGCCAGAGGTGTGGGATTAGTGTGAACTGGTTTAGAGAGCATGATGATGGGCCAATGATAGAATTTTTAGATTGGAGCTCAGCAAATCATCGAAAATCATTGGCTTGTTTTCAAAACCTACGCTGGTATGTAACAAAAAAATGCATTCAATATACATTTGCATGAATTCCCTACCTGACTCAATGTTCGAATTAGGATGTGAACAAATGTGTTTTCAGCAATAAACCTTAATAAGACACCTGAGGCCAAGGTCCGCTTTTAAATTTCCTCCTATTGCCTTGGAAGGCAATCGGATTGACACTGTCCAGTTTCCTCTCCAAGCCAAAAGCGCTCAAACCAAGCAATCACTGGAAAGTAGCTCACATTTTGTGCATTGTTGACGTAACAAGCGACACGCAACAACATGTATGCATTCATTGTTCCATTCAGTCGCCCCCCCCGACTTGCATTCTTACCTTTGCCTTGCTCTGTGAGGAGAAATGCTGCTGGACAAAGAGTGCTCCCAAGGCCATGCCAAAGTGTTTGTTGGCCTGGGTGAGGCACAGTCTGCCCAGCTCCAGCTGCTGCTCGGTGCCATCAATCTCTCGGGAAAACTCATGGATGGTGCTTCGGAAGGCGGTTGACAGATGTTCACTTAGCGCTGCCACAATGCGCCACAGCATGTAGTTATGGAGAACCCTAAGGTGGAAGATACAGGAAAGACACAAAGGAGGCTGTCTTTGGATAAAGCAGACAAATAAATGAAAACGTGTCTCTGTGGCCACAATCGTGAGCGCTGTTGAAATTCCATCCATGCCTCTGGAAGGCGCTTCCTCTTATTTAGTCTTAAAAGCAATACTATATTCCAGAACGTACGAGAACATTAGTTCTCTCACATAAGTTTATACAGGGTCAGGCAAAATGATCTGACACATTTGTAGGTAAAATAAAAGGCAAATAAAGTAAAGAAACAAAAAAGTGTTTTTATTTTTGAAAAGTACATCTTATGCCTTTTTTTCATATACAGTAATTCCATTTTGCTTTGTTTCTTTATAATGCCATTGTTCTGGATTCTTTGTGCTTTCGCTTGAATGCGAAGTAAGTTTTCAGTTTGAATTCTCCTGAGTTGACTTTGCAAGGCCAATAAACGACGCCAAGTTTTGGCTAACAACATCCTTGTCTGTTGTCGTGCGTTTGGGGTTACATACAAACCCTAACAGTGCACCTTCAATGACTGGTCTATTATAAAACTGTTTTCACATATTGGGTGCACCGCATTATAAGGCGCAAAGAATAGAAGCTACAATCGTGGCAGCGGTTGCGTTATGCATCCACTAGATGAAGCTAGGCTAAAGGGAATACAATACAATACAATACAGCTTTATTTACGTCGAGCTTTCACAACCGCGGCAGCTGGAACAAAGCACTTTACAGAACATATAATCAGACTACATCGAAGAAATCAGAATATTGATCCATATATAAGGTGCATCGGATTATAAGGCGCACTGTCAGCTTTTGAGAAAATTGAATGATTTTAGGTGCGCCTCATAGTGCAGAAAATACGGTGCCTAATGTTGGGTTACTGAGTGTACCTGAGCCTCAGTAGAGGGCACAAGAAAAATACTGCAGTTGATTACATTCAGTACAACCTGACGACAATGCCATGGAGGCCATCTGGACCTAACTTCCATCCATTCATTTAACCTGCCATGTGTCATGATCGTGTCCTGTCTGCTTTGTTTTTTTAATCTCCAGCTAGAGAGTGGGCGTTCCTTCTTGAGTCGCACCTGAGACTAATCACGCCCTTGTTACCAGCTGCCAATCTGTACTTTGCATCACAGACAACTGGCAGCTGGATTATTAGCCTTGCACATGACTCTGTCTCCAATTGCTTAATTTTCTAGACGTTCTTGACATTTTTCCCTCATAGTTTCTCATCACAATTTTTCTAAATATCTTTTCAATTATATACTTCTTGTTATATTTCGGTTTGCATTCTCGCGTATTGGATTTCTTTGTCCTGTGAGTTTGACAAGCAATTTGTTTTTCCCCTTGAGTTTTGCAGGCGTCTTTGGGTTTGCTTTCATTTTCTTCTGGTTCTTTGTTACCAGCGTCCTTCGTTGTACTTTGTCGGTCTTGCGTTCTTTTGTGTGTGTATATAATATATATATATAAAATTCATTCATTCATCTTCCGAACCGCTTGATCCTCACTAGGTTCGCAGGGGGTGCTGGAGCCTATCCCAGCTGTCTCCGGGCAGTAGGCGGGGGACACCCTGAATCAGTTGCCAGCCAATCGCAGGGCACACAGAGACGAACAACCATCCGCGCTCACACTCACACCTAGGGATAATTTTAGAGTGCTCAATCAGCCTGCCATGCATGTCTTTGGAATGTGGGAGGAACCGGAGCACCCGGAGAAGACCCACGCAAGCCCAGGGAGAACATGAAAACTCCACACAGGGAGGCCAGAGCTGGAATCGAACCCGGACCTGTACTGTGAAGCCGACGTGCTAACCACTGGACTACCGGGCCGCCCTATATATAAAATATTTTATTTATTTATTTTTGTCTAATTTCTTGTCCGTGCCTACATTTGTGGAACCCAATTCTGTGTCGGAGCATTCCAGACACCCGACACCATGCATGTTTTTGGAATGTGGGAGGAAACCAGAGTACCCGGAGAAAACCCACGCAGGCACGGGGAGAACATGGAAACTCCACACAGGAAGCAGGAAGGCTGGAGCCAGAATCGAACCTGCACTGTGAGGCCAACGCGCTAACCTGTCGACCACCGTGTCACCGGACTTAACTGTTAGCTCTCAAAGTCTCAATCGTGGAATTAGCAAGAAATGAGAGAACAAAACAATGAATGAATGAAAACAAATGGAAAGTTGTCTGGTTCAGTCTAGTCTAATGCGGTAATAAGAGTCACGAAAAGAAAAAGGGGCTCATTTATTTATGCATTATAGTTAGATCTTCTCCCTCAGATGACAGAACGCTGGGCTGCTCTTGTGCCCTACTCTGCTGTGGGTGCACTCTTTTAATGTGCTGTGGGGGACAGACGCCCCACACCCATTGTGAGGATCCATCTGAGGCTCAAGGCATGTTGTTTCCGCAACGATTTTATTTTCCCTGTGTATGACAGATGTGGAATCAGAAGAGGTTGTCAACAGTACCCTGGAGGTCCTGCCAACAAAGCACTGCACTGAATGCAATTGATGGCCAAAGGTAAAGGAGGATTGGATTGGTAGATTATGCGTTGCAAAACAAATTCAATATACCCAGAATTTAAGATGCAATCTAATTGTGTACATTTACACACATTGTTGAAATAATGTACTTAGATCCAGTGGAGAATGGGCATCATCCACCAATGTTTTTTTGTGCTTATGTTAGTAAATTCATTTTATTAATCATTGAAAAGTAAGCAGGGTTGCACGGTGGTCGACTGATTAACGCGTCGACCTCACAGTGCAGAGGTGCAGAGTTCGATTCCGGCTACGGGCTCCCTGTGTGGAGATTGCATGTTCTCCCCGTGCCTGCGTGGGTTTTCTCCGGTTTCCTCCCATAGTCCAAAAACATGCATGACAGGTTCATGGAACATTTTAAATTGTCCCTAAGGTGTGAATGCGAGTGCGGATGGCTGTTCGTCTCTGTGTGCCCTGCGATTGGCTGATAACCGGTTCATAGTGTTCTCCGCCTACTGCCCGAAGACAGCTGCGCGAGGCTGCAGCACCCCCTGCAACCCTTATGAGGATAAAGTGGATCGGAAAATGGATGGATTGATGGAAGGATGATGGATGAATGGAAGTACGCAGCGTGGCACGGTGGTTGACTGGTAACACATCCATTCCTGTGTGAAGTTTGCGTCTTCGCCCCGTGCCTGTGTGGGTTTTCTCCGGGTACTCCAGTTTCCTCCTACATTCCAAAAACATGCTTGGCAGGCTGATTGAACACTCTAAATTGTCCCTAGGTGTGAGTGTGAGCGCGGATGGTTGTTCGTCTATGTGTGCCCTGCGATTGGCTGGTAGCCGGTTAAAGGTATACCCAGCCTACCGCCCGAAGTCAGCTGGATCAAATAATGGACAGGAAGTACACAACTGCTGCTCATAACTACACAAGATAAGCAGCCCCCCAAGTGGACCTGCTCTCTATAGTAAGACACAAGAGTTAACATGAAAATGTTTAAACAGTTAGAGCTACAGCCTTATAGCCCACGACTGACAGTTTATGTATGCAAAGTGTATTTGAAAGGATAGATATGTTTGCATTATGTCTGAATGTGATTGGAGGAGAATCATGCAACCATAGCACTGGTCTTCATGGGTGTATCTCACCTTCACTGACATCATGGTTGTGTTCTTTAGACCACGAACTCAGTGAGGCTGAATCAACTCCAAGTGCCACAAGAAATAATTGCTGAATAATTACTTCCACATGATGAATTCTTGGCAAACATTTAATCTATTTTAATGCACAAAGCGGCAAACGTTGGATAGAATCCTCCCACCTAGTTAACTTGGACAGTATTAACGTCTCTGTTGCCAACCGTAGTCTGCCTTTTTCATCTACATTTTACATGAAACATCTTATCACCCCACTTTGCCTTCTTTCCAGTCACCTAAAAGGTGGAGCCCTCCTGCCTGATGACACGTGCAATGCGTCAGCCAGTGCATTTGCAGTAATGGAGTAACAGCAGAATGTACAGATCAACCAGTAGGCCTTAATTAGTGAAGGAATGAGGGCTCATTAGCTGAATGGATTTTAATGAGCCTAGTTAGGGAGATGAAAAGACACTGTCCTCCCATTAACAAAGGTAATGACCCTGAAGGGTAATGGGTGGGATTGAGAGCCTCCTATATTCCAAACCTACAATAGCACTGCATTCCAGGCTGAAAGTGCAAATACATTTACATATTGTGATCAGCGATAAGCAGCGGAAAACCACTCAACTACACCCTGCAAATGCAAAATCAAAAATGAAAGAATCAAAGTATATGCTTTGGGACAGGCTTTTACTCAGAGAGTACCTTTATGTATCACAACTGCATGTTTTCAGTTCAGGATGAGCTCTAAACGTTTATTTGCGCGTGCCAGTGCTAAAGCACCATGAAATCCGGTATTTGGTGAACCGTAAACTACATTATAACTAGACCGTGTGTGTATTTTGAAAGCAGGGCGACAGAGAATCTTGAGCTGCAGGGGCCGACACAGATAGAGCAACGTGCACAAATAAATAGTTAACATAAATTAGACTATATAGTATAGTCTCCCACCCCGCCGTTAAATAGCAAACCATTAAAAATGGCACACATCGGCATGCCAACCTCACTCCCTCACGCCCTTGAGAGTGACGATGAACAGAAGGAGCAGACGGAGCAGGAGTAATGGTGAGGGGAGAAATGTGTGTGAGCAATTCTGGTGTTGTCATTATGCTTTCTCCTCCATTGGAGGTTTGCTCATCTGGCTAATGGGATCGGCTGCAGTCACCGCAGTGGCTGGAGACGGCATAGAGTGGGCTGTAGCGAGGGAAAGGAGGACAAGAAAATTGGTGGGGGGAGGACCAGACGGGTTGAGTTTGGGTAGACTTGTGAGAAAAGAAACACTGGGCGAGGAATGTGCCTTGCTCATTCACATTATAGGTGTTAGGTCCTATTCTTGCCTTTTTGGTCTCTTTTGCTCACCAATTGGCTTGAGCTGCAGGAAGGAGGGGAAAATGCAAGATTGCTTTTTAAATTAATAACTCATGAACTTTTACTGTACTTTCTGAGAAACTTACTGCATGATGAAGCCTACTCTTTTTGGTTTCTTTTTCTTTTTTTTTTTTTTTAGAATTGATATGGCAGACCATACAAATCACCAGTCGGAGCCGGATTTTTCTTTCTCAAAAATCTATACTACAAAGTCTATACGCTCTCGTGTGGATTACACAAGCTTCAATGACATCACTGTCAAGAATAGATATTCACTTCCCTTATTGGATTCAGCGTTTGCATTTCAACAATCCGCAACGATTTTAACAAAATTAGACCTACGCAGCGCTTGCCACTTGATAAGGATTCGGGAAAGGGATGAGTGGAAGACTGCATTCAAGTCGCCCTTGGGGCATTTCGAAAACTTGGTCATGTCGTTTGGTCTGACCAACGCACCTGCAGTATTCCAGAGTTTTATTGATGATGTACTTCGTGATTTGCTCAATGTCGTTTTTTTCGTGGACCTCTATTTTAATTTTCTCCCGGGATCTAAAGGAACGCCAACACGTACACATAATTTTATGTCTTTTAGAAAATAAACTATATGTTCAGGCCAAAAAATGTGAGTTCCACCTCGAGTCAGTTCAGTTTTTAGGTGTCATCATAGAGAAGGGAAAGATGAGAGTTGATCCTTCAAAGACGCAAGCTACGGTGGAATGGTCTAACCCACCACTGGAAAACAGTTGCAGCGATTTCTAGGGTTCAGCAGCTTTTACCGCCGTTCCATTATAGTCAAGGAGCTGCCCCTCAAACCAGACTTAGTTCTATTAAGACCCTATTAAAATGGAGCTTGAGTGCTGAGACCGAATTTCATGACCTGTTCTGAATCACCCAAGCCCAGGAATTCCCTCCATCGTGGAAGTGGATGCTCTCGTTGACTCAGCCCAGCCGAAGTAAACTACGACGTGGGAAATCGAATACTTTTGGCAATGTGCAGCTGAAACATGTAGCCTTTAACATCACATTTTTAGAGAATATTATAATAATTATGGCCTTTATATGTTTTTCTTTTGGGGGGGTGGACATTCTGCCCCCGTGATGCAGCCCAAGCTTTTGTCCTTAAAGTCAAGTGAAAAAATGTGGGCGTGGGCTGGATTCATCGGATTTATTATCATGATTACACCAACGTGAGATTAATCCAAAAACCGTGTTTCGACTATAAGAACATATCGAAAAGAGAATATTTGCCCATTTTTTTTCCTCATTGTTTTTTTACTTTTACTTTTATACTTTAAGTAGTTTTACATTTTAAGTAAAAAGCTGCAGTTGACACTTCAACTTCTACTGAACTCTTTTTAAATCCCAATATCTATATTTCTACTTGAGTAACTAAGATAAATACTTTTGACACTTCTGCAGTCACTGTGTTTTTGTACAAAATCGTATGCATGACCAAAAGACAAGCATGACACTTCTTTGGAGTTCATTTCGAAGATCTGTCAATGGAATCATCTTGACAAACTCCCTGATTCTACGCTGGTGCTTGTTGTTTTCGGTGTGAATGATTCTGGCCCTTTTCTAGCCCGTAATGTGTTTTTTTTCCTCTTGAGTCACGCCTTCATTGAACATCAGCTGATAAAGACAAGTCGCACACCATCACGTGACACTCTGAAGAAGGTGAAAGACTTCCTCAGAAAAATGCCAGGTAAATAACAAACTAAAAAAATAAGAAAAGAAACTTGTCTGAGATAAAAGAACAGAATTTATTATCTGTTGACGTAGCAGAAAACACAATGCTAAAGGGGAAAAACACAAACCAAACAGGCCGATGTCAAAACGACAGTTCAGCCTGAGAGGGCAATCGGGAGAGTTTGGGGGGGTTCTCAAGTCTGCTAAAACGAAAAATCCATTATTGCAGTGATGCTATGCTGGACATTAGGCTAGTGGACCAGGATGTTATGGTTCTGGCAGTTCATCCAGAACATGTTTGGAATTACTTTTTCCAATAATTGGTACATAAAACAGGCAAACTCATTTGCTGCCAAATCAAATGAGCAGTTTAATTTCCCACCTTTCTATGCGAAGGCCAAACATGTTTAGTGCATTTGGTAAAGGATGACTTCTGCTAGCTGATTAGAACAGCTTGACAGATTTGTCAGAGATGCTACGATACATTAGGGGGCTCCATGACCAAGCTTTGTAGATCAGTAGCTCTAACAGCTGACACATTTCATTTTTCTGCTTGTGTAAGTGAAGTGACATTGTGGCACTAATCCCTCCAACCTTTGATGGACAAATCTTCCCAAATCATGTCCTTCATCCAGTAAAAAAAGGAAAAAAATCACATTTACTGGGGTCAGTCAATGAGTATCCTGCACTTGTGGAGTCGTGGTATATGTTGCTACTTTTCGGGCAGACGGTGCACGTTCAATTTCCACCAATGGCCTAAACTCGCATTAAAAAAAAAAAAAAGGTATCTGCCATAAAAACTGTGCCGTACAAATGCATGCAAGTGCCTCACTGTAGCAGCCAATGATGGGAAAACCACGGATCCAAGACCTGAGATCATAAGTTGGTACATGGTATACGTATGTCAGAAAAACATTAACATATAAATAGAACATATCACTGAAATTTGTGACGGGAATAATATCAGCTGTTAATTTGTTGCTTTTATTTTAGCGGAAAGATCATTTCAAGCATAATTAAGTCTCAATACAAGTTACCATATACAAATACTAGGGTAAGCAGTTTGGAAAATGGACGGATAGCACGACCATTTCTTGCAAGAGGTCAAGTGGACCTCTTTCGAAAGAGACTGATTTAAGAGTCTCGTTAGTACACTACGCCCATGTTTGGACTTCCTGAATGGATTAGTGTGTGTGTGTGTGTGTGTGTGTGTGTGTGTGTGTGTCAAGGTATGCTTCAGACTATAGTAGAAGAACTGAGAGTGACCTCTCAGTTGCGCTACTGAAACTGTAGAATGTGAGAACGATGTTGTGTCCTGTTTGATTAAACTGGGGTCGAAATGAAGGAGTGAGGGTCGAAATGTAGGAACATAATAATGTGTCGCAAATGTCACAAAATGGATCGGTTTTCATGTTATAGGCTTCCATGGGAGATCTACTTCTTGAGGTACACTGTGTTTTTCCTTGGAAGCCTTAATGGAGCTGGAGTTTACTGTCCATGGCTGACATATGTATCTATGTATGTGGGTGTATGACACATATGCCACCAACTCATTTTTTCACATCGATGGCAAGGAAGTAATACACCCACCAGTCAGTCAGTCATGCGTGCAGCTCGAGTGTTGTTGTGTAGAGCACCGTGACTATTGGCGAGCTGTCAGTGGCTCCAACACACATCTTGACGTGGTGTAGCCCCGCAGCTTGTCAAGAGCAAGAAGGGGAAAGAACAATGTGTGTGCATGCCTGCGTGTGCAAGTGTGAGAATAGTGTGGGTAGATCAATAATAATCAGCTGATGTGGAACTGGAAGGTAATTCAACAGGAACTGGTGTGCACTAGCATCCTCGAATGTGCATGCACAGATGGCTGAAAAACAAGTTCGATGAGAAGCTCCAAAGAAAAGACCAAGCAATTGCTCTATACAATCACATTGCACAAAGCAATCTTTAAAAAAAGCATTCATAAAAGGACCAACCCAAAAATGCATACATCAAATAGAATCGATTTTGGAAATCATTAGTGGGCTTGCTCCTAAATGCAACCCCTCACGACCTCCCCACTCTCTTTCCTACTCACTTATTTTTTACCTTTTCGATGTGGTCTTGATGATGTCGGACACTTTTTGTATGTAATCTGTGGCAAGCACCACAATCTCCTTGTCTTCAGAGAAGTTGTCATGGAAGATTTTATCCAGCAGGCGTTTCCAGTGAAGCTGTGGTCAGAAAATGAGTATAAAATGTTATTTCTTTCATAATGCTGGAATTATTTGATTGATCTTTGATGAATCCAAAATGTGAGTCCTTTTTTTACTTGGTGCTTCAAGCTTTATATCTGAATGGAGTCATCTTATTTACCAGAGGTGGGCTTTCCGTCAGTAATGACGGAAGGCCAGGTCATTCCCGGTTTGCCGGTGAATCACGAATGACAGGAAACTTTGAAAAACTGACACACTATAAGTGGCGAATGAAGTGGGTTTCGGTTCATCACCGGAATAATCAGTACCGACTGACCTTCTCAGTCCATCATTGACAGACTCCCGTTTTGCTGACGGAAACACGTGCCGTGTTTCTCGTGCGTTTGTACATGGGGGTGAATACCCACAGGGGTTGCTTCGAGCGGACTGCATTGACCATACATGGAAACGCGTCGCCAGAAACGCTAAGCTTTGGCCGACAGTAGATAGTTAACATTTTTTCGTTATGTTTCTATTTTTTTTCCCAGATGGCAGTAATCTCCAAAAGCTTCAATGTTGGTGCTTTTTGACTGTCGCCGCTCGACGGCCGTGGGGTGGGGGGTGTTGTTTGTGCCTGCAACGGGCAGCATTTTTCACAGCCCTGTTTTGTTCAGCAATGATGTCGCCGCTGTGGGACAGCCTGTGTCGGTGTGGCTGGATAGACGGCTGGTGGAGGTGAGAATGAGGAGACAGGAGTGCGCGTTGTGTATTTGGAACTGAGAGGAGGCGCTTGGAATTGAAGCGGATCTAAATGGGCCAGGAGAATTGAACAATTCTCTCTATTGGCCAATGGACACAACGGCTGCTCGTTTACTTTCAAACTTAGCTTGTAGCAGACGTGTGTGGTGTCATGCACGCTGTGACCAATCTCTCCTCTTTCATCGGCTTCAAACAAAAAGTGCATCCAGGAATAGTTGATAGGATTGTATAATTGTCGATGCTTTGTGTTATGTGTCTTATTGTATCATTGTTATTTCG